>ML685801.1:2198161-2235426 GCA_007922175.1 Pelusios castaneus
TGCTGTTACAGCCTGACCTGATGCTATGTCATACACTCCCCTGCATTTAATTTCCTCCCACTCTGTAACTTTCCTATCTTCAAAGCGTCTGACGAAGTGGGATTTTCTCCCACGAAAGCTCATGCGATTAATAAATCTGTTAGTCTTTAAAAGTGCCGCAAGACTCTGTTGTCTTTCTACAATAGACTAACACGGCTACCCCTTTGGAATTTGACTTAATTTCAGAGTGAGAGTGGTAGAGCTGGATCCTGAATGATTATGGACAAATCACCATACACTCACTTCATGCAAATCATCCCCTCAAAGAAAACATCATCATCTGGTCAGTTGCTGAGTCTAAAATATATTTCCTTACTAAAACAAACAAGGAGTCCTGTGGCACTTTTAAAGACTTTTATTTTTATTTTTCGCATGAGCTTTCATGGGCTAAGTCCCACTTTGTCAGATGCCAGAAAGCGGTTTTGCAAGCAGAGTTAACCTCCTATGAAAATGATTTTTCTGTGAAATGTGGGTTTGTAAAGGTGAATCCCAATGGCTGCATTTATCCTGTGCATTGGGATTGCTCTGTGAATGTGTGAAATGCCAGTTAGATGGGTCTGGTTTTTATGTCGTAAATGACTATTTTGTATTATCACTACACTTGAGATGTTGAAAGAATGCAAATCTGGCAGAGCTTGAGGATGAATTTCTCCCCTCCCCCTCTTTATCCCTTCTGGTTCAATGCATAACTTTCTCTTGCCTGGAAAGTCTGTCAGGAATGCAGAAACCCATGTCTTTTATTTTAAGCTACATGATTCTCATACGACAGCTGATCTCTGAGCAGTCCTATCTCTCCCTATTGGGAAAGTGATGTTCACACTAAAATCACAGTTAGGACTTGTTTAAAATGCAAGAAGGGTGATCTTGCATAGGTATTTTTTCATATGAGCAATAATAGGGCTGTAGTAATTTTCCTGGTAAGTGATTAATAAAGATGGGCTGAGGAGCCCATTTTTTGCATTATAAAAACTGACTCTTAGCTCCTGGCCTTGCAAAACTGAAACCAGAGCTGGTTTGGATCCAAGTTCCAGTTAGTCCAAACCACCCAAGATGGAATGTTTAAAAGTGAAGTTCCAAAGGGGTAGCCGTGTTAGTCTATTGCAGAAAAACAGCAGAGTCCTGTGGCACTTTTAAAGACTAACAGATTTATTTATTGCATGAGCTCTCGTGGGAGAAAATCCCACTTCAGTCAATCAATCTTCAAAGCGTCTGATGAAGTGGGATTTTCTCCCACAAAAGCTCATGCAATAAATAAATCTGTTAGTCTTTAAAAGTGCCACAGGACTCTGTAGTTTAAAAGTGGTGATAGATAAAAGCCTCTGTTGGCCAATCTCTAGTTAATCTCTATTTCTTTGGATTAATTTAAAATATATCTGAAATTCTAGCTAATTCAAAGTATATGGTTATAACTCTTTTTACTATATTTCCCAGCAGAACTTTCATGATTTATTACTGTTTTTCAGTACATTTTTCTTGCAAAGTCTGCCCTAAGCGTAGATATTAATGTGCATGTTTTTAGCAGTACAGTGGTGACATGTTAATTGAATAATTTTTGAGAGATGTGCCGTGAGGCTAAGAAGTATGTAAATATCATTTTTTACTGCTGTTACATCATATTACTGTATTATTTCATGGTAACTTTAACTAATGTCAGGGAAGTTAAAATCTGATTTATTGCCCAGGCCTGAGAGTCCAACATCATCTTCCAGTTTTGATACTTCCTCTCTCTGACTGATTGTTTGCATAGATTATAACACCAGAAAAGGACCCTTACGATGATCTATTCTGATCTCCAATATAAGAGAGACCATAGAATTTAATGAGCCCAATAACCTGTGGTTGAACTAGAGTACATCTTCAGACTTCATCAGTGTGCATGTTGCACTCCTTCCTCTAGTTTCCTCTCCCTCCCTAACAAACCAGAGCCTTGTCCAAGCTGTCTTCTTCTACCCATATCTTGATCCTTAAACTTGCTCTCATCAGTAAACCTCATTCTCCCATTTTTTATACCATTTGAGATCTTATCTACAGTGATGACACTCTGGTTTTATTTGAACACATTCTCCACTCTTTCCCCACTCAAATGTTCTATTTCTTTATTCCATCAAGCTTCTTGATCACCACTGGATTTTCCAGACTGAGACTTATCTTCATCCTGTTTCTGCTGACCTTTTGTCTGCTTTGTTCTGCAATCTCTTGATATCTATCTTCATTCTGTCTACTACCCTTGAACCAATTTGCCCTATCAACTCTGTTTCCCTTGCTATATAGATTTTTGGTTATTTTTTCATCTGTTGTGAAATCCAGCAAGTTCTTCTTTGAGTGCTTGCTCGTGCTGATTCCAAATCAGATGTGTGCGCATGCCTTGTGCACGTTCATTGGAGATTTTTTTCCCCAGCGGTACCCATGGGCTCAGTGCAGGCGCCCCCTGGAGTGACGCCTCCATGGCGCTGTATATAATGCCCTACCAACCCGACAACCCTCCAGTTCTTTCTTACCGCCCGTGATGGTCCTTGGAGCTTCTGGTATTTGCCTTAGGTGAAAACCTCATCTTCAATCCCTCATCTTTATTATGTAAATAGTTTTGGTAGTTAAGTATCTGAGTTAGATAGCTGTAGAGTTAGTACATAGAGTTTAAGGGTTGTCTTAACCCTTTCCTGAAATCTGGGGCATACCTTGGACCCAGGATTTCAAGCCTTGCAGAGCTTGCCAGAAACCCATGCCCAACGACGATCCACACGACTCTTGTTTAAAGTGCCTTGGGGAGTTGCACCAAACAGATTGGTGCAAAGTCTGTAAAAGCTTTTCCCCAGAGTCGTAAGGAAAGAAGTGCCCGTCTCAAGCAAATCCTTATGGAGGCAGCCCTTGGGCCCCAGGCCCCAGAGTTGGCAACGGGGACATCGGTGTGGGATCCGGCACTGAAGAAAGTCCCGGTGCAGAAGGAGACCAGACATCATTTGTCTCCACCCGGAGAAGTCCACTTGGCACAGGCCACACTTGCTCGTGCCAAGAAAAAAATACAGAGCCAAAAGGGGCCATTTTCCTAGCAAGAGGCTACCCCCTAAGGACTCATCCCTGAAACCCCAACAGGGGAGCCCAGCCCAAGGTCCCACAACATTATGGCTACATGCTGCCCAAGGGAGCCCAGTGAGGGTTGGGTCCCAAGAGCAGCAGAGCAATGTTGAGGAGTTGGACATGGCATCCACTCCTGACATATTCGAGGTGGCGTGGGACCTGATAGCCATGATGGCTCAGAAGTCCCCCGCCTCAGGAAGCAGAGCGCAGGACAGGTGCCCTCTGGTGCTGAAGATAGCAGTCCCCTCAAGTGGCAAACTGTCAATGTTGTTGAGACAGAGTTCGCCCCAACACAACGGTCTCTAACTTGGCCCATGCATCCTCAAGATGCCAATCCCCACTGAGGGCCGGTCTCCATCAAGGCGAAGATCAGTGTCCCAGGCTCCGCTCCAGGCACCGAGATAAAGATAGATCAAGATCATGGTGCAGATCCCCTTACTGGTCCCGACGATAGTCCCAATTCCCACCCTGTAATGTATCTTGGCACCGGTCAATTTCCTGGCACCAATCAAGGTTGCGACACCAGTCGTCCTCCCGGCACCAAAGGAGCTGGCACCACTCCCTGCAGCAACCCAGGCCTTCCCATGAATTAACAGCTCAGGCACCTTCAGCACCACCCTGGTCACTGAGATCAGACTCTCAAGCTTCAGAGCCCAGTATGAGCGTACACGATCCAGCAAAGGGGACATGAACCATCCCCGTCAGAGAGGACCCTGGCTTGTTCAATGGCAATCCTCCCAACAGGGACCTCATCCAGGAGGCCAGTATTTGATGGTGTCGGCCAGTGGGGCATACACCACAGATCAGAGCTCCCTTAGACAAGAAGGGGGTTCTGGGATTGTGAGGCAAAGGGGCCCCTCAGCTTTGGTTGGGAAGGACACAGGAGCAGCTGAACAAGGGGCCTCTAGTCCCCCGGCACCCTTGGATGAAGAGAGAAATCCCAGGCAAGAGGATTTAGAGGCACAGGAGGACCCAGAGGCTGAGCTGGAGCCAATAGCCTTGTCATCTTCATCCCCTGATGAGGTGCTAGCAGGAGTGTCATCCTCCCCCCTGCCCCCCATCAGCCCCCATGGACAATAGAGCCCACCAAGCCGTGCTAGAAAGGGTGGCTCAAAGCCTGAACCTACAGCTTGAGGAAGTTCAGGAAGATATGGACCCTATGGTGAACATATTGGAATTTGAAGGCCCATCCAGGGTAGCGCTATCAATAATAAAGACAGTGCAGGCAACCGCCAAGACACTGAAAATCACCTGCCTCCATACAACCAACAGCAAGGGGTATTGAGAGGAGGTACTTCTACCCCCCCCCCCCCCAAAAGGGTTTGACTAGTTGTTTACCCACCCGCAACCATGTTCACTGGTGGTTTCAGATGCCAATGACAAGGAGAGGCAGGGTCAACAAGGCCCGGCACTCAAAGCTTAAGAACCAAAAAGACTAGACCTCTTTGGGTGCAAGGTCTGCTCCACGGAGGGCCTACAACTAGGAATTGCCAATCAGCTGACAATTCTTAGTAGATACTCCTTGAACTCTATGTCAAAGTTCAAGGAAAACATCCCAATGGAGTCTAAAGAGAAATTTGGAGCTATGGTTGAGGAAGAGGAGTCTGTGGCCAGGATGTCGCTCCAAGCAGTGTTGGATGTGATGGATTCGGCAGCCCGAACCATGGCTTCAGCACTGACCGTGAGAAAATGCTCATGGTTACAGGTCTCAGACCTGCTGCCGTAAGTAAAATCTATCATCCAGGACCTCCCATTCGAAGAGGGAGATCTGTTCTCAAAGCAAACACACACTAAATTACACAGCCTGAAGGACTCGAGGGCAACTTGGAAGTCCTTGGGCATGCATACCCCCACAACACAGCGCAAGCATTTTAAACCTCAATCAAATTAAAGGTTCCATCCTCCCCACCAGGACTATAACAGAGGCAGGGGCCAGGGGAGGTAGATGCCAGACCCTTCAAATCAAGGCAGGGATTCAAGGAAACAACAGCAGGCACCCAAACAAGTCTTCTGAAGGTGCACCGGAAGATGACACCACAGGACGAACACTGGATCATTCCCTTCCCTTCCGGGACAGACTCTCTCACTTCTACTGTGCTTGGTCCTCAATATTATTGGACAAATGGATGTTATGCACGGCATAAAGGGGATACTCCATCCAATTTGTCTCTTTCCCACCCCCGTTCCCAGTCCCTTTGCAGGGACCATATATAGTTAGTATGTATGAAGTTCTGAGATTTTGCTATGTGGTTATTGAAATATGTTGTGAGTTAATCACCCATTGCTAGTTCTTCAGGGACAGCAAAGGAACCCACACCCAGATGGGAGCGGCTACACAACCATTAATCATCTGGAGAACTGTTAGCAAGAGATTTGCAATTCAATAAGATAGATGCGCAAACCGCACACAACAGGGATTGTTCAACTCTGTGACTCCGCAAGGCTCACAAGGACATGGCTGAGCCAGTTTCTTTCCAGGGACGTGGACTAAGAGTATAAAATAAGGGACTGTGGCATCCTGAAATCACCCCTCTCTTCCACCACATTTAGGCTTTAGGCTGCATGTTTACTTTTTATTTTCTTTGGTAACAATCTCTGACATTTATTCCCACCACTTATAATCTCTTAAAATCTATCTTTCTATATAAACTTATTTGAATGTTTTATTCTTACCAACGAGTTTGTCAAAAGTGCTTGAGAAACCTCAAGTTACACAGGCTTGTGCATGTTCTTTGACAAAGTGGGAACTAATTAATAAATTTTCACTGTTCAAAAGATCTTGAGCCATGCAAGATGGTCTATTTCTGGGATGCAAGGCTTGGAGCTTGGAAGGTTTGCTGCTGTTTCCCTGTGTAGAGTTTGTGAGTGGTTTGGGGAGCATTTGTGCAACTTAGTTGGGTGTAGATCTGGATGCTGGTGACTGAGTAATAACAGCTCCAGGGGGGGGGTTGGTGTTTATTGATGGGAAAAGCGCTGTGAAAGACAGCCCAGCTCAGAGAGTTAGCGGGGCACAGCAGTTCCAATATGTACCCCACAGGTCCCATCACAATCTTTCTTTGTTACTAATGGTGGAAGAAGTAGCTCTTCCTGCTGCTTTTGTGCTCTCTAGCATAGAGCAGCTAAGTCAGATGTTCTGTAACTTTTTGTTCAGTGACTTTAACAATAGAGTTCAGTATCTTAAACAGGCTTTGTGCCATATTCAACTTCAGTACTTTTTCCCAGCTTACTCTCAAAACTCGGGTATGTTAAATGTTTGCTTAATAAAGCTAACAGTGATTCCTTTACTCATTCTCTCACTGCCCTTTGTAACAACTAGCTCAGTATTAGGAAGAGCTTTGTTGAGACCGAGAATACTGGTTGTAGTAGCCAAATCAAATGCTAGCTACTAACTGGGGGGGGGGGGGGTCACATGATAATAAATCTAGGATTTCTTGCTTCATTTGTGTGTGTGCATGAATGTTACGGTCACTTCTAGATCCAGGGATGCTGTTAATAGTTGATTGTAATTCCTCTGTGACCTATTCACTTACCTAAGTAAACTTTCCATTCAGAAAATAGAAGGCATTTTGCTGCTACTTAACTGAAGAAGCTGGGTTCATTTTAAAGTTTTTCGTTTCTTTGTGCAATCCTTTTTTATTTCTGAGTCCTTTTCAAATAATAAAAGAATCACTGCAAGAATTCTACAAAAAAAAATCAGGTAAAAATGCAATTTTTCTAAACAAGTTGTTTTTACAGAAAAGTAGCAGGTTGTTCTAGTAATCTGGGGATAAGAAGCATTTTTAAAATGTACAATTAAACTTTATTTTTAAAAAACCCCAAGAATTGGAAAGTAGTCTAGTGTGTGATTAAGCTTATTTTAACATTCAGATGCATTTGAACATACAGGACTTAAAACTCCCCGGAGGCACTGTGTGTTAGCTGTTTAATTGTGAGCTGTTGCTTTGTAAATATTAAGCAATATTTACAGTAACTGTTCCTATTTATCTTGTTTCTTATTGACAAAGATGCCAACTTTGCATAGAACATTGAAAATATCTGGAGTTATGGTGATTATATTTTAGTTCATTGCAAATTTCATTTCACTTGTCAGGTTTTAAAACACTAACTTTTTGCCTTCAATATATGAATGATAGAGATAATTCAGGCATATATTTTATTGGGTTATGTATTTTGCAAAGTAAACTTGGTATCTTTAAAATTCAGCTCTGTTGTGCTTGTTGTCCCCGTGTGGCAATTAACACAATACTCTTGTATAATGCAAATACCTCCCTGAGCTAAGCAGTATAGAATTTAATTTGTTTTAAACAACCATATAATACCCATCAGCTTTTTCCCTTTTGTTTGTCAGACTTGATGTATGGCTAAACTGTGGCATTATGCATTTTGGCTCTAGTTGCAATGTACTTTGTTGTTATTTCTAGGCAGCTTGTTTGAGCAACTGCAGTGGAGAGACCAGTTGTTTAGACGAGAAATCTGTTGCTCTCAATGACTTGATCTGTTTTATACAGCAAAAGTTAAGGTGGCTACCAATTTCTTTTTCCAAGGGCTCTGGGAAATTAATAACTGGACTTTGAAAATTCAGACCACACTGAAACAACATCTGAGGTGTAAACCTAGGAGTTACCCAATGTAAAGCAGAATGTAACTTTGTTTTTTATGTAGTGTTTGTATAATTATAATTTTTTTCTTTGAGTGGGGAAAACACTCCAGCATAAGCAAATATAGGAAGAACTGCCGCAATGCAACTTCAATTTAAAGGAGTATGATTCAGTTTGAAGGGTAAAAATCCTTTTGTATTTTTTGTTAGATGCATATATTGAAAACACTTTTCTTTTTATTGTATTTATATATATTTATTTTCAGGTTTTAGCTCACGATGACATGGAAAAGTAGCTGATCTTTTGAGATGCTGCCTGCCATTCAAAATGCTGACAATCTGTTGAGATCAGATCCACAGATTCTAGCACTATGAATTTGAATCCAAAACCTATACCTGATTCACCTTGAACCTGAATGACAAAAGAGCCCTTTGTGTGTAGTTCATGGCAAGCCCAATTAAGACTAGGGATTTAATGACCAGATAGGCTTGGGCATGAGATAGGAATTTGTCACTGTTTTCACTGGCAGAATTTGCTTCCCTTTCCAGTCTTTCTGGTTGAATTTTGAGCAGCAGTGAAAGGAAAGAAGAGAGAGGAAGGAAGAGATGTGAAACTGATGTCTAGAAACATAAAGTGGAAGGGGCTGAGTGTCGAAAGAGGTGATTTGTTAATGGACTTCTCTTCAGAAGGCATGTTAAATAAAGAGCAAGCCTGTAAAAAGATTATGGAAAAGCTAGATGTTGGAGATTTAAACTAACTGTTGGAGCATGGTAAATTACAATGGACAAAAGCTTCAGAAAAGCCTTTCTGTACTTAACACCATAAACCAATATTTCTATAAATACTCAGGAATCTCTCTAAAAATGCTCAAGAGGAAAAAAAAACATAGTGAAAAGATTTTCATGTCTGGGCTCTTATGCCAGACCATACTTTTCCTGGCAGATTAATTTTGAACTAGCAATTAAAAGTTATTGCTAAATCCTGTTCCAGCAGAAAGCAATTAGGTTCTTAATCTTCAGATTTTACTAATGTGTCTCTTTCAGGGTGGATTTTTAATTTTTATTGCCAAGTCTTTTGGAAGTTACTGTCACAGGGTAACTGCAAAACCAATAGCTTTCCTTGTGAGAATAATAGAGGTGCCCAGTACAGACTGCAGTATTTAAAAAAAAAAAAATATGAGTGAGGAAAGGAGATAGATAATATTTGATCATATTATAGTGTAGTACTATGAAGTGTGTCTGTTGGTACAGTGGCTTCATTTCTTCTTCTGAAGCATTTAAAATCCATGAAATCCTGTCACGCTTTGAGAGAAATACTGCAGTTTTCAGACTGCATCCTTTGGAACTAGATGGAATACACTCTGCTACTATGAAAATGGTGAGCTTTATAAACCATGTTCTTCTAAAACCAGACAGAGCAAGCCTCCTCCTAAATTTTACAAAGGTGTACTTAACACTGCACAGTATCGAGGTCGATACGTCCAGAGTTTAATTTACCTTGAAAGCTTGATTTTTGTTTCCTCTCATAATTACGGGCTTTGTGAAGTAAGGACTACAGTGCTTCAAAAAGCTTGACATTTTCCAGCAGCCACCAAACAATGGTATTGGCAGTAGTATATTCCATATTTGGCACTATTCCACCAATCGGCAAATACTGCATTATCTAAGAACCGGCTAATGGTCACTGCTGGCAGTTGCTTTTTTAAGGGTGATTGCTTATGGTCACCACTTACTTAAATCTGTATGTCCAGCTTGAAAACACAGCCAAAGTTAGAAATAGAGGTGAACCACATTTTCAAGTAGTAGAGTAAGAAAACGTTCCGAGTTCATTAGAAAAGCTTAATCGTGCTCCACAATTATGCATTTGTTACGGATACGTGAAAGGAAGCACTACCTTCAGTCATGAATCAACATTTTGACTTTTCAGTTGCTCGTCTGGTTTCCATGCTCTCCATCTAATCATGTCCTCATTAAGTAAGTGGGACCATTACCATTGGTTTGAGTGGGTGGGTTATGTATTGATTTCCTTTAAATGAAAGCAAAACTAAGATTTGTCTCAAAAGGATCATTCTCATGACTGATAGGTAAAAGGTTTTGTGGTCGTGTGTGTGAACATGATTCCATGCACAACGGAACATTCTGCTGCCACATTCATGCAGGTTTAGAGAATTACAAACTATGCCGGAACCTTTCTCAGGGAGCTGGAGATAATGTGCTCTTCTCACAGCAGGTGATGCCCCTTCCTGACTATTCTGGGGATTAGCTCTGCCTGGCCAGCACCTCTTCCAATCATTACACTCTGTCTTTCTCTCTCGGTGGCCCCTTCCTTGCTCCAGTAAGTGCAGCAGCCCCTGTGTGACTCTCAACCCTCCAGCCAGATCACTGTGTGGTTTCCTCTTCCAGGGATATGTATCAGAGTCCCTGCTCATCAGCAGTCTCGGACAGTCCTCACATTTATTCCCTCAGTGACTGGTAGGGGAACCCAGACCTGGCCCTGCCTTCAACTTTGGGTTCCAGATCAGGGATCGTCCCAGACAGAGCTGGATTAAGCAGCTGCCACCACCATGGGGCTCCTCTGCCGGGGCCTCAGCCCCCCACTACAGTGGCTTATAGGCAGGCCGTCGCTGAGGGAGGCCTGGGGTTGACTGGCATGCAGTACAGCCACTGGTGCAGACTCTGGAGGCCACGTTGGAGGCCTTTAGGACAGGGCCCTGGGTTTCAGCCCCTCTAGCTCCTGCATTAATCCGGCCCTGGTCCCAGATTGCAGCCTAATTGACTGATTGGATCCCTTTGGCCTGATTCTGCTCTTGCAGAACTCGTGTGAGAAGTACATCCCATCACAAGCCTCTCCAGTGTCTACTTAAATCCCTTGGTGACCTTTCATAGAGTTAGATGGGTTTAGGATTGGGGCGATAGGTTATGGTGTATTTCAATAACCAAGACAAAAGCAGAGAGATAGGTTGACTGGCTAAAACGAGACAAATCTGCACAATGGATGCTGATCCAAAGCTCATTGAAGCCAGTGGAAAGGCTCACAGTAGCTACAACTGACTTTGGATAAGATTCTAGATGCATCTGTCCTCTGAATGGTATATGTACTAAAACTCTTTTACCATTCAGTATAAGGAAGCAATGATAAATACCTATCTGCCCTCCTACAGTCTTATGATACGCACTTTTAGCTTTGGTTTGCAAAAATGCAATCTAGTTAATAAATGTAACTTGCAGTATAGACTCTCTATTGAGTTTGCAGAAGTCTCATTTTCTGCTCATTGCATTTTAATTACTTGCATGCTGATGGTGGTTCTCTTATTCCACTGGGAGGGTTAATTGCTGTTTTGTTTGCCTTGACCTATGAAATTACACAGACTACTTTATGGCTGTTACAACCCAAGTTCGTTCTAACTTCTTTGACCTGAGCTGCTTATAGCAGAGTTTCACCTCTTATATTTGGAGTATTGAGGACATTGTAGTGTAATTTAAAAAAGAAATCTCATCTCCTACATTTCTGTTTTAATTAATTAAAGCATTGTGGCATAAGAAGACCTTATAACCTTTTAATATCAGACGTGACAGCTGCATTGATTACTTGGTTGGTAGAGGGGGCTGCATTTTATTTGGTTCTTCACATAAAAGGACAGATCCTGTTTTTGCTGTATGCCCAAAACTGTCTTCCAGCGGGGGTCAATAGCAATTTGTTTGCAGGGAGTGCACAGTTTGCCCCTGTTGTGCATGCTTTCTCAGTTTGGAGGCAGTCACTGAGGATATGGGTTTGTGGAATGGGTTTTTTCCTTTTTGGGAAGGAAATCAATGGATACAGACTTGAAATAATCCTCCTTAGTCTCAATGTGATTAACAGAGGCCCTGATCCAAGCCACACTGAAGTTGATGGAAAGTCTCCCTCTCATTTCACTGGGTTTGAGATGAGTGCAGTTCTTGCTGACTTTAAATTAGGTTGCATAGAACAGCAAAATCAGCCCCCCACTTTCTCATTTCTCCCCCTGCCTCAGGCAAATAGTCCAGGTTCAACCCTGGCCTGTGGGGTCAAGTTCTCAGCACTAAGCACTCTCACAAACAAACTCCCTAATTGCTGCTCTGCCACATCTTTAACACTTCACAGCTTTATTTTGCTTTACATGCTAACTAGACTTGATTGAGAATATTATCTGTATTCAGGAAGCAGGCTGTGGCCTGCACCCCCACCCCTTGCTCATCTGCTCTGGAACACAAAAGAATCATAGAATCATAGGGCTGGAAGGGACATCTAGTCCAACCCCCTGCTAAAAGCAGGACCACTTCCACTAAATCATCCCAGCCAGGGTTTTGTCTAACCAGACCATAAATATCTCCAAAGGTGGAGATTCCACCACCTCCCTAGGTAACCCATTCCAATGCTTCACCACCCTCCTAGTGAGAAAGTTTTTCCTAATATCCAACCTCGACCTCCCCAGCTGTAATTTGAAACCATTGCTCCTTGTTCTGTCCTCTGTTACCCTCGAGAACAGCCTAGCTCCCTCCTCTTTGGAGCACCCCTTCAAGTAGTTGAAATTTGCTATCAAATGCCCCTTCAGTCTTCTCTTCTGCAAACTAAATAAGCCTACTTCCTTCAGTGTCTCTTCGTAAGTCATGTGCGCCAGCCCCCTAATCATTTTCATTGCCCTCCGCTGGACTCTTTCTAATTTGTCCACATCCTTTCTGTAGAGGGGAGCCCAAAACTGGACACAGTATTCCAGATGTGGCCTCACCAGTGCCAAATAGAGGGGAATTATCACATCCTTCGATCTGCTGGCAATACCCCTACTGATGCAGCCCAATATGCCATTGGCCTTTTTGGCAACAAGGGCACACTTGGCTCATATCCAGCTTCCTGTCCACCATAACCCCCAAGTCCTTTTCTACAGTGCTGCTACTTAACCGATCGGACCCCAGCCTGTAGCAGTGCATGGGATTTTTCCATCCTCAGTGCAGGACTTTGCACTTGTCCTTGTTGAACTTCATGAGGTTTCTTTTGGCCCACTGTTCCAATTTGTTTGTCTCCATGAATCCTGTCCCTGCCCTCCAGCATATCTACCATTCCCCCCAGCTTGGTGTCATCCGCAAACTTACTAAGCATGCAAGCTATCCCATCATCGAGATCATTAATGAAGATGTTGAACAGAACAGGCTCCAGGACCGGCCCCTGGGGCACTCCACTCATTACTGGTTGCCAACTAGACATCAAGCCATTGTGTGCTCTGGAACACAAAAGAAAACTCATTGGAATGACAGTTTCTGTTCCCCTTTTAACAGAAGAGCTGGAATATCTGTTAGTGCGATTAATTTTGATTGTCTTTTAAGTTCTAAAATTCTTTTACTCAAGCTACTGCGCTAGAACACACTCAGAAACTTGCCATAGTTCTTACTCTCCTCCTAAATAGTCCCGTCACAGATCTTTTATTACTAATGTCATTTAGCTTCTTTTGCCTCAATACCATTGACTGAAAATTTATTTTAAATAGCTGCTAAAAAAGCTAGTGCTCTCTTTTTACTTCTGAAGATTGATCTTGCATAATTTCTTACAAATAGCCACTAAAGAGATCTCCTATAGTTTGGTCATATATCTGACATTTGTTTAGTGCTCTAGAAAATATGGGGCTCAATATTTAACATGAGGTGGGTATTTCATGAACAAAGGCTATTCAAGGTTCCCTTGCAACTCACTATTGCTCTCCTGTTTTGAACAGAGGCCGTCAGTTGTGTTGTGTTATGCTGTGGCTTGAGAATGCGGTGGTCTCCTCCTTGTGGAGTTGCTTGAGACCAAAACTCAAGGTGAAAGTAGAAACTTGTGACCAACAAGCAGATCTCACATTTGGGGCCGTACAGTTGCCATTGATCTGTTTGGGAAACTCCCATTGATGTTGACGGAATTTCTGCTATGGATTCAGGGAAGTGTGACACTAAGTATATTGACCATATCCATGACAGTAGCTGTTCTCCTGCAGTATTCAGAGAACACAGCTCTTTTTTGTAGCTGCTTGTTTAAAAACATCCCCCATCAGCCTCCCCTACGCCCACCTGATATTTGGCTACAATATTTGTCTTCAAGTTCGCTTATCTCATAGAGTGAATAATGAAAATAATTCTTTACACACATTTTTTCTGATACATTTCACAAAACTCATAGATTTTCATTAATTGTCCACTCAGCGCTAGAAGCTGGACAACTTAAAACCAAACCAGCCTGGAAAGTAAAATAAAAATAGAAAAAAAATTAGAGAGATTGTAATTATCCCAAACCTAAGTATTAGAAATGCAGGAGATTAAATGAAGATAACATTGCACAAAAGCCAGTTTTGTATATGGAAATGTACAGACGAAGGAGCCAAGCACTCTTAACTCTGCCCTCTAGTGACACCATGCAGTTCCTATTTGATTTTGAGTCTTTGGTTCCAGCGTAGATGTAACTGGTTTTTAAAGACAGTTAGGGGTTTTTTTTTCATATGTTCCCCTTTCATGGTTTAACTTTAGCACATAAACAAATTTATAAATTCTCAGGAAATTCATTCTGGAAATTTGGAGAGGATATATTATATTCTGCATACCTACCAAAGAGGCTGAATCCCTGCTTTCAGAGCAAAATGGATCTGAGCATTAACTATGGAGTTGCACCACTGCCTCAATAATAGAAGAACACATAGCAAGACCTCTAATGCATTATTCACATATTAATGACTTCTGGTAAAGCATGGGGAGCCTGTGAAGGATGGGTAATCAAGAAGCTTGTTTTGCTTAACTCAGCCAGATTTCTGTTGGCAAAACTCTCCACTAGACAGATATAATTTATCATCAGTGGTGTTCATACCATTAATGTACATCAGATTTATTGAACATTTCAAGAAGTATTCCCTGTTGTATTTAGGAACATGTGCAGAAGAGCTGTAGTTTAAGACTATTTAAAGCACTGGCGTGGCTCGTGATTGTAAGGAGAGCTAGTAATGTGTTTTCTTTGCCGTATAGTAAATAAAGCACTGGACTTTGATACTTTCATATACCTTGTCAGCCGCCTTCTTGACCTGGACTGATGAACAAGAAAGATGCTGAATGTTTACCCAGAGCAGGGGAAACTCAGATTTTAAAAATCGCCCCTTACAACTGGCAATGGTTGAAGCATGATATGGGTAGGTCACTTATTAGACTGATTACAAATCCTCTACTATAAACACCTTTGACAGAATGAAATAGTGCCAAGCAAACTCTTTGCCCTTAGATATTTTAAATCAGCTTCCAGTGAAGCAGGCTAACAGAAAAATACTCAACTATCATCTGCAAGAGGCTGACGATACTTTATCAAAATGATTGCATTGTGCTTTTGTGTATTAGCTTGTTTACTTTGTAATTTCATAGTGTGTGAAATGGGGTTAATTTGATTATAAAGTGTTTAATTCTGCAAATGTAATTTTCTGTTGCAAATTATTTTCTATGGTGCATTAAACTGAGAAGCTCAGAAGTACAATACAGGGGAACTGAGGAGAAACCACCTTGAATATCTCCACTGATAAACAATCTCCTTCTGTCTGGGCTGGCAGTGGAAGTGCTTGCTGTTCGTGGATGACTCTTCATGTGATGCCTGAGTTTCTTAGTGTCGGATATCAGTGTAGGTTGTTATAATGGTGGGGGTATGTAAGAACATTTCAATTACCATGCAGTGGTTTTAGCATCCAGCTGCTCCTCAGTACTCTCCTTGTCTAACCAAGAACGTTAATTACAATCTTTGGAATTTTATGTAAGCTCTGAGTTAGTCAGCTGAGAAATAGTATCAGCCAAAATGTTATCGTCACCGTCATATGTATGTCAGGCTCTGTTTCTTGTTTGATTTTGATTGTTGCAAAAGTCATGGTACTGTATTAAGTGAAAATCGCCCTGTGCTGAGTCTCTGATCACGTGCAGAAATTTTGTCTGGTGACTGGCCATTTACAGTGATGAAAGAGACAGATACATTTTTCAAAAGTTCTTTCATGACTCAGGCATCTCCGGTCAAATTTCAAAACTGACTTGACTTAGGTGCTGTATCTAAATCCCACTGACTTTTATTGAGCTTTAAGTTCTTAAAAGTCAAAGTCCCTTCTGAAAATCAGACCTAGGCTCCTGAATCACTTAGATGCTTTTGAAAATTGTATTCATAGTCTTGTTCAGTTTAATGGAACACCAAATAGCTGGAAAAGGGAATGGTCAATTACCTTCTTTCATTGCAGATTTCCTAGTTTTGGACATTAAACATTTTGGTATGGAGACTTTGTGTTTGGACACTGATTAACATATTGTGAGCATTCCTGGAATATAAATAATTTTCCCCATCTGTAAAATTAGGGAAAATAAATAAATGTGAATTTTAGACTGACTGAAGTAAAGTGTATACACACAACAATTTTGAGGTCTTTAGAAGCCTAGGAACAATGCTACATATTCCTGAGTGCCCCATACTGACAACTGATTAACTATTTTCATATGTAGAGACATCTATCTGTCTAAGAGCACTTCTGGAACATTTTTCTTTCTATTTAGGAAGCTGAATAATTTCAATTAAATATATAGTCTTTGAAACCTTCTATTTGCATGGTTTTATTTTGAGCTCTTTCCTTTTCTTGTCATCTGCCCTCCAGAGATTTCTGTACTGCTAGATTTTTCTTCACCTTTGCCAGTTGCAAAGGGTCTCATAGACTCATAGACTTTAAGGTCAGAAGGGACCAGTAAGATCATCTAGTCTGACCTCCTGCAAAATGCAGGCCTCAGGACCTCACCCACCCACTCCTAGTAGGTGAACTTCTGTCATGGTCCCTGTCAGTTTCACCTCCTTGGTGAGACTCCCCCGGTTAATCCCTTGAGGACAGTTGTTGCTTGGTGGTTCTTAGGAAACTGGAGTTGTGGTGGTGACTTGTCCTTGTACTTCTAGTATGCATGACAATGGTGTTAGTCTTTATGTATGTGTTCCTACCCTCCAGATGATGTCTCCATCATTAGGTACTGGCCGTAGTTTACTGGCTGGCCACTCAGGAGTTGGGAGAGCGCTTTGGTTCCTCTGTCATAGAAGTATTTGATTTACTGTCATTGCCTCTAACTCACTGCTGGCATCAAAAGTTTATTTGCTGAAGGCAGTCCCTCCGTGATGGTGTGTCACAAGATGCTGTGCTGCACAGGCCTTCTATTGATAGTCCTCTGGTCTAATAACACTGTCCTTGGGTTTTTATTAGCCTACTTTTTAACTGTTTCTTAGCAACCTTGTCAAACTCTGCCATTACATCAGCTGCCATTACTCTGGCTGTGATGCAGGTAGATCCTTTAGACTGGATGTGACATGTTCAAATTCTGCTGATGCTGTGAACTCCTAACAGGCAAACTGAGGTTCATGATCTGTATCAATGGTCTTTGGAATGGCATGCTGGGCAAATTGACCTTTCCAGAATTCAATAACAGAGGTTGATACTGTTGTAGGTGAGGGCCCTATTTCCCAGTAATCGGAATAGTCAGAAATTATTACAAAGGTTTAAGGATGTGATTTCCCAGTTCACTTAAGTCCAGACCTAGCTTGCTCCATGGTTGAGCAGGTATTTCAGGTAATTGAGTGCTTCCCTTTGTTGATTTGTTAGGAATTCATTGCAGATACTGTACTGGCTACAGAGGTCTTTTACCTCACTGCTTATGTTTGGCCAACCCAGGATGTGTTGGGCCTTGGATAGATGCACTTTTAATGTCAACTTGCCTCAAGTGTATGCTCCCTAGCATTTCCGAGCGGGTGTCTTTATAAAGTCAATAAGGTGATAACACCATTTTGCACTAATAATTCTCTCTATATCCAATGTTCATAAATAGTAAGTGGTATGTCCTTCCAGTCTGGCCACCCTGACATGGTAAATGTTCCGAGTGCTTGAAGCACAGTGTTTGGGTTTGTCTTTATCTGCAGAGCCTACTAATCTGTCACACAAAGGGATTCTGCTTTGTTGATGTGTTCCGGGTTTCTGAGTAAACTCTTCTTGGTGTACGCTGAAGGTTTCATGACTGAGGAGCTCAGTAGCCACCATCCATTTTGGCACCTCTGCTCTGTTCAATAACTCTGCAATAAACATCCAAAATCTCTCTCTTCTATTGTACATTGAGATAATTCTGAAGTTTCATTAATAGTCTTTGAAGACATCTTAAAGCTAATTACAAGGGTTTTTTGACGTTGGATTCTAAAGGTTTGGTATCTCTGTCCTCCTGGATATGGCCAGATCCCAGGAGATATTGCTCAGACTCAGTGCATGCAAAAACAATATAGTCATTCATATTCTATTTGAATATAGTTTTGCTCTTGTGGAGTGGCCTGGAGCTAAATGCCACAAGCTGACAATTTTGTAATGTTTCTCTGAATCTATGTTCACTAACATCACAGGGAATGGTTCCAGATTCCTTTGCGCTGTAGGATTTTAGGACTAAATAGTTCGAGTGGTCATGGGATAAGCTGGCCCTGTGAGGGAGTTGGGACTTTGTCTTAGCTATGCCAGGCTTAGTTTTCTTCCTACGTGAAGAGAATGACACCAGGGTCATATGATGGGAGCAGGTGACTGGAATCCAGGCCTGCTGGGGATTATAGAGGCAGGCTGAGTTCAGTCAGAGAATTCAGGGAAACTGCTGGGAAGAGGGCGGGTTGGTGACAACTCTCCACAGCTCTGAGGTGAAAGGCCTAGGGACAGACCTGCAAAGAGCAAGCCCTGTTAAGGGACTGCCTCAGTTAAGGGACTGCAGGAACAGGAGCCTGCTGTGGGAGAAGCCTCAGTAAGGAGGGCTGCCAAGGACTGTGAGCCTGGGGAGGAAGGGTCAGCAGATACAAGACTAAGAACCCTACACCAAGGTTGTGAACAAGATAGATGGCTAAATGGAAGAGTTGATTCCTTTTGGACTAAATGCTAACAAACCAGATGCATATAAGTTGATGCTCTTTGACCCAGGAAAGCCCATGTGACAATATTGGGGAGGTGAAGCAGGAGAGACTGAGTCAGAAGACAGGCCTGAAGCCAGACTAAGTCCTTGCTAAAGCTGGTCACTTACTTTTTGCATCCATATGAAAGCATCCTGCTGCTGGAATTCCCAGCACCATATATCCTCTCAGTCAGTCTCTTAAGGCCCTGATGTGGGAGAGACATAGGAGGAAGTTGGACAGAGTAATAAGTCCCCACAAGCACATTTTAGGGACAGGGCAAGTTCAAAATTGCTCAAACCTTCTCGGGTTTTAAGTCTTTGGCTGTTAGGTGTCCATCATAGGGTTGAGCTGAGAATGGACAGTCTCTGTTCTTTTACTTTCACTTTAAGATTCACTTGATGTACCTCAATGGGGCAGTGCTTTCAAATTAAAATCAGCAGTGTTAGCCTCTTGAAGGGAGTCTCTGCAACCAAATATTAAGCTGTCATCTGCAGATACTCCTGCCTCTTCAAGTTCTTCTAACAAGTAACACTTTATGCTGACCTCCCTGGTACGCTTCTGGTGCCACAGAAAAGCCAAATGGCCTTTACAGCCACTTATAACTGCCCGAAGGCTCTCAGATTGTTGATCTCATCATTGTCTTACCTGCCAGTAATTATCTTTGCCATCTAAACCAGAGAAGACCTTTGCCTGTGTGAGCCTTGGCAATATCTCTTCAATTGCTAGTAAAGGATAATGAGAAAGTTTAGAGTGTTACTGAGTATAAGAAGTTGATATGTTTTTCAAGTTTCTGGTTTTTGGGTTTTTTTTGGAAAGGTGCCTTATTGCTGATCCAGTCTGTCAATTCTGTAACTTTCTTTGATACTCCCATTTTCACAAGACTGCCAATCTGTTTAAGTTCCTTCTCCAAAGGAATTACTATTAGGCTTAGGCAGTACTTTTTTTTTTTTTTTTGGGTGGCGGGGGGTGGTTAAAAAACGTGCTGGTACTCATATTGTAACAGAAGTTTCCAGACCACAGGCCCTGGTTCTTGTGAGGACTTCAATTACCCAGACATCTACTAGGAGAGCAATACAGCTAGTGTTTTTTTAAAAACAAACAAACAAAAATTGCCGGTACTCATATCTTGATGGTAAATTTGAAAAATGCCTCTCCCACCCCTCTTTTTCCTGCCCCACCCCTCTTCTTCCAGTGGCCTGTTCCTTACCCCTACTGATCCCGCTCCCCAGCTGGGCAGCAAGGCCAGCAAAAAAGGTGCTGGTACTCCATACTCCTGCGTACTGTCACAAAAAAAAAGCACTGAATACAGCTAGGGGCATGTTACAACATGGGCCGCTGGGGCCCGTGCCCAGGGACCCCCACATTGTGGGGGCCCTCTGCCCTGCTGGCACTGGGGCAGGTGCGGGGCTGCCCTGGGCCAGAGGCTGGGCTCTGGGGGGGCAGGGAGGCTGGTGGGTGGGAGAGGAGTGAAGAAGGGCAGGCCAGTACAACTGGTTGCTCCCTCTGGAGATAAGGCCAGCTGGCATGCAGTACGGCCTCCGGCGCGGCCTTCAGACCAAACTGGAAGTTGCACCATGTACCAATTGGCCCTTCTGTCCCTAGGGCCCCCCACAGCACTTGCCCACCTACAGGCTGCCAGTGGGGGGGCAGGATTCTAGGCTGCGGGGATGGCGGGGCACCCACCAGTGAGGGAGGCCCTCAGAATACAGCAGGGCACAGACAATCCAGGATGTTTTGGAAAGTGATCCTGGTGTTAGTGCTTGAGGAACAAAGGGGCTGAGCTCCTCTTGATCTGCTGCTCGCAAAAAGGGAGGCCTTGGTAGGGGAAATAGAAATGGATGGCAAGGCAGTCTGGGCTGCAGTGACCATGAGATGTTCGAATTCAGGGTCCTGACGACAGGAAGGAAGGAGAGTGGCAGAATATGGACCCTGGTCTGCGGAAAAGCAAATTTTTGACTCCCTCAGAGAACTAATGGGCAGGATTCCCTGGAGGCTAATAAGAATGGGAAAGGAGTACAAGACAGTTGGCTGTATTTTAAAGAAACCTCACTGAGGGTGTAGAAACTAACCATCCCGATGTGCAGAAAGGACAACAAATATGGCAGGTGACCAGCTTGGCATAACAAAGAAGTCTTTAATGAGTTTAAACACAGAAAGGAAGCTTAGAAGAAGTGGAAACTTGAACAGATGACCACAAAAGAGTATAATAATATTATACTTATTATATTATATATATACTCACTTATTATACTACTGCTTTAGCATGCAGGAGTGAAATAAGGAAGGCCAAAGCACAATTTGAGTTGCAGCAAGCAATGGACATGAAAAGTAAAAGGTACCTACAGGTATGTTAGGAGAAAGAAGATGGGCAGGGAAAGTGTGGGTCCTTACCGAATAGGGGAGGCCACCTGGTGACAGATTATGTGGAAAAAGCTGAAATACTCAGTGCTTTTTAAGCAATGTTTTTTAAGGCCCGGCTTGACAAAGTCCAGGCTGGGATGATTTAGTTGGGGTTGGTCCTGCAATGAGCAGGGATTAGAGCTAGATGACCTTGTGAGATCCCTTCCTATTCTAATCTTCTATGATTTTATGATTCAGCTGGCCCAGGATTTCACCAAAGTATTTTTCTAAAGCAGCTAAAATTTGAATTGTACCTCTCCTTTTTTCACCTGTTTGCTGTAAGTACTGACAGATTAGGAATCAAGCCTTTCTCCATTTCTGGTAGTCATTCTGACTGGTTTCTGACCAGTCTCTCAGATACCTCATTGCTTGTTAATGAAGCCCTGTAGAATCTTCAATTTTCACAGCTGTCCTCATGCCATTTCCAGAGCTGGATTAATGCAGGGGTTTTAGGGGCTGCAGCCCCGAGCTAAAGGGGGACTCTTGCACCCCAGTTAACCTGGCCCTGGCCTGAGTGCACCAGCCCACACTGAGCCAACTAGGCCCCCATGGCTCAGGCTGGCCTGGCCTGTACTGGTTTGACAGGCCCTACCAGGGGTCGCAGTGCAAAGTCGGACAGCGCTTCCAGCCATGTCCTGAGATAGCTGCTGCTGGCCGCATGCAGTGTACACCATCCTTGCCCCTTCCCTGGTGGCCAGTCTGGCTAGCCTGCTGCCCCACCTCCATGCTGGCCCAACAGCACTCCCGCGGAGGGAGTCTCTATCCCTGGAGTGCTGCCGCCACTCTTCCTGTCCACCCCACCCCCAGGCTGGCTGGTCCAGTGCAGTAGTCCAGGACCTGCGGGGGCAGACCAGCCAGTGCGTGCTGGGACAGGAACGCCATAGCCTTTGTCTCTAGTGTCCCAGTTCCCCGTTGCTGGTCAGGACCCTCCTCAGCTGGCTGATTTGTGGGCCTCAGGCTTCTCTGAGCACTGGCTTGCTTCTGGCTGGTCTGTAGGTCCCCTGCACCAACCAGCTCCCCCTCCTCACAGTGCCGGTCTGCTCTGCCTCCAAAGCTGGCTGTTTTGCAGGCCCCATACCCACCGCCCTCTCCCCAGGCTGGGTGCTGCTGTGGTGTGTGTCTGGGTGGTGGATCTGCAAGAGTGGGCAGCCTTGAGCCCCAGGGGCCTTGATCCAGCCTTGGCCATTGCATCGCAGCAATGAGTGCGAAATAGCTCTTAGCTTAGCCATTTGCCAAAGTGATTCACTGCCTCTGCTCAGCTGGTTTAAAGCTGTAGAGACCACTTCTTCTGACACCATGTTCTTTTTCATGACTCCATGTAAAAAGCTGCACACAATCAGCCATTTGCAATGCACAGCAGGAAGTTTTTGTTAATCCTACAAAAAGTAGGAGTTGTACTGCATATTCGTGAGTGCCATCAACTGGCACTCTATCTATTAATTATTGACAAGTATTTCTCTTCTACGGAGCATCCCTGTAACAGCTACTGAGTAAAAATGTATCACTAGCTGGTGCTACAGTCAGTCTAAACTTACCTAGACCAATGGTTTTCATCCACAGCCTACATAACTACCATTACTGAAGAAGTTTATGATGTGCTGCTGCTCAGTGTAGGTGTCTGTCTGTCTCTGGAACTTAACATTAGTAACCTTTACTTGCTGGAATTAAACTATTCTGAGCTCCCTGCTATGCATCAAATCAGGACTTTCTAGATTAGGTCTCAAGAGGGCTGCCAGAGTTGAGCATTTCATGTGGCACTTGGATATATACAGCAAATATATCTATATTCAGCCGCTGGCCATGATGTGTGCTTCCCAGGACCTCTCTCTCCCTCCTCTCTAGCTGCTCTCAGCCCACAACTGGCTCTGTGTCCTCAGATGACATAGATGTCAAGGTGTGGGGGTTTAGGAAGATTATTTGGGGTAGGCCAGGGTTGGTTAGGGGCTTGTACACATTTCACACTTTGAAATGACTGACTTTCACAATATCCCAGAGGTCTGAGTTAGATAGGAATGGTTGCATGCCAGCCAAATTTGCTTTAACATAGGTAGCGTGGTCAGATCTGCTATGCAGAGTAGCAACCTCAGTTGTGACATTTGATGCTTTAAAAAAAGGGAGTTGGTATGTTTCCTGAAGGAAGGTGAATTATATCCATGTTATATTTGGAAGCTAGGGACTGGAGAACAGAGCATTTAGCAGCTGAAACACCCTTAAGGTTTAGCTGAAGGATTTTCAGTGGTGGGCCAATGTTTTAAGAACTGCTAAAGGTTTCAGAGATCTAAAAGGAGCAGAAAAATTATGTGTTTTTTAAACAGATTTTTCCCCTACATCAATAGCCACATTTGTTACTCATGTTTTTAATTAAAATTTTTTAAACCATTCATTGAGCTTGTCCTCAACATTCAAGGTTGGAAACAAATTTCAATGAATACTGGTAATAATTTATTCAATAAGATGGCAAATAAAGAGTCATCTTGAGATCACTAATTGGGGAATGATGGAATACATCCCGGTATTTATGCCCTACACAGTAATATAATAATCTTTGTATAAAATATGTCTTGTGTGGTGTCACTAAAAACTCATTAGGCAATACCATGTACATATAACGTCAATAAAATAAATAAAGTGTATGTAGCAACTCCTCCTGTAAGCTGTTGGTAGCACAGGTTCAAACCTACGCAGCCCTGATTAGGCAGGAGTGGTTAAACAGGTCAATACTAAATAAAAGAATGTGTATTCACATCTGCTTACATATTAATAGTAAATAGCCAACAAGGAGACAGGCAAATCTGTATTTCAGCATACACAAGGGAGAAGAAAGAGCATCAGGCCCTATTCACCCCCAGGCTTTCTTTATATGTATAAACTTTGCTTTGAGGAGTAATTCTCAGAAGAATCCACTTCAAAGGGTGACTGGACTGTAAAAGTGAGGGGCAAAGCCGCCTCAAGATGTCTCTTCCTCCCTCTTTCTCTCTCCCTCTTTTTCACCTAAGAAGAAAAGGGAACCAGCTCTTTGAGTTTGGAGGAGAGTGTATCCTGACCTGAGATTTTGGTCAGCTATGTTGCTGGGAGTGTGCTAAGGATTTTACTTTGAAGCAAGTCGAGTTTAAGTCTTAACTACTAGAAGGTGTTTTCTCATTTTCTCTTGTAACCATTTCTGACTTCAATATTTTATACTTGTACTCATTTATAATCTCTCTCTCTCTTTGTAGTTAAATAAACTAGTTATTTAAAATAAACTAATCCAGTGTTGCATTTGAACTGTGAACTGTTTGGTGACTCCATTTAAAGTAGCACAATGCTGGATACCATAGGGCAATGGACTTATAATATCTGAATTTCCCAAGGAAGGGCTGGACAATGCAGAACACATGTTTTGGGGAAAATTTGAGACTGGGAGTGTGTTGGGATCACCCTGCAAATAGTGACCAAGGCTGCTGGGGGCCAGGCCATGGCTGGCCCGTTGCTGACAGGCTGCTGGATCACACTTGCTGGCCCAGGACCTTCCCTTAACACAGAAAGTCAGGGTGTGACTTTCATGCTGTTTGGCAGATTGTGAGCATCCCAGGATAGAGAAGCTGTGAGGTTCCCAAGGCTGCAATATAAGTTGTGACAACCCCTCATTGGTCCAGATTGCACCCTGGCAAGTGAGAGATGCTTAACTGTAAAGCAGGGTTTCATAGAGCGTAAGGCCAGAAGGGGCCATTTGTGCATGTCATTATCCATCCTTTGCCCCCCCATTCGCCCCCAAAGCATATCTTCCAGAAAGGCAGCCAGTCTTCATTTGAAGATATCTAGAGAAAGAGAACCCTCTGCTTCCCTCGGTGGTTTGTTCCAGTGTTAATCACCCTCACTGTTCAAAATGTGTGCCTTTTTCTAATTTGAATTTGGCTGACTTCCGCGTCCAGCCATTGGTTTATTTTACAACTTTTTCTGCTAGTTTAAAGTCCCCTTTTACTACCTGTTTCTTCCTCTCTAGAGGGTACATATTACAGTAGGTAAATGTATTTGAGTAAAGTCATCTCTATGAAGTAATAGGCCTGATTTCCATTTACATTAATGCCCCTTTACTTCATTCTGGTTGTGTAAAAGGAATGTAAACTGAATCTAAATGTGAGTTATGGCCCCTTTGCAAACAATGTGAACAGGCCTTCATGTAAGTAACAGTCAGGCCCTGTGACTTTGCGTCCTTTTCTTTCCATATTTTTACTACACTGCATAATGTGAGACCAAGGAATCACTCCATGAAGACAATGATAACAGAAACTATTACTTCATCCACTTTGTCCCTCTTAGTCTCAGCAGATTTATAAATGGTCTGATCCTGCAGAGTGCTGAGCACTCCAGAATGGCTCCGAAGTTTGGACGTGGGTCTGAAACCTTTCCAGTACTCTGAGGTGTTTGCACCTGCAATCTGAATGGGGCCCATTTCTAATAATGTTAGTTATAGGTACAAAAGGCAATTGTCTCTCATGTTTGAGGTGGATCACTGCAGGGGTCAGGAAATAAATGATTTTTCTCTCAGCTAGTTATAGAGTATTGCAAAGTTGTGAAGTGCATTATGGGAATCCTTCACTTTCTTTGTCAGCATCAAAGACTAAAACTTGCAAATTAGTCTAGGAAAAAGTCTCTCTCCCTCCCGCTTCTTCCTCAGTTCAGCCTTCACAATGTTATACTGTGGTTTCTGAGTAGTCCATGTCAACATTTTAGGTCGGAAAGGATTATCATGTGCCAGAGCAGTTGGTGTTCTAAAGCCAAAAATACTTAAAAGGAAATGGATGGTCATGTGGCTATTCTTTCCTACCAAGCATCTCTCAGCCTTTAAAACTCCTGTTTAAGAAATTCATTTTTTGCTTCAGAAATTTTGGAGACAAGCTGTGTGAGGATACAGGACTCATTAGGAATGGTAGAAGAGTTCACTAATGAACTCGCTGCCTGGAAGTACATTGTCTTTAACAAGCTTTGCCTAGTAATAGGTTTTTCTATTTGCATTCTATTACGATGAACTGAATAAAGATGTTATCCTCTATCTGTGAAGCAAACTTGGGAAGTCGAGTTTCCCTTCAGTCATGGTCTCTGCCCAAGGGAATGTACTTTAGCATCCCTTCTAGCCCCTCTGCTTGGCTCCCTGGTAGAAATTGCTAGTTGAAGTGTATTCGCAGTATGTAGGGTGTCAGTGTTTAGCACCTAGCATGAATCTGAAGCAAACCAGGATTGTACTCTATGTGCATGGCTGTTGCATGAGTAAAGCAGAGAGGGGCAGCTGATAAGAGGCAGCAGTCTGCCTCAGGCCCTGTGAAGAACAGAACATCATAGTGTTATAAGCACTGCACAGCTGTTGATGCGAGATACCCTTCTGAAATGCCTCTGCACACTGTGCTTTGATATACGCAGTTAAATACTGTGATCATGGTGGGCAAGACTCAGGATTTTTTAAATTTTATTTGGAGGCAAGTTGGATTTGGAGGCAAGTCAGTAAATTTTGGAGGCAAGTCAGTTTATTTGGAGGCAAGTCAGTAAATTTTTCTGCTGGGGCAAAAGAGCAGTACATGGAGGTGGTTATCAAAACGTTTCCTAGGTCTGGCAAAAAATGGCTAAGGTTTGGCCCTATGATAATCCATTGATCCTTTATAGAAAAGTCCTGCAATATAAAATATAAAAAAAATGTATTAATTCCCCCATTTTTCAATCATAAGACAATTCAGGGGGTGGAGGGATCACTATATTGCTGCTAGTGCTGCGTACTTCTATAGTGCCACCTATCTAAGGCTATGTCTACACTTCATAAAGTTAGTTCGAATTAGTTAATTCAAACTAATTTTAGTTAGTTTGAATTAACTTAATTCGAACTAGCAAAATTTACTTCAAACTAAGCAAGTGCCATTCATGGCACTTGCTTAGTTCGAATTAGCGAATTGCATTGAGTTCAATGGGCCGGTTAATTCGAACTAACTTGCCAATGTAGACATAGCCTAAAGCACTAAAAACATTTGACAACCTTTACTGAATTTGACATGCCAATCTAATAGGTATTAATCCTCATTTAGCAAAGGGAAGTAAAATGAGGTGCATAGTAAGTAGATAGCATATCAGGGTTCTGTGCTAAAATCATCATGTGGCTTCTTCATCTCAAAGTAGGGACTTCCTCGGTTGCCTGAATACAATTTTAAATGCTCAGTCAATATATATATTTTTTTATTATGGTGATACTTGTGGAAATTCTCTTTTGTACATTTGAAATTTCTATTCCCATAAATATTTAGGATAAAATCAGAGGTGATTTGGTTCCTAATAAATTACTTCATTCTTCATCACTTTCTGCTCTAAATGCAAAGTTTCCTTCTTTGCCATGTCCTTCATAAACAGCATGTCACATGCATATGCATGCCAGCCAACCAACCAACCTGCAAATATTCCCCCTGGGAGAGGATTGGAGAGTAGGAACAGTATGTGACAGATGCTAGTCATATTGCTTAATGGATAGTTGGAATGCATTCAAATACTGCAGTGATGGGTGCAATATAAGAATCTGAATAAAATAGATGAAAAAGGCCTCTTATATTCCTGTCACTGTTTACTAGAGTTTTCTTTAGTGACCCAAAATATGTTGAATGCATCTGTCACTCATATTCAGAAAGTACCCTGCAGTTTAGTGGGAAAATTTTAGGTGTACTAGTTCAAACTTTCAAGAGACTAAAGTCCCATTTTTAAAAGTGATGCAAGCCCTTAGGAGCCTACATTCCATTGACTTGCAATGAGACTTGGGCTGCTAAGTGTCTGTCTGTCACATTTGTAAATGGGATTTGGGCTCCCAAGTCACCCAGGCATTTTTGAAATGTTAACTTTTAGCCTCAATTTTTCTTTGCTCAGTTTCATCCTATGACTCCTAGTTACACCTCCTTTAGGCCTCTGAAATAATTCTTCTCCTTTCCTGGTGTGCTGTTTTGCCTGTTAACCTGCATTTGGTCAAACTCTTCAAGTGTAGCTCTTTTAATCTGTTCTCTTAAGTCAAGCCTTTGTTGTTGTTTGTATGCTTATCTGAGCTTAATGCAGTTTGTTGTCTCTCTTGTGGTCTGTGTGTGTCCCAAGCTGTGCAGAGCAGGTATGCCAAACCTCATGTGGGTTGGGGCATCAGATTTCAAGGTGGAAGGATTCAAATGTCACTATGAACCCCATTTGAAGGGCTCTGTACTGGAGTGTCTGGTACGGACAGGGAGCATGGAACACTTCCCCACCTAGACTGGGAAGAGGCTCTGGAGCTGCTGGGTATGGGCTCACAGCTATCTTAGGGATGCAGTAACCCCTGAACCTCAGGTACCTGCTTTTCTGAGGGAAAGACCAGTGGATATGATCTCACTAGTCTGATTCCTTCCCCTTCCCTGTGTGCTTGAGTGCCTTGAGCTCCAATGGAGTTGATCTTTGCAGCTTGGTACGGGCCAACTCTGTATGATCCCAGCATCCTTCTCCCTGTGATGCATAGAGGAACCAAACCACTTTTGAGACCCTTCATGACTGTGGGGTGGACAGGTTTTACTGTCTCTTAAATATCCCTTTCAAGTAGGAGGTAAGTATTTTATAATCTCTGTTCTTCACATTCTATGGGGCTGCTCCAAGACAGAGGAATGACTGCCATGGACTTTGGATCTGATCCAAGATTATAGTAAGCTAGCTCACATTCCACGCATTCTGAATTTTTTTATCTTGGAGTTATGTTTTCATAAGCTTCACTCTTCATAAAAAAGCCCAGTTTAACAAATCAGCAGGTGTACCTTAGTCTCTTCTGTCAGTCCTTGAGAAGTTCTTTCAAGCAGCGAAATTACTGAATTGGTCTTTGCTGTATCATGAAGCAGTGTCCTTAGCAACATTGAAACGAGTTATTGTTGGTTCCTTTGTTAATTTCTCTCCCAATATCCCAAATTTACAGGGCTTATTCTGAAAGGCACAAACATGCATTAGGCTACGGCAAGTTTGTTTCAAATTGCTAAGAA
This sequence comes from Pelusios castaneus, assembly GCA_007922175.1. Lineage (NCBI taxonomy): Eukaryota > Metazoa > Chordata > Testudines > Pelomedusidae > Pelusios > Pelusios castaneus. The sequence goes on from ML685801.1 coordinate 2,227,197, forward strand.
AGGCTCAGTGTGGGAACTGGGTTAGAACACTATCCATTTCCCAAATCTGTGAGTTCAAATGATGGTGTCACTCTATTTTCTGTGTATGTGTCTATCTCCAACTCAGACAGAGGCCAATGATTAGAGAACCAACAGGGTTTCCAGCCAGAATCAAGGTTTATTGGCAAAGCTGTTTACAGGAAGTACTCAACTTGGGCATGGCCATTGAAATGGCAAGGAAAACTTCGATAGACTCGTGGGAAAAGGAAAACAAATAGAATCCAGCAAGGGCTGAATTCAGTGCAGCTACTTTAACTTGCACTAGCTGAGGATTTTTCTCCTGAAATGCTTATGCTCTTTGCAACAGGGGTGTAGCTGGTCCCTGTTTTCAGGCTGGGCCCTGGAGTCTCCAGCTTGGGCCTGACCAGTCCTGCTTCTGGACTTGTGACTGGAAGCTTTCCGGAGGAGGAAGGAAGGGGCGAGGCTACAGCGGCTGCCCAGCTCAGAGCTGTGAGGCGCAGTATGTGTGGAGAACAGCCCATGCCTGCCTGTCTGCCAGCAGTGCTGCTGCTGGGTGCTCTGGTGGACAGGCACAGGCAGGCCTGCTGGCCAAGTGGGTGGGCCCAGGCCCACCCAACCCATAGTTGCACCCCTGCTTTGCAATGACTGTCATCAGAAAAAAACTATTTTTGCATGTTAATTGCTTTATCAGATAAGAAAAATTCTCCTACTCCTGTGGCTTATTTTTGCAGGTTATGGTAGTATAGGCTTATAAGAATGGAGCCAAGCATTTTCTGAACATAGCTGCCAAAAACTTTTGCATAGAAAGAAATTAATTTTTTTTTAAATAAAAAAAATTGTGTTGTCAAATGCTAAATATGGAGGTGAAAGGAAATAAAACAGTCAGATATTTCATTGGAAAAAATGCCTCTCAGATAGATGAAATATTTCAGGGTCTGCATTCACAATAAATGGTTTAATAGTATGTTTAATTTTATCTAAAGAAGTGTAAATTCAATCTTGCCAATCTGTGTATTCTAATGAAATAATTCTCATTCATTTTTAAAAGCAACATTACACAGAGCTTGCTTCATCAGCTGAAAGAAATACTGTGTGAAAGAGCTATGCTTTCACGCATAAGCCGTAGGCATTTCACAAAACTAATTCCACAATCTGTTGAATATTATGGCATGGAGGCCAATCTAAAAGCTATATGCCTAGGTTACTAATGCCCCCATTGGACGGGAGTACTATAAAAATGGATCTTTTTATTTCTAGTTTACCATCCATTTAGACAAGAGGAAAAACCGTCAGTATGACGATCTCTGCTTTTCTGCACCTGTTTGTTCTATTTTTCCCCACGATGTAGCTGCTGGCACGTACGGATGCTCTAATTCCTTCATGTAGGAAGGGTCCCTGTTATCATATCTTCTATGAAACAAATTTAGGCTAACAGAAGACTGGAGGATGTGACATGAAGATTTACTACATATCAATTTTATTCTACCTGCTGCAGCAATTTGAAGCACCTGCAGTTTATTGAGTTATAAATAAGAAAGATTGACACTATGGGAATAACAATAATCTAGACATGTTGCTAGTGGGGAATAACAAAGTTTTCTAGACTGTATTTTAGTTAGCCGGGCTTTCAGAAAGTCTGCAGAGTAATTTTAAATTAAAAAAAAGCCTTTGATATTTTCTTAGTAGATTGAGGAATAAGTAGTACCTCTCCTTGCTGATTTTACCCTTTTCCAGATGGTAAACATTAAGGTTCCCTTGTCTTTCACATAGAGCTGAAACGAACAGTGCTCGCTTTAATTTTCGATGCTTTTATGACAAAAAAGGAGGAAACAAGAAAAGGAGCCTATTCATAATACACCCCCAAAGGAAAAATAGATACATATGTAATACATACAGTTATGTGTGGAAAATATAAACACAACCACAAAACAAATAAACAATCCCCAAACTAACCAAATATAAAGAGAAATTTATTTTACTTTTATGGAGACTTTAACCTTCAGCATGTTTTTCCTCAAGAGCATTTCCCACCTTGGTTACTGTCTGTAATATCTTTATCCTGGAAATCTTCACACTCATGGAGATTTTAAATATGTTTTGATGAAGTTCAATTTTCTTGGGAGATTTTCTTGAGAATATAGTATGTAACCACAGCAACTCTTGAGCATCATCCTAGAAAAAAGAAAGGCCTTCTAATGAACATGTAACCAAGGGTTTTACTACCAAGTTTCCAAAATGTTCTCTAACAGTGAGAAGGATCCAAATGCTTTTCTCATCTGTGAGAATTGTTTCATGTTCTGGAACAAAGGTTGCAGAGGAAGCCTTTTGATTAGAAGAAGATGATTTTGCTTTTGTTAAAATGAATACTGTTTATGGAAGTGAAGCTTTTAAAGGCATATAAAAACATTACTTTTACACAATTTTAAAACAAACTTGCGTGGTGATGAGAGAGGAAAGAACCTTTGATATACATTTAGGTCATGATGGAAAGGAGATTATTTTTGCTTTCAGGCCTGCTGTGTGTCTCAGATCCCACATAATCGTCTTCAAAATCTTAATAAGAGCAGGGTGCGTATTTTGAACAGTCTCCAGCAACGTTTTGTGAAATTCTATTCTAAGAGCCACCTCTTGGATTTCAAACACAGCGAGACTGAGTCCTAAATTTAAATATTCTATTTTAAAATACTGTTTTTAATAAGAAAACTGCATTTCTGTACACTACAGAGCACGGTCCAGGCCGAGAGGGGTATTCAGTCCGTAGATCCCTCTGGCCTACTCTCCGGTTTTTGCTTCCCTGAAGTTGTGGATAATTGGCTCCTGCTGTGCTGCCTTAGCAGGCTCCATGCTATGACATCGCCTAGACTTGCTCGAATAATATTTGCTGAATTCAAGAGTTAGTCAAGAAACGTCATGATATTTTAAGAAAAAAGTTTTCTTCGTTTGCCCATTTTATGGAGCTGGAAAACTATTGAGGACATGCGCAAGTTTTCCAAGGAAATAGTCTGTCACCCAGCACTAATCACAGCTTTTTGGGGGAACCCTGCTGCTGCATGCATCTGTGACCCTATCTTGCTTCAGTTAAGTCCTGATTTCCTCTTTTTAGTGCATTGCATGCTTTCTTATTAAAAAGTCAAGCGTAGAAATGTATAACACACTAAAAGGATGGCACCATGCTACCAATGATCCTTTGTAATTTTGATATCAAAGCATGTTACTTCCTGGAGGCTGCGAAGGAAGAAGAAGAAGCGGCTGAATTAAAGACCCATACAATCTATGGGCATCTTTACTTTCACTTCAGTAGCTTTGTGATCAGCAGCTTTGGCAGACATAATAAGAAAGAAATGGAAGGGTTTTTTTGTTTTGCTTTAAAAGTATTTATTCCCTTTTTGGCCTGTGCAAGGTCCTCTTTCTTGCTGACTGTTATGCCTGCAACTCCTTCCTGCCGCTAGTGAGCAAGCTGACAACTTTTCATTCAATTTCTTACTTAAAAATATGTCCCCTCCCTATTGCCTTCACATGTCAACCCACTACAGAAATCAGTAAACAAGGAATGCTGCACTAGCCTCTATCTCAAACAAACGGAAATAGAGCAACCTAAAATCCTGACAGCATTCTTGGGCACATGGAAACTTGCTTTAGAGTGTTGGAGGCCTACTGCAATCTGAGTGGCCTGAGCATGGTTTTGAGGCCTAGCATAGTGTTAGTTGCTTGCTTGACCATTCTGGCTTCTGCAGTTTGACCTCTTCCGGTTGGTGGAGACAAATAGGAACACTGAATAACCTTGCAGATGTCTCAGTTTCTGCACACCACAGCACATAATAAGCTGACATACACAACGTGGATGCTTGTAGCTGCACATAGGTAATTGTGAGGGGAACAACAGGTTATCTGTGAATGTCTAGGGGTATGCTTTTCCACTGCCACAGGGCATATTTTCTCTCAACCCCTCCCATCATCAGACGTTGTTTTGACGGCCCTCAATTATCATGATGAATATGGAATTATCTACATTACCCGATATAGGTAATAAAATATGTAAGAATTAGCCAAAACTATGTATAGAAAGGTATAAAAAGTCACACTTAGATAATCATTCCATGGGAGGTGCTGCTGGTCAGACCAGATGGTCCACAGAGGAACCCTGGCGAGGTCCCTGAAGAAAGCCATTCCTGTATACAACCTTCTGAGTAACTGCTTAGCTCTCCAGACTCAGTGAGTATGATATATTGTGGATAATTTTAGGCTTTGCATTTAACTAAGATGTTTTTAGAAAGCATTGCACATTAAACCTTCTTAATCTGCAAATTGGGCATACCATGTCTTGATGGTATCTACGCTGAATCCTTAAGTGTCCAGTATCAACACAGAACAGCCCCCTAACTTATAGGTGTGTAATGGTGTGACTTACTGGACTAGGATGTTGGTGAGCAGTCTGTCTATACTAGGGGTTTGCACTCATAGATTCTCAGATTGGCCTTAATAGAGAACTACCCTCTCTGGTTTACCCAGGGCATTTTGTGTGAATTGTTCTGGTTTGTTTAAATTGTATGTTTCGTGGGTCAGGAGCCTGGTAGTCCTTGCTGAAGCTTTTAAAATGACAATTCTGCAAGCTCTGTATGTTCTTAGTGAAAGAATTGCTATTGAAGATGTACCTAACTGCCACAAGAGGTCGCTTCATCCCTGTCCTTATTCCACATTGTTATATGGTTGATAAGTTGCAGAGGGGTAGCTGTGTTAGTCTATTTCAGCAAAACAAACAAGGAGTCTGGTGGCACTTTTAAAGCCTAACAAATTTATTTAATGCATAAGCTTTGTCAGATGCATGAAATGGAAACTGCAGTATGTCATCTATTGTTCTCAAAAGCCTACGTCCACGCTGTTTGAATCAAAACAACTTGTTTGGTTTGCTGAAAGAGACTAATAGAGTGAGACTACTCCTCCGGGACTGTTTGATTTGATCTTGTGACTCAGCCTTTTCTGCATGTATAGATACACCTAATTTAGTGCCGTGCATCTGATGAAATGGGATTATACCCACGAAAGCTTATGCGATAAATAAATTTGTTAGTCTTAAAAAGTGCCACAGGACTTCGTGTTTGTTTTTATCTGATTGATATTTCTAACAAATGGAAAGGTATGGTGGAGAGATGTTTTTTGAACTGGTACTATGGGCTGGCATCTTCATAGAAACCCTGCTTCAATGTATATTAATACAGTCTTGGAAAATTGTCACAAAAACTTATGAGGCTAGTCAAAAAATTACTAGTCTGCCCTCCCTATAAGTGTAATACACACAGCCTCTTCCTACCACCCACACCCGGACACAAACTTGTGCACAGATCACTTGGTTTCACATTCTTACTCAATTGGTTTGACAAGCCCCACGACTGCTGCCAAATAACTCTCATGAGCACACATTCTGTGTCATGTGGGTACTCGCTTTCCCTCTTCACATCAGATTCTATATGCTCTTTCAAAGATGTTTCACACCTGGCTGTTTCCAACAGTGGATAACTGTTGCAAGAGTGCTTTGTCTGTGCATATTTAAATAGCTGCGGTGCCAGCAGATGGTGCTCAAGGTTATGTAACATATATCTCCCGGGTTTTGTAGGATCAGAAAAACTCTTTTGTGAGTACTTTGTACTGTAAATGGTTTCTTCTGTACAGCTCTTTGCATCCACTCCTCTGTGCATTCCCTCTCTCTGCATCTATATTCATCAATGCATCACCATACATTGTTTGCCCTCAGATACCCACTCAGTGCTTCTCTACATGAACATCTAGTTTGCAGCAAGCTAGGCTGTGAATCTTTCCCACCCTATCTTGCTGTGGACCTGCTGCTGCACATTAAGAGTTTATTAATACAATTTGAGCTAAACCTCAGGACTTGGTCAAAGCACATTAATACAATGTTAAGTTGAGGCAGCAGGGTTAGTGTGCAGCAAGCTATTGTTTCATATTCAGCTTGTTTGTATGTGCAAACCCCTAGTGACCACTCCATTTGCCCATGTATTTACTCTCAGTGCACAGCAGTCTCTCATTTCTGTCTTGCCAATAAAATGCATTAGTTCTTTTCTGTTTCCCTATAAAATCGCTTCTGTGCCCCATATAGTCTATTATTGTTTTGCAGAAGCAGCTCTTCAAAGCTCTCAGCCCCTTCCTCTTGGTTAATCCCTCTCCTGGTTGTAGCTGCCATGGGTCAGCACCACTCTCCCCCTTCAGCCTCAAGCCTGACATCTCACCTTTCAATAGTCTAGAGTAAGTCCTCCAGGAAGTGAAGAGATGCTGCGTTCCCTGTACCTTCTTCATGTAGTCTGTGGTCTCCATGTGCCACTTCCTGCTGGAGTGGAAACAAAGCAGCTGAAGACAGCGCAGGTGCAGACTGCAGCTATATAGAGTAAGGAATTTGTTACCTTATTGCTGTACATAGTTCTATTCAGAACGAAGGGGTTAACTTGTCAGTAAGCTACTATGTGGGACAGGCAGTGGAAGGCACAATGTGCTGGCAGACTTAGCGAGAGGTACTAATGGAATGGCTGCAGCAGAATTTGTGCCACTGAATGTAACTCCCCCATCAGCCCTAAAGTCAGGGCAAAGGCAAGTACGCCTGGAAATGGTTGAAACAACAATTTGATCGGTAGATGAAAGCTTCGGAGGCAAGTAAACTGGAGAATGAGCAAAAGATTTCTCTGCTCTTATCTGTGGCAGGCTCAGAAGCATTCTATAGAGATGATGGTGGGGAGAGAGAGGAAAGCCTTGTAGAAATCATGAAAGTGTTTGAGGATCATTGTGTCCTTAGAAATAATGCTGTTTTTGAAAGATGTGTATTCAGGATGAGAACTCAGAATGAAAGGGGAATGATGGAGGAGTTTGCCAGACACTTAAAACTAAAAAGTCAGTCCCAGGAATATGAAATATTATTATACTTTCTCATGAAAGACCAGATTGTTCTGGGATGTGACAAAAACATTCATGAGGGGTTACTCTGCGAGAAGGCTCTGACACAAGAAAGGCATGGATCATATTGACTGTGACTAGAGTAATAGATTCTAAATTAGGGATGGAAGGGACCTCAACAGGTCATCTAGTCCAACTCCCTGTTCAAAGCAGGACAGACCAACTCCAAGTAAATCATCCCAGCCAGGGCTTTGTCAAACTGGCCTTAAAAGCCTCTAAGAATGGAGATTCTACCATCTCCCTAGATAACACATTCCAGTGCTTCACCAGCCTCCTAGTGAGAAATTTTTCCCTAATATCCAACCTCGACCTCCCCACTGCAACTTGAGACCATTGCGCCTATTTCTGCCATCTGCCACCATTGAGGACAGCCTAGCTCCATCCTTTTTGGAACCCCGCTCAGATAATTGAAGCCTGCTATTGAATCCTCCCTCACTCTTCTCTTCTGCAGACTAAACAAGACCAGTTCCCTCAGCCTCTCCTTATGAGTCATGTGCTCTAGCTTCCTAATCAGTTTTGTTGCACTCTGTTTGAATTTCTCCTAATTGTCCACATCCCTTCTGTACTGGGTACCCAAAACTGGACACAATACTCCAGATGTGGCCTTACCAGTACCGAATTAGAGGGTCATAATCATTTCCCTCAATCTCTGGCAATGTTCCTTTTAAAGCAGCCCAATATGCTATTTGCTTTCTTGGCAACAAGTGTATGTTGTTGACTCACATTCAGCTTCTTGTCTATTGTAAACTCCAAGTCCTTTTCTGTAGAACTGCTGCTTATCCAGTTGCTCCCCAGTCTGTAGTACAGGGGTCCTCAAACTACGGCCCGCGGGCCAGATACAGCCCGCCAAGGTTATTTATCCGGTCCCTGCCCCTGCTGCGGCCTGCCCCATGCGTCTGGGGCAGCGGGGTGGCCGCGGCCAGGGCAGACTGCCGGTCTCCCACCCACCGGCCGCCTCGACTTCCTGGCCCAGAACCGACCCCGCCCCGCTCTGCCGACAACGTCGGCCTCCCGGCACGGGGCCAGGATCAGGCTCCGTTGCCGGGGTCTGTCTGCCCTGCCGGGGCCGCGTTCGGTCCCCGCCGGTGCTCCCTCCCACCTGTGCAGGCTGCGGCCGGGCTGGGGAGATTCAAATCTCCTGCCCTGAGCATGCGCAGATACAGCGTGCTCAGGGCGGGAGCAGCCTGGCCGACAAGCAGCTCTGCCGGCCGTCACTGTAGTTCCCAGCCTCCGGCCAGGTAAGGGGGCTGGAGGGAGGCCTGGAGAGGGGTGG
>ML685801.1:2245518-2290960 GCA_007922175.1 Pelusios castaneus
TCTCCCACGAAAGCTCATGCGATAAATAAATCTGTTAGTCTTTAAAAGTGCCACAGGACTCTGTTGTCTTTCTACAATAGACTAACACGGCTACCCCTTTGGAGTTCTCTTATTTAGTTATACTCTGATTCAATTTTCTGAATACTGAGTGTCACCCATTATGATTTTATAAATCAACCTTTGCTCTATTTTGATGGGGGTGTGGAATAATGATTTTAAGTCTTTGGACATGGTTGCTTTTTTAAAAACTATCTTCAGTATATTTCTCTGTAGTGCTACTCCTTCACTCTTCTGATTTCTTCTGAAGTCTAAAATGAATATAGATGAATAAATTATCTGATTAATTTAGCCTATTCCCTTATGTCTCACAAACTGGTCCTGATTCTTACAAAAGTGTTTTAGTATTTATTAGAAAGTTGTGAACAAATTTCAGCATCTGAATTGTTCAGGATGTCTTCACTATTTGCTATTATTTATTGAATTAATATTGAATTGTATTGGATAGTCCACCTCTACATGACACATGGTGTTCTTTATGTTTTTTGATTGCATGATTGAAATTTTAAATGTCAGTAGAATGAATAACGAAAGAAAAACGGTCATAATGAATATCGCACTTCCAATGTATAGTCACTTGTGCTTTCCAGGATCTATGAATGTTTTCTTGATTAAAATTGCCAGTAATCCAAATCCTCATGACCAATGATTTCTGTCACCCCATGAATAACTGCAGTACATGTTCTCTGTACAGTACAACAGCAGTGCATATATTCACAAACATAACTGTGGCTCACTTTTGTACTGTATTATTCAATGTGCTATAATTCAATGAATTCCATTAATCATCATCTGGTCCTAGTGATATATTGCTCTTGATTTTCTCAAGTTGCTTTATCATTCTTTTTCTTAGGTCCTTACACAAACTAACTGTTGACTTCTATTGTGGCTATAAAGGTTGAAGGATTGGACGCTAGGCTACGTCTTCTCTGCAGCATTACCATAGGTGATCGGCAATCACGTGTTGAGCAGTCACACTACAAAACCGCACACGAATTATTGTGTTCTTGCAGGTGCTGTGTTCACCCACCTGTGTTGCTGGTTCTTTGTGGTACAGTCAGCTGAGCTGCTCTGTGATTCTTTCCCAGTGCTTTGTCCTTCTGGGGACATGGGGGAATTGTGGGAAAGGTCAATGTTAGCTTAGGGGCTATTCTAAGTTATGCCAGCAGTGTGTTGGCTTTAAGTCTTGTGGTACTTTTTAAGACTAACAAATATATTTATTGCATGAGTTTTCATGGGAGAAAAATCCCACTTTGCCAGATGCTTGAAGACTCATGCGATAAATAAATTTGTTAGTCTTTAAAAATGCCACAAGACTTCTTGTTTGTTTTGCTGAACTAGACTGACATGGCTCTCCCTTTGGAACTTGTCTTTAAGGGATACTGTTGAGGACTGATCTAAAATAGTTCCAGTCAACAAACTTCTTGTCCCTCCCTGATGCACCCTCTATGCTGACAGAAGGAGTGGTTGGAACAAGACCTAGCTCTAAGGGCTTGTCTACACTGAAATCAGTTGAGTGGCCAGTGGAGACCCACTCAGTCGTTTCCGGAAGTGCTCTCCATTTGACACAGTAACTCCATCTCTCAGCAAAGAGTAACGCTGCATCGAATGGAGAGTTTTTCACATCGGTGCAGCCCAGTGAAGATGCTGCGGTAAGGGAGGGTAAGTAAGTCGGTGGGAAAGATGCATTCTACAGTATGTAGATTGAATATCTCCTGTCGAACCAGTGCGGCAGTATAGACTAGGCCTAAATATTCCCTGCTCCTGAGGGAGCTCTCAGTTGGCTTGTTACAGTTAGGATCTGGTCCTTTGTGTCACCTGAGCAACACAAAGGGGCCAGATCAGAAATGAGAATCTGGTTAACTATCCTTGGGTGCGTCTACATTTGTAAATTAAGTCGACTTAAACTTGCTTAAGTCGACTTAATTTACTCTGTGTCTACACTACACTTTCCTTAAGTCGACTTAAGGAAAAATTAAGTCGACTTTACTAAACCTCATTCTAAGTTGACTTTTGGTGTAAGTCGACTTTAGAAAGTCGACTTAAGCCAGTGTAGACCTGGAGTAGCCCTAAGTCGACTCTAAGTCGACTTAGGGCTCTCCAGGACTCCCCCACTGCCCTCCCTGCCAGGGGGGCTGGCACAGGGAGCCTGGCATGCCCCCCCACAGGGCAGGGCAGAGCCCAGCCCACCCTGCCACTATACCCTGCCAGCGTCCCTGTCCCCCTTTGCCCTATTGTACCCAGGTACAATGGGGCAAAGGCTGAGCCCCCTGGCACTTGGCAACGGGTGCCCCCCCTGCCACCATGGACCTGTCCCAGGTCCACCTAGCCCCTACAAGTCAACCTAGGCATCCAGTGTGGACGCTCTAGGTCGACTTTGTAGGGTCCCCCCAAAGTCGACTTAAAATTTAAGTGTAGACATGCTAAATCGACTTAACAGAATTGACTTAAAATCGACTTTAAGTCGACTTAGCTAAGTCGACCTAAATTAACAAGTGTAGACATAGCCCTTGAGACCCTCCTACACTAATGATCATGGTGGTCCATAATTCCTGCTGATTAAGCTACAAACCTGCTGATTGCTTATAGAATTGGTGCTTAAGTGTTTCTGAGGTAAAAACCAAAGAAATAAGAAAGTGCTGTTTCTTGTCTACCTTGCAGATGCGTTTTGGAGAGACACTTGTTTTGCATTCTGTTGGTCACAGTGTCAGAACTCAAACCTGCCATGGCAATGAATATTGTCCATTCCCTATGATAGACCAGGATAATTTGGGAGAATTTTTTTGGGGGGAAATTCTACATTTGGGTGAAGAAAAGGATGCATATCTCTGACAGACTGTTTTATGTCTTTATTTTAAATGATGGGCATTTCCAAAGCTACTCAGAGTTTTCAAATGTTAAAGTATTTCTGGTGGAGATGAATTACCAAAGAGAGCACAGGTAAGGTGGTCAAAGATGCAAGATAAATATAATATGTTTGATGGTATTTTAACAACTGAATATCAGCACACACATACATGTTTATGGGTGCACATATAAAATATGTGTGTTTAGAATGTTCCTAATAGATTGTTTTTGTTCCTTTCAGGATAGAAAACCAGTAAAAAGGCATGTACTTGGATAGCAAAGATGATGGAGCAATCTCTAGAAATCTAGAGATGGAGGTGACTCAGACATCCTCTCCACACCATGCTAGTTTGCATGGAAATGTAGCAGCTGAATCAATTGCCAGTAACTTCAACGAGCTGAGGCTTTTAAAGGAGTTTCATGGAATAGTGGCTGTTAAGGGACAGCCACAAAAACCCTATCAAAATGGAGCAATAGGGCAGGATTGCTGTGTTCCCCTTGGGAAAAATTTCAGCCCACTTGCCATGCAGGGGAGGTAAGAGCAAGAACAAACTGAATCAGTTTCTTTTATTAAAAGTTGCTTTTATTCCCTTACAGGGTCAATAAAATATATTTTATTTACCATCTTTCTAACGGATAGAGTGAGAAGCTTAGTAGGAATTTATAGCAGTCTTAATTGCCTGGAGATGGGACTGCCTCAGCTGGTTCCTGGACTAATATAAACTTTTACAGCTGCTCTGCATCGATTTTGCTATATTTTCCAAATCTGAGACTGGGTTTTCTTCTTCACTATGTGTGTTTTACGATGGGATTGTTTAACTGACAGAGAGAAAACATCTTTGTTTTGATGAGGACACAGAAAGTAGCAAACTACTTCACAAGTCTACATCCAGGAAATAAGCTGTGTCATTGCTGCTGAGGTCAATAAACATAAAAAGATACTAATAATGAAGTCTTGAGAGTAAACACAACATAATATCATATGTAGTCATTTAGGGTCTGATTACTTAAGGTTATGAGATCCGTCTAGGAGATGTTCCCCACGCTCTTATTGCAGCCAGTACAAGACCAGCTCCCAAATGTGTGCAATTTTATTATTATGTTTAAAATGGAGACTCCAAAATATTGCAAGGGGCTCTATAAACAGTCCTCCTTCCCATTTTCATTTTGCTGCAAAGTTTTGACTCTGGAATGTTGCAATCTCTGAACTTTTAAAAACCAAGTATGTAGAAAAATCTGACCTGAAATAAAGAGAACAAGCAAGGCAGCATGAATGGCAGTAGAAATGAAAAACATTTAGAACTTTTGTTGAGAAACTTGAATGGTTCTGAGGCTACTTTGCGTCTACTTCATACATCTTTAAGGCTAGAAGAGACCATTGTGCTAATCTCTAGACTGGCAGTCTGCTTAAACAAGCTGTAGAATTTCAGTGTTTCATTCACCCAAAGGGTATTGTTTCATTTCAGTTTAGAGCATTTACAAAATATTTTTTAATTTAAAAAAATTGCAGAAAAAAATCAAAACAAAATAACTTTTGAACTGAAAGTTTTATTGTGAAAATGTTGACGTGAAACTTTTAGGCTATGTCTATACCGATGGCAGCAAAGTCACCGATGTCAGATTGATTTTTTCTGGATTGACTGAGTGGTCTGGTAAGACATGTTCAGTCGATCTGGAAATCGACTTAGTAAAACCACACCTTCAAGTGGCACAGTGCTGCATCAATGGGAACACTTTTCTTGTTGGCACAGGAAAGTGAAGATGCCATGCTAAAAGGGAGTTAGGAACTCAACAGGACCTATGCAAGCTAGTCTGCATAACTCGAGTAACTCCCGTCGACTGCCACTGAACTTTCCTAAAGTGTAGACCAGGCCTTAGACTTCTTTGGAACTTTTTTGTTTTTTGACATGAACAGTTCAGAAACCAACACACATCCATGAAATGTTTGGGAATCATCAAATATACATTTTGCAAAAAAAAAAAAAGTGCTTGATAGGTGACATATAAAAATATAAGCTCGTTTGAATAACTGATTTTATTAATATTCTGTTTCCTGTTTGTTATTTGGGCCTTTGTATACCTGTTGGGAATAAGATGAGTTACAGATTTCAGTGGATCATAATTTATCTGCCTAGTCTGCATGCATTTTATACTAAAATACTATAAAATGGCCTTCAAAGGGAAATTGAAAAGCATAGCAATAATAATAATAAAAAAATATCAGCTCATACTCCCTTATATTCTTCTTCTGAGTGTTTAAGAAACTATACAAAATGACATGGGCTTTGGGAACAGAGTCAAATTATGTAAAAGTTCCTAAATTATGAGTGCAACTGAAATTATTATTGTCAAGTCAAGATGTGCTTTTTCAAAAACAAGATGACAGTAAGTGGTTAGTAAACATGATATTATGATGTTGAGTACAGAGATGAAAAAGACTTGTTAGATCTCTGAGTCCACCTTTTTGCAAATGCAAGATACAACTTCATGTTTTGTCTTAACCATTTTCTGATTAAATAAAATGTAGCTACTATGAGTAATCTATGATAAATATGCAATTTCAATGTCATCACCATATTATACTACAGCGAATTATGCACTCCTAACTTTTTTATAATAAAACATTATGTATTGGAAGTGTCTGCTTGAAATTCTCAGCTGATCTATCCCTCTTTCCTCCACTCAAACCCAATTTCAGAATTCTACATATAAATGCTTTTGACATCATAAATGAATCTTGTAATATTTTGATTCCCCTCTTTTTTATCATGCATTTTCTCCAGTCTTTTGCTAGCAAAAATCTGCATCGAACAAATGATGATTTCAGGTGAAATATTTGAAATCGTAGGAAATTCATGCCTGGATTTGGCAATCACTTAAATTTCCTTTTCTGAGTATTTCCACTGAAATAAATGGGACTACTTCCCATAGTAAAATTAATCATGTGAGTAAGTCTTTGCAGAATCAGAGCTGCAAACTATGTCAGTGCAATTCCTATGTAATGAAAATTTCATTTCTAAAGTTACTTATTATGATGCTTATAGATGAGTACTGCTGATTAAAAAAGCTAAGGAAATGAACAAAAATAGTTCTAATCATATGAAAGAAGCCATTAATTTGACATGTCTGTGTAATTTGTTTTGATATATCTATTTAAATTAAATTGGTTAATTATCTTTCAAGGGTAATATTCTTAAGGTGCCTAATTGTTCAAATATATTCTGACGCAAACTGTTTCAATGAAGCTATTGAGCTGGTATGAGGATTTATTTCCGACAGTAAAATTAATTTTAAGGAATTATTCTTAAATTAACCGGCCAATTTTATTTGTGGGAGGTGGTTGTCCATAAGTCCTCCTTTGCATTTACCTTCATCACCCTAGTGTTGTTTTAAAGGAGGGAGGGAACTGGTGATAGAGTTGGTGCTTCCATTGGTATCTGTGACCTGCTTTTGACATCATCTTGTTGGTAGATTCCAGCATGGGGATGCCAAAACATAGAGGATATTTTGCCTGCTGTTCAAGGGTTTGGGACTAGTTGTCAAGTCTTCATTAGATTTGTTCTTTTAGTCTGAGTTGCTATTTTACCTATTAAATGCTTTGACTTCTACTGTCACATTGATGTCCCATCTTTCTCCATTGCTTTCCTCTTCTTCTTAACCTCATTTGACTTACAGCCCTGAATCCGCCACGATGGTGACTCCTTGGACCTTGTCTTTCCCAAGCACTAATCCCACTTGGATCATTCATTCAATATGTTCTTTCTGATTACCACCTTGTTTCCTTCCATCTTGGTCACACATGCCTAGGCTACACAACAAAGTTTTTTAAAATTCCAATTTATCAACCTTTTATTTTCCTTTTCCTTTTCCTTTTTTTTTTTTTTTGCAGGTCTCAACACTCTACTTTCCTTTCCTCTCCATGCCATCACAGAGGACCTTCATCTCCTCTCTCTTCTTTCCCCACCCTTTAACTCCTCCATCACTCTCTCTTGCTGTTCTATCCACATCGGCAATTCTGGGTCAAACCTCACATCTGCTTTCATGTTTCTGAACAAAATCTGGTGACCACATAGTTTCCCTCTTTGTTCTCTCCTCTACTGAAGGGGAAGAAGAAGAGGAGATGGAGCACGGAATTGCTTTGCCAGCAACTCTTCAGTGTTAAGACCAGTTCATCTGATTCTGAAGTGTCTCTTCTTGGCATGCAGGACTGTGAATATGTTGGCAATGATCTCTGCTGACATTCCTTTCCACATGGAGAGGAGTGAGGAACTGCTGTTATATGTTGATGCCTGGTATCTGTGGGCTATTTTTGTTGTCTCCTTGTTAGTGGATCCTAGCATAGCAATATCCATTGTTAGTCCTCTTTAGACTTTGGCACCAGAGCCTCTTCCAGGAAAAGCTAAATTTTGGTTCCTGAGAACTTGATCTCAATTTTTCCATCATTGGTGATGGAGCTCAGAATCCATGCCAGGGATCTCCACCAAAGTCACGGTAGTTGTATCAATTCTCTTTCAAAAACGATGCAGAAAGGACCAGTGCGAGTCAGTTAGCATCATTGACTTTAGTGGAGTTACACTGATTTATAGGAGCTGAGAGTCTGACTCCTGATATTACAGAAGAGTAAGGTATTTTTTCTTTTTTGTAACAGAATGGGACCCTTGTGCTTAACCAATTCATTTAATTCACACTTCCTCCTCCTAATATCTTTCACAGAAACCATCCCCTTTCTGAGTCTTGCGTTCTGAAAGAACCTATCATCTATAAGTGGGCATATAAAATAGACCTAATTATTAATTTCTTGTTCTAGCGCAACTAATTCAATTCCCCCATTTTTCCATCTGCCTATATTTCTCCAAAGTCATGATGTCTGTGGTAAAAAATGGTCACTATTGAAATGTCAGCATATGCCACCAGTTATCACATGGTAATATCCATAGGCATATAACACAGGATTTAAAAAAAATTAGGGATACAAAAACCTCATGCTCCCTCCAGGTCATAGAACCAATGGCTAACTGAAAGGGTTAAGAGGAAATTTTCATTATGGGCAATTTCTTAATTCTGAACTTCTGAGCTTCTTGTACATTTCTCTGAAGCATTTGGTATCTTTCACTTTCAGAAACAGTATTCTGGACTTCATTAAATTGAGCAGAGGTCTGATCTAGTATAATATTTCTTATGTAAGAGCTGTGGGTTGTGTCTCACTGATTCAATAGTTATCAGTGCCTACTTTTGTTGTAATACACAGTGCATTTAATTTAACACATTTGAAATGCAAATGTACTGTGAATACTTGACTTTACTTTTAAGATACTCGACTAATATAAATTAATGTTTTAAAAGTTAGTCATTTTATTTTCTTAAATTCTGAATTCTGCCTTCCTATATTCAGGCACATCTCCTATTAGAGTCAAGTTGCAAGCACATATCTGAAGACACAAATTAGCCTTCAGTTGCATTACATCACAAAAAAATAAATGATGTAAAGTCTAGAGGCCAGATTTGCAGATTGATATACTCTGTCTGCTTTGCACTGTTTTGGTGATGCAAAGCAGCCAAAAATGCATCTTATTAAGTCGTGAATCTAACAAGCTGCCGCTGGTGGACGGCACTAGAGCCACTACTATTTCTTTTCCAGGCACCTCTGCTTAGCGGAAAGTGTCAGCTCTGGCCATAAAAAAAAAAAAGCATTTCAATAGCATGAAAGGCAGAGTAGGCAGTGTGGCCCACCCTTCCTTCACAGGGAAAAGGCTAAAGACTTGCTTTTTTTATACATGAAAGCTGAAGTTCTCCTTTACTTTTCTAAACCTGGGAGGCAGAAGAGGAGTCCTACAGCTGCAGGTTCATTAGGCCCAAAAGGCCAACTCTAAATTAATCAGAAAAAAGACAGCGACTGAATTGTATTAGGCATGGCAATTCTCTTTGAGATGTCGTTCAGACCTGAGTCTGAAAAGCTCAGGGCATTTTGGGACTGGGATTATAAAAGAAAAGGACAGAAAAAAGAAACCTTATTACAAGCCATTTCTTCACATAGCACTTTGGGCCCCTTTCTCCTCTTTTGGATGTAATGGCAGGTTGTACCTCCCTTTGGCAATCTTGGTAATTACATCATCTATTTTTAAGGCAAGTCAGAAATTGGAAATTTTCAGGTAGTAATCTACATTTCTGAAGGAACCATTCTGATCCGTCATGTCAGTTGCCCAAGTATTAGATTAGAAATCCAGGCAGTTAGAATGATTTATTTGGAAGTTTGTTGTTAATCCATTCTGTTATGGCCTGGGAATTGTAGAAGCCTTCAGAAATCTGTTGTGTGGACAGGACGCAGAGTAATGGGATTTGATTTCCCATTAGATCTTTTAGCTACTACTTCAGTACAAAGAATTAATAGTAATCTAAAAAGTTTTAAATTAAATCCAAAATGATAAATTAGTTTAACACAGTTTGTTTTGGGCATATTAAATACTCTATTAAGCATTTTTAATAAAGGAGGATGTATACAGAAATTAGACATGTTTGTTTTCATGTATAAAAGACAAAATGTGAACCATGGAATGAATATACATTCTGTGTTGACTATTTAACCAATATGGCTAATATTTGTATTTTACTTTCTGTTTTAAATATCATCCACATAACCCTTGTCCAGTGTAGCCCAAACTTGAACATGCTGCAAAAGCCATTTTTTTGATAAAGTTTTGGAGAAGGATTGAGAGTTTGCTCCCGCAAAGGAGATCAATGGGGTCAAAATGGCTTTTCCATTTCTTTCATTTATTGACTGGCTGAGGGCTTTCTTTCCTCCTGCATATGATTGTTTGTATGATGCTGTGTGCTCATCACTAAATGGCTGGAAGTCTATTCAATTGCACAGATTGTTAGGTCACCGAGAACTTTTTCAGTAGGCACTCTTTCTTGCTTATATCTATAAATAAATATATGCTATATACGTGATTTACCATACATATTTTAAATGTGTGGAATATTTATAACAAACCTTTAAGCCATTAGAAATTCTCTGAGGTTGTCTTGAAACATGGATCATGGAGTCTTTGTGTGAATCTGGTCCTAGAACTTGAGCTTCTTTGTGTATTTTGCATCAAAATTTGCATGACTGTTGTAACAGATTATTTCCTGTTTCAATTTGTACAGCTTCCATTGTGCTAGCCGGTGTACAAACAGGAGATGAAGATGACCCTTGCCCTCCAGGCCATTTAATTAATATTAGATGCAACAGGTGGGGAATAACAAATAATTAGAAGGAGTGCTGTAAGTCGGAGGAGGACAGGAAACCAGAATAAACTTATTATGTTACATAGGCCAAATAAATATATTAATATCAAAAATTGCTGATTCCTATCTATCCAACTGTTGTCAACTGCCTGTTTCTAATAGGCAACATAGTAGAATTCTATCTGGATGAGCTATTTCATAGAATCATAGAATAATAGGGATGGAAGGGACCTCACGAGGTCTAGTCCAACCCCCTGCTAAAAGCAGGACCACTCCCACTAAATCACCCCAGCCAGGGTTTTGTCTAACTGGGCCTTAAAAATCTCCAAGGATAGAGATTCTACCACCTCCCTAGGTAGCCCATTCCAATGCTTCACCACCCTCCTAGTGAGAAAGTTTTTCCTAATATCCAACCTCGACCTCCCCAGCTGTAATTTGAAATCATTGCTCCTTGTTCTGTCCTCTGTTACCATCGAGAACAGCCTAGCTCCCTCCTCTTTGGAGCACCCCTTCTAGTAGTTGAAGGTTGCTATCAAATCTCCCCTCAGTCTTCTCTTCTGCAGACTAAATAAACCTCGTTCCTTCAGTCTCTTCTCATAAGTCAGGTGTCCAGCCCCCTAATCATTTTCATTTCCCTCCGCTGGACTTTTTCTAATTTGTCCACATCCTTTCTGTAGTGGGGAGCCCAAAACTGGACACAGTATTCCAGATGTGGCCTGACCAGTATCGAATAGAAGGGAATTATCACATCCCGCGATCTGCTGGCAACACTCCTACTGATGCAGCCCAATATGCCATTGGCCTTTTTGGCAACAAGGGCACACTGTTGGCTCATCCTCATCTTCCCGTCCACCATAACCCCCAGGTCCTTTTCTATAGCGCTGCTACTTAGCTGATCAGTCCCCAGCCTGTAGCAGTGCATGGGATTTTTCCGCCCTAAGTGCAGGACTTTGCACTTGTCTTTGTTGATCCTCATGAGGTTTCTTTCAGCCCAGTGTTCCAATTTGTCCAAGTCTCCCTGGATCCTGTCCCAGTCCTCCAGAGTATCTACGATTCCCCCCAGCTTGGTGTCATCCGTGAACTTACTAAGCACGCAGACTATCCCATCATCAAGATCATTAATGAAGATGTTGAACAGAACCAGCCCCAGGACTGACCCCTGGGGTACTCCACTCGTTACCAGTTGCCAACTAGACATTGAGCCATTGATTTCTACCCACTGAGCCCGTTGATCTAGCCAGTTTTCTATCGACCTTACGGTCCACTCATCCAGCCCATACTTCCTTAACTTGCCGACGAGAATGCTGTGGGAAACCGTATCAAAAGCCTTACTAAAGTCGAGATATACCACATCAATGGCTCCTCCTGCATCCACAAATCCAGTCATCTTATCCTAGAAGGCAATCAGATGATCAGGCATGATTTGCCCTTGGTGAATCCATGCTGACTCTTTCCTGATCACTCTATTTTCCTCTAAGTGTTTCAGGATGGATTCTTTGAGGACCTGCTCCATGATTTTTCCAGGGGTTGAGGTGAGGCTGACCGGTCTGTAGTTGCCCTAATCCTCCTTTTTCCCTTTCTTGAAGATAGGCAATATATTTGCCTTTTTCCAATCCTCCGGGACCTCCCCAGTTCGCCACAAGTTCTCAAAGATAATGGCCAGTGGCTCTGCAATCACTTCCCCCAACTCCCTCAGCACCCTTGGATGCAGTTCGTCCGGCCCCATGGACTTGTGCACATCCAATTTCTCTAAGCGGTCCCTAACCTGACTTTCCATCACCGTGGGCCGCTCTTCTTCTCTCCATTCTGTTTTACCCAGTGCAGTAGCCTGGGAGCTGGCCGTCCCTCTGAAGACTAAAGTAAAAAAAGCATTGAGTACTTCAGCCTTTTCCGCATCATCCACCATGAGGATGCCAGCCCCATTCAGTAAGGGACCTGCACCACCCCTGATCCTTTTCTTGTTGCAGACATGCTTATAGAATCTCTTTCTTTTATCCTTCACATCTCTTGCTAGCTGCAACTCCAATTGTCCTTTGGCCTTTCTGATTTTATCTCTGCAGTCCCGAGCAATATCTTTATACGCCTCCCTTGTCATCTGTCCAAGCTTCCACTTCTTGTAAGCTTCCCTTTCATGTTTCAGCTCACCGCAAAGTTCTCTGCTAAGCCACGCTGGGCGCCTTCCACATTTGCTGTTCTTTCTGCACATCGGAATGGTATCTTCCTGTGCCTTTAACAGGGTTTCTTTAAAATACAGCCAGCTGTCTTGGACACCTTTCCCCTTCAGATCAGCCTCCTAAGGGATCCTGCCCATCAGCTCCCTAAGGGAGCTAAAATCTGCTTTTCTGAAGTCCAGGGTGTGTGTTCTGCTTCTTTCCTTCCTTCCATTGATCAGGATCCTGAACTCTACCATCTCATGGTCGCTTCTGCCCAGGTTGCCATTTACTTCTACTTCCCCGATCAATTCTTCTCGGTTTGTGAGCAATAGGTCTAGAGGTGCAAGGCCCCTAGTTGGTTCCTCCAGCATTTGTACTAGGAAGTTGTCCTCAATATTCTCCAAAAACTTCCTGGATTGCCTGTGCACTGCTGTATTGCCTTCCCAGCAGATGTCAGGATAATTGAAGTCACCCATAAGAACCAGGGCCTGCGATCTGGAAACTTGTGTTAATTG
Source organism: Pelusios castaneus (assembly GCA_007922175.1). NCBI lineage: Eukaryota > Metazoa > Chordata > Testudines > Pelomedusidae > Pelusios > Pelusios castaneus. Next base: position 2,258,318 of record ML685801.1, read on the forward strand.
TCCATAGAACGCCTCATCCATCTCCTCCTTCTGGTCTGGCGGTCTGTAGCAGACACCCACCATGACATGCCCCTTGTTGCATTCTCCTCTAAACTTAACCCACAGACTTTGAACCGGCTTGTTTCCACTTTCATAGTGGAGCTCCGAGCAGTCATATAGCTCTTTTACATATATTTAAAGGGGTACAGGAAAGTTACTTTATAGATCAGGAAGAATCCATTATATTTTGGCTTCATTTGAATTAGAGCTGGGCAAACAGAAAACAGTTTATTTGTTGAATTTAGCAGCACCTCTAATAATGAACTATCCAAAAACAGACCTCAATTTTTATTTATTTTTGTTGTTGTTCAAAATCATTCAATAAGTGATTTAAGTGAAGGATAAGTCACTATTGCTTGTGCACTGTTCGTCATAACTATTGCTTTGAGTTTTTATTCTGCTTACTATTTCAGTCACAATAGGTCAAGTTATTGCTTCTGTTCTCTGACGTGCTGACAAAAACCCATAATGACTTTTTAAAGACAAACATCGCTGCTCAGATACTTACAGAGAATCTATATTCTAATGAGACATTCTTGCAAATAAAAGCTCACTTGTGTAAATGTTTGTGCATAGTGAAAAAAAGGGAGGCCACAACACTGCAACATGAATTTAATGGCTTTTATTTAAACGAATATTTACAAATTTATTTATTTATTTATTCATTGCACTGTTAAACTTTAGTTTGAACCCAAAGTTCAGGGCATTTTTTAGCCTATAAAGATAAAAACAGAAACATTATTTTACATGAGAAATGGCACAAAACTACTGAGTTTTCTACACTGCTACTGTTTTCCTAATTTTTGTTAATGTGGTTATTTTGAGGTCTTAGTTAGACTTGTAAGGCCAAGTGTGTAAAGATCCCAGTGATATATGAGCTGCAATCCTCTTTGGGGTTTGACAACTGTTTCATCATGTAAACCTCTTTTTAAAGGCTTTTACTTTTGACAACATTTTTTACATTAAAAGGTTAAAGAGTTAAGCCAGCTGGGCAATGAGACGTCCAAAGGAAATAAATTGTATATATGCAATTTACAGCTGATAAATAAGGCATTTCTTGGATTTCCATTAGCCAATTTAGAGTAATAGATTCTAAAGGACCATGGTGATCGTCTCATCTGACCTCCTGTCTAACAGAGGCCATAGAACTTCAGTAAAATAATTCCTAGAGTGTGTCTTCTAACGAAACATCCAATCTTGATTTAAAAATTACCAATGATGGAGAATTCACCATGACCCTTAATAAATTGATCCAATGGTTAATTCCCATCACTATTAAAAGTTTACATCTTATTTTCAGTCTGAATTTATTTACCTTCAACTTCCAGCCACTGGACCTTTGTTATACCTTTGTCTGCTAGATTGAAAACCCCCATTATCAAATATTGTTCCCTATGTAGATACTAATAAACTCTGATTAAGTCATCCTTTAATTTTCTTTGTTAAACAAAATAGATTGAGCTCATTGGGTCTCTCATTATAAGGTGTTTTTTTTTTTTAAAATTCTTTAATCATTCTTGTAACTCTTCTTTCAATCCTCTCTAATTTATCAACTTCTTTCTTGAATTGTGGACATCACAACTGCACACAATTTTCCTGCAGTGGTTGCTCCAGTGCCAAAAGCAGACCTGACCCTCGCCAGTGCTTTCCCTGACATCTGGCCACTTCCACTGATCCCTGCTCACCACCACCACTCCTCGCTACAGCCCCCCTGCTGCATGCCCTAACCCCCACTGACCAGGCTTGTGGCAGCCAATCTCTGCATGCTCTCCCACCCTTGGAAGTCCTGTTACTGGCATGTAGTGATGCATTCAGCCCTGTGCCAGACACACTTTTGTGTCACGAGACAGCGGTTGAGAGCTACTGTTCTAGAGGACACTTTTCTTGAAAGAGACATCCATTTGAGCACACAATCATTGAACAGTAAAATGTTCAATGGGACTAGTGAAATGTCAGCTCTCGCTGCAAAGAGGTGTGCACGTACAGATATTGAGTGCAATGGAAATAATTCTGTAGCTATTAAGTTTCTTAGCATAACAAAAGTTTCCGGAATAACTATCACATTTTTAAGGGTAGGTGGGTACTGAGTCCATGTTAAACTGAACATAGAATTTGAAAAATACCAGATGCAGATGAAAAAAATTAGCCTACACATTTTTAGAAAAAAAAATACAGGGTCACTATCTGTAGTCTCATGAACTGTAATTTTTTTGGTTTTTTGAACCCATAAAGATCTCAAATTATTTGTTTTCTGCAATGCAGCTAAAGTTGAACAGTGCGGCACTGCAATGCGTACTGTAAGTAACCAAGAAAGCAAGTTTCTTTTTGGCAAGTACTCATGCATTTGCAGGGGTAACTTGGAATCCATTGTGTAGACGGGTCAACTGCTGCCATCTAGAGCCTGAGTCACAAAGTTCATGAATCAGTCATTGACCATAGTGTGAACTGGGGCTTGTCTTGTCAAGAAGTGGGAGTGGGTGAGTCCGGGTTTCATTAGCTTGATCAATATTTCTTCGCACATCTTTTTCTATGCCCTGTATTTATGGAAAGGGAAGTACAGTGATTTTACTTCTGATGTATGGACTGGTTAGGATGAAGTACGGTATATTATTTAAACAATAATTTCCAAGAGGTCCAGTCTGTCGTTTACTTTTGATAGGCACCACCTAGTTCATCTTCTCAACAATGAAATATGAGTTGTTCCCAATATAAGCAGTCTGGTACTTATGGTAATTTGCAGTTTTGAGAGGTCTAGCAAAAGAAGCTGACTTGTCTGCAGTTTTAATGTAATTCTAAAACAGCTGGGAGAGGCCAATGGTTTCATTAGGGGTTAATGAGCTATTCCCTCTCCTCTCCCGATTAAAAAGAATAGTAAATAGAGTTCATCTGGCACATCATTCGTAGTGTCTTGGATTTCTGGGATACTGTAGCATGAAGTGAAGCTCTTTTTGAATGGAAGTCTTTATGGAACATAGCTTGCACAGACAATTTGACTGGTGTGTGTGGGGGGGAGGGTGAGGCATTGCATTTCTTTGGAATTGGAAGTGTTATGCAGTAGATTAGTCTACTGTAGGATATGTAAGCCTGAATTAATATGCTTGCCTGCATACTATAAATCAGAGTTTTACAACTGGTACCCTGCCTGCTATTGCACTTTTATATAATGTGATTTTTTAAAAAAGAAGCAGCCTCAGATATACCCAACTTTAATCTCTAGGAATGAGTGATAGGAGCAAAGTCTACCCCCAAAGTCATGCCAGTGACATGTGAGCTTCAATCCTCTTTAGGATTTATTGACAGCTGTTTCATCATGTAAACCTCTTATAGTGAAAAGCATGAATCTGATTTTAATGAATGTCTGTTAACAAATGGTAAATTAAAAAAAAAAAAAGTGCAACTAAAACAGTTTCTGTTGTTTGATTAACTGTTTTTAAATGTAGAATATAAAAGGTATGCTTCAGTATTACAGAAAATATACAATTTTACTCCGATGTAAAAGTCTATAATATTGCTAATAAGTGGCTTTTAAAAAATTCCTTAGTGTACAGAAAATCTAGACTGTTGCGAATTGATTTCCATGTACTATACCGGATGCATCTTAGATGCTTTTCAGCTCTGCCCAATAAGACAAGTCTTCTGTATAAAAGTAATGCAGGGTGCCTACTTGACACACAGAAAAATGAAGTCTTTGTGCCGCAAAACAAGGAAGCTGGAGTTACAATGAATAATAACATTTGCAATGTGAAATCCTAAAAATAAGCTTATTGGGAACTGGTGCTTTGATCGCAGGCCAAATAGTAATGTGCACCCAAAAAGTTGCCTTTACAAATCTGTTCATAATTGTTTAACAGTACTGGAGAGGATTCTAAATCCAGATATATTAATTCTAATCTATTTAGTTAGGAGACAGAATATCCTAGACTGTGTGTGAAAAGAAGTGTGGCTAGATTTCCTATTAGGGCCTTTTAGGGGTAGGCGAAGCAGGCGACCATCTTGGGCCCCAAGCAATAAGGGACCCCATCCTCAACTTGGTGGACAGGAATGAAAAAACAGAGAATTATAGACATTTTTCCCATCTAGCAGAGCCAGCAAGGCTGGAAGCCTCAACATTCTTTAATGTGCTCATGATATGGTAATTACATTTCAGACAGGCACATTATATACGCTATATTCACCATCTGATCATTGATTCAATTGATGACTGATCATTCACCATCTGGATTACCTATATTGTTTTGAGATATCATACATTGAATTACCTCCCCCCCCACATATACTGCTTTAATTATGTGTTTAGTTCCTGGATGGGGGTCGTGGGGGTGCAATGGGCCTTTGCCTAAGGCCCCAGATGACCTAAGGCTGCCGCTGCTGATTATGTATATAAACACTGAATGTAAGTTAATTTTTTATTCAACTAGCCAAAACTATTTCTAATTCTAAAATATTAAAGACCAGCTCCTTAGAAACTGTAAAATAGACTACTTGCATTGACGTTAAATGCCAGAAGGGGAAGAAAAGCATAGAGCCTCCTTCACCACCAGGCTTATCTCTCAAAGAAAAGTTTATTCGAACTGTAATCCTCAAACGAATCCATTTAAAAAGTTCACTGGTCTGTAAAGATGGAGTCTGAATCTGAAGTGATAAGCAACAGAATCAGTTGTTCGTATACAATATTATACTCTATTATAAAAGTAGTACAGTATCAAGTGAAGCCTTTTCTGAAAGTTAATGACACACTGATTATTAACTCTTTGACCAAACTAGTGGGCATGTACAGAAGTTTTGTCTTGCTTGAGATTGTAAAGCTGGTGGAACAGAGGCTGCCTTTTCTTATGTGTATGTCAATTCAGGCCTGTTGCAACTACTATTGTACAAATAATCATCGTAATGACTAGTGATTTTATATAACTACTCTTTTGCTCTCATGATTTCCCTACATTTTGATGTAACTATCTGATTCAATGAGGTTTCTTTATATTCCCAGAAGTTGTTTAAGGAAATGATTCCTCCATTTCCAATATGTTGTTTTTTACAAGACCTTATGCTTTCCTCCCGCCCCCCTGGAATCAGATTCTTCCTCCAGGAATGTTTGTGTAGCTTTTAAAAATGACCCTTACCCTGCCATGTTGGAAGGTCAGGCTTGATAGGCAAACAGTTAATGCTCTGATGCAAATCTACAGTTAGTAGTCTGCTGTGTATTAACTATCCACATGGAGCCTGTGGCTGTGTTTTAGAAGCTCTCTACTGCTCATTGAACTACTTCCAATTCAAAGTGGAATAGATTAAGGAACTTTTAGTATGCATTGGCGAGGTCCGTTAGTGCGGGGCAGGCTAGTGCGCTATAGAGTTACACCCCAGCTTTGCTTTGTACCATCTGTTCATCTACACAAACCTTCATCAGAGCTTTGAGTGAGGTGTGGGTTTTTTTTTTATTTGTAACCTCACTAGAATCAAGAAGCCACAGCTTCTCTTTTGTACAAGGGAGAGCTATTGACTCTCAGGAGACTGAGCAGAACTCTTAAGAAAGGTAATTTTACTGTAAATTATCCATAATTATTTGTTTGGGGGAAGGTCCTATAAAAAAAAAAATCTGAAGTGCATCTCTGCTGTTACCAGAGGTTAATCACTTCCTTGGCTCCCCGTTTGGAAAGAGTGAATCCAGGTCAAAGTTTGATTTGGGGGGTTGTTCTTAATAGAAATCATATTTCATGTACATATGCAGAGGAATATAAAAAATGTCATTTCAGGAGCAAGATGGAACAAAACCCAGTTTTTTCTGAATCTAGAGAATAACCAAGGCACAGTTCTGGACAGCAGTGGTTTTCAAAAATTTTTTCTCGGGACCCAGTTGAAAAAAAAAGTCAATTATGCCTGTGACCCAACAATTACATCTTTGAGCAATGCATTCCAGTCCTTTGGTGGCAGCAATAGGGGGCACCACGAACCAGTACCTGAGGGTCTGCAACCCAGTACTGAGTCCCGACCCGTGGTTTGAAAACCAGTGCTGTAGGGGAACACTGTGCATGTCTGTGTTCGGAGAATCTGAAATCTGTGGGGGCAAAGAAATGGGTGATTAATATCAAGAAATGTGATTGGAACATCAAGAATGTGGTGTCTTGTTGCCAAGACAAAATCATTTGCCCGTGGAAGAGGGAATTTCCCTTTAAATGTAGAACATTCGGCTTTTGTTTTTGTTATGGTTGACGTTTGGGGTTGTAGGAACTTGTTACAAAGGGAATTGTCTGAGATTAATCAAAAAGAATTGTAAAAGAAAGTTGAACTAATGTGGAATTCTTCTCTTCTCTCTCTACCTTCTGGACAAGTGGAAACTTGAGGAGTGCATAACCCTGGACTAGTGAATGTGAAACAAACAGAAAATCTTAAACCGTTCAGGAGTTCCTGTAATTTGTTGTTCTTGATGTTTTTAAGATCCTAGTCAATTGAGTTTATGCACTCTGATCTCTTGTTTCAGATTCATCTTCTGCTGACACTGCATCAGGAACCTGTGTTGAATAGCTAAGTGTTCCATAATTTCTTTCTGGACTGTAGCTTGCTTATCATGCTCCCCTCTGAGGCCTTTAAAAGCAGAAGGAATATGACTTGAAGCACAATAATATTCAACATAATCAAATATGTTTTTAGATTTGTCCAAGCAATAGCTTAATAACTCCGAAAGCCAGCATCTTTAGTGAATGTGGTCTATGGTTGTTGAGTTCACGTTTTTCTAATAATACAGTAACACAGTTGTGCAGGGTGTTTTACAGTAACAAAAGAAGAAAAGTTACCAGCCCCCAACAAGCTTACAGTTTAATTGGTATACTGTATAGTGAGTAGTAACAGATTGTGGAGCTGTGTGAGGTGAGAAGGAATATGGCCCCAAGAAACTGTAACCATGAATATTACAGTTTGTAAAAGTAAACTAAAGAAATGCTGCAATTACAGCTAGTTTTAAAAATGTTTCTCATCTTAGTTGTGTTTCTGTATCTCTCCTCCCTCCTCATGAATTGTACTATATGAAATGCATGATGTTGAGTTATTAAATAGTTTTTCTTTTGGTAAGGATGGGGGGGGGGTGTTGATATTTCCTGTCAGCCTCCACCCTCTGCTTCTCTTCCTACTTGAATTAAACAAGCCAGCCATCCTTTAAAACCAGGAAATCTGGTTATATTGTTGACACGTTTTCTTCAACAATGATTCTCAGCCAGGGGTCTGTGGCCCACTAGAGGGCTGCAGGCTGGTTTCAAGGGACTGCAGGGCCTTGCAGGTGAAGCCCCATGCCCTGAGCCCCAGTACCCCCATGGGAGAGGAAGCTGGGAGTGGAATTAGGAGGAGCCCAGAGCTTCAGTGCTGCCACAACGGCTAAAGCCCAGAGCCCCAGGTTTCCCATGGGGCTGAAGACCTGAGCCCCACCCCTAAGTCATGTGGCTGAAGCTCCAAATCCTCCAAGGCTAAAGCCCTGAGGCTCCCCTCCCCCAACCCAGTAGCTGAAGCCAGGAGCCCTGAGGTCCCTTCTGGTCCTCGAGTTTTATAGTATGGTGGAGGGTGGCAGGGAGTGGGGATTCAGAAAGGAACAGGTTGAGAACCTCTGTTCTATAAAATTGTCATCTGTGTGACTAATTTTTTTTTGAGTCTCTAATTCAACTCAGAAACATGTTTGTAGGTGGTCTCCTAAGGCAGGAGTTCTCAACCTATTTCTTTGAGTCCCATCCCACCCCCACAACATGCTATAAATATTCAACACCCAGGGGCGGTGTTGTGTGTGCATGCCTTGGGGCTTCAGCCATGGGGCATTGGGGTCTTGAGCCTTCAGTCTCACAAGATGGGGGGAGGAGGAGACGGGGACGGGGCTTGGAGCTTTAGATCCATGGTAAGTGCTGAGGCTCGGGGCTGTCCACAGTTCTGCTGGGGTTCAGTCATCGGGCTCCATGGTTCCCTGAAAACAACTTTCAGCTGTGCAGTTGGCCCCAGATTCCTTGGTGAGAACCAGTGTCCTAAGTTTATGACAGTGAGCGTGAATAGTACTCTGTCCAGATCCATGGACCTGAATATACACGGCAGCAATTCTAAATGGGAAGTTATAAAAAGAACTATTCTGAGTTCATTTTTAGGTTCTGTTCATAAATTATTCCTGTTTATCTTTTAGGGTTGGGCAGTTGACATGCAAAGAAAATGAGATGAGTATGTAAGTCTGAAAATAAAATTAGGGTTGTCACCTCATCAGCTGTCTTTGTATATTGGGGTAATTCTGTCCTGATGCTCTGTAGGAGTAGTTGGTTCTTTATATGGCAAGTGCCTGTAAGAGGAGGAAATCTAGTGCTTATATTAACCTGAATCTAATGCAGTCTGGCTGTGAGCTTGTGTATATGTTTAAGAAACGGTTGAGGTGAAGTTTCATAAGTGGCATTCATTTTGTAGCTGCTATTAATGCTAGTAATATTTTCACCTACATTTGTACACCTGCAATTGAAATATAGGGTATATATCTTGGCACTTGCACTTCCTAAGTGCCCAATTGCAGGTGCAAACCAGATCATAAGAGCTGCAAATAATTTGCTGTGTGCCTGCAGTTCATTTTCAAGTTGCTAAAACATAGGTGCAGACCACACTTGTCAGTAGGAAAGACGACTTGGAAGCATATAACTTAAGGCTTGCTTCTAACTGCCTATGATGTGGGAGTGTAGTAGAGAAAGAAAGGGGCATGAAGCCTCCTTCCAGTTCTACTAAAACCTCAGTTATGTGGTCAACCACATACCTCATTTGGAACCAGAAGCAGGGCTGGATCAAGGCCCGGGGCTGCCCACCCTTGTGCCCCCCCTCCTCCAGAGTAGTGGCACTGTGCCTGTACTGAAGGGGAGGGGTCAGGGGCTCTGGGGTCCCTGGCCTGTGCTGCAGGGAGGCTCTGGGGGTGTAGGAGTGCACAGGTCAGTGCTGCTGCAGGATTGGGGTTCTGGGGAGGGGGGGGTCTGTGGGCCAGAGGCCGCAGTCCATGGCACTCTTGCCCCATCCCCAGCTTGACTGGTCTTTAGGCTGGGGCCCAAGGCTGCAGTCCCTAAAGTCTCTGACTTAATGAAGCCTTGACCAGAAATATCCAATCAGGCAGCAGCAGAGATGCTCCCACGCCCGAAAAAGAAATGCAATATAGTATTGTTTTAAATGTAAACTATTAACAAATAAACAGAAATTGACATTTTTCTTCTTTATTATAAATTTTCAAAGCTGTATTAAGTTAATGTTCAGTTGTAAACTTCTGAAAGAAAACCCATTGTGTTTGGTTCCGAGTTACAAATTACATCCATTCCTGAGGTGTCTCTTTGATTTATGGCTGAGAAACTCCACTGTTCTGTATCCCAATGGAGAGAACCATTTGAAATAGCAATACTTGGCCACAACACGTGTTTGAAAAACACTTGTTATTAGGTGGACTTGTTTTCTAGCCTGGAAAGCATAAATAAACTTTATGGCTATTAACTATTTTCCTTTGTAACTAAGACCCGCCATCCAGTGAAATGTGGATGCTGAATTTCCTGGGAAATGAGAGGAGACAGCACCTGATAGGATTAAGCCCTAAAACTCAGTAGGTTCTGCCACTTTTTCTTATGTTGAATTGAGTTGTGACTTTTATGATGTTAGGATGGAAGTTGGAGAAAATATCATTGCAAGACCCTCTTGTCACCCCTCTGATTGTCACATTCCTCAAAATGCACTGCTGCAGTTTGAGTTATTGGAAAGATCCATTCAGATACCAAGGGCCAGATTCTACTTTCATTTAATCACAATAAATCCACAGTAATTACACTGATTTCTATTGGAATTTGTGGTGGCTTAACTGAGGCCTCAGGCTGGACTTCAAGCACTGCTTTCCCCATTTTGCTAGCAAATGCATTTGGAAGCCTTCTGATATTGTTGATTACAAGCCTTCTAATATTATTGAATGCTTAGCTTTACTCTTCATTCATGGTAGCACCACTAGAAAAATCTCAATTTTTTAAATTCTTCTTTCCTTATTTTTTCTCCTTTCTTATTCCCCTGCAATTTCTTTGCCTGCCTTCCGTTATTTGTGTGATCTTCTTTTCCTAACTTTTTCTGTTTCATTAGTCAGTCCTTTCTTCCTCTGCACCTTTCTTTTTAAAAATGTTTTGAAAAGAAGCAGTAAATTCATGAAGTTCTGATTTTGTCATGGTACACAATTGTCTGAGGCCCTGAGCCTGTTTGGTTTAACAGGATTATTAATGTCTGTTCCTGTTTGAGAGAATTTTACCAATTTCTTAATGACTAAAGACTAGAATATTTTAGAACACGTTCACAACATTCAGTTGTTCCACAAACCTGTGTTTCTTTCTGTTTTGTACTGGTGCCCATCAGCCTAATATCTGAGTTTTCATCAACAACAGAGAATCATCAGAGGTAAAATTATTAAAAAGTAATTCCATGATAACATTCCTAGCATCAAGAACTGTAATTCCTTGCAAAAAATCATATTTTTTGAGGAATAAGAATGCTGATTTATCACAAATTCAAGATGATAGGAGATTTGGTTAAACTAAAAGCTTTTAGCAAATTCAGATGAAAGGAGATGCTGTCATTTAAAAGCTACACTGTTTGAGTGTGTTACATTGTTAAATATGGAATCATGCATGAAAAGGTTGCTGAAAATGTTTCCTTATAGCAGATCCATTTTTCAGTGTTCCCTGTAGCATTTGAGAATAATTTCTCTTGACAGGTTATCTGGTTATCTGTATGTGATGCATAGAAATGTGTGTTTTGGATTTGGACTAGTGCCCATCTACACCAGGGGTTCTCAACCTTTTTCTTCCAGAGCCCCACCCCCACAGACTATAAAATCCCCAAGGTCGAGAGTGGGAGTGGAGGCTGCTTGGCATTCAGAGCTTCAGCCACAGTGTAGGGATGGGGCACACGGCTCTGAGGCGGGGAAGTGGGGGAAGGCTCAGGGCAGCTTTAGGTCTGGGTGAGCATTGAGTCTTGGGGATCCCTGTGGCTCTGCTCCCAGATTTAGCCCTGGGGAGGGGGGTTCAGGGGCTCTGGGTGCTGTGCTTCAGTCCCCTGAAACAAGCTTGCAGCCCTCCAGTTGGTCACAGACTTCTGGTTGAGAACTGCTGATCTACACAACTGCTTCCTCCTACAGATTGTAATTTGTTGACAGTTATCAACATCTGGACTGTTGTCTTCGACCAGCTTCTAAACCATGCACCTCCTTCCTTCCTTCCTTCCCACTCTGCTTCAGCTCCAGGCACCTGCTTTTCCTAGCAGCTCTCTGTTTTTCTTTGCTGAAACAATGAGTTGAAGAAAAAAATTGCAACTGCGTTTTCTTTGGTTCAATTTTGCAGCCCTCCACAGTGGGCTCTCTTTCTCCTGTGTCCATTGAAAGTTCTGCTCTTGGTTGAAACATGCCAGAAAAGCATGAAGGTCAATTTTTAGGTCTTTTTGCCAGACTCAGATTAGACCAAGTTCAGATCCATGAATTCAAAACCATCTTCTCAGCCTCCTTCAATGGAATCTCCCTTCAGAGAGGTCCAATTCACGTCATTTCATTCCACTTCTTTTATCCAGAACTTGTTGACTTCCTAAATAAGTAGTTTAAGGATGCTTTCACATCAGGGATAAAACAGACCCTTGCCATTGTAGATAGGAATTTTGTGGTGCTGTGATGGTAAACTTCAAGCAAAGGAAGCAACTTGATAGTCAGATTCCGCTGGATATTTTTTTTATCAACATGGTGTCAGTATAAAACCAAATGGTAACTCATATTCAGAGTAGATTCCAGTTCTGAAAATCTCAGGTTTAGTCATTCAGATCCATGGCTTCCAGAATGATGGTAATTCAGCTGCTTTCCAGCTGCCTTGCTGTTACTGGATGTAAAGATGGCTTCCAGGAAGTGAAGGGGTAATACCACTTCCTCCCTCCTACCTTGGGTAGATGTTTCCAGTGGCACAAATGACCTTGTCTGGTGCAATGGAATGCATATTGCACCTACAGAGGTGAATCAAACACAGTGTATGGTACACCAGAAATGATTTCCAGGTGGGATAAATTCAGCCCAATTCTCATTGCCTCTTTTTAGGGGATGATTCCTTTTTGATCAATTGTTTCTTCCTTTGGCTTGAGTGGGGATTCTGGCTTGAGACTCAGCTGTAGTGATGTGCACGGTGCATTTATAATCTATCTACTGGGTAGGGAATGCTCTAATTGTTTGTATCTTCTTTAATACATGGTCAGCAATTGGCAGTTCCAACACCTTTGTGCATTTTGGAGCCCCTGGTCATTATTAGATAAAGGGAAATTGCTCATACATATAGCCAAAGAGAAAACATCACAGTATATAAAAAAAATGCTTTTATTGCTAAACTTTTCTGACATCTTAATGGTGCATGCTTTTAAAGAGTCAACAGGTTATTTGTTGATTTACTGAAATGCTTAAAAAGTGGTCATTAAAAACTGTCTACAGCACACTAAGAGGCATGAGCTGTCAGGATGAGACTTCTTCCCCCCACTTTTAACATGTCAATGTATCAGACTGCTTTTACACTGGGTAATCTTGCTAACAGAATTTTTTCATTTTCCTATGGTGTAAATGAAATCACTGAGAATTGAATATGATAGATATGTGCGATACATAAAAGGAGCAACAATTGATTTAAACAATTGATGTAGAGTGGAGCAGCGTAATTTGTCAACACGGTCATTAAATAGATTTTATGAATATGGAAGGATGGAATATGTTGAGCATTTACTTAACACTTTTTTTAAAAAAAGCTCTCAATTTTTTATTTTGATAACATGATTGATTGTGGCTATATTATACAAATATATAAAACCACACAGTTCTCAAAATCAATTAATTTCTCTAGTATTTATGACTTGGCATAAGAACAAATATTCTCTATTGAGTGAAATTAGGTGTTTTCTGAAAGAAGATTTGTAGATGCTTCTACATGTATAACTGAGGAGGAACCGACTGCATGTGTCACCAGGTTCCTGCATGATTAATTATCTTCCGTCTCTTTACCTCAAGGCTTATCCTCCAGCAAGTCCTGCTTAAGGTTTTCTTGACTTTACAATTATTGTGCAGAAAAAGGTATCTTGGCTGTCTTGTACTTCTATGCTTCCTTTAACAATCTACCTCTGTGGCTTCTATGACAGTCTTAGGTATAACTGAGAAGCTGGAACATTCTTTTTTTCTGAAGAGGTTTTGCTGTAAATGTGTTTTATCTGGTGACATTTTCAAGGAATCCCATTCAAACCCATTGAAGTTCTTCTTGTGCATCTTATTTCCTTGCACGTTAGTCCCTTCTCCAATTGTGACTGGAGCTTTTCTGTAGAAGTGAAAATTATCATTATTTTCTATAGGTATAGAAATCGCTATTTCACTGGTATGTAATGCAGCTGCCTAACAGACGGTATGCGATGCATTATGGTAACTGGTGTTTAAAATATATACTTTTTATTACAGTGAAGAGAAATGTATTGCACTGTATGGAATGATTAATCTTTGCCGTGTAGGACTAAATAACTAGACTCCTACCATTGTGAGTGATTAATTTAGCAGTGTTCGTCAGTAGCAGGGGTAAGTGTGGTCTGATTTCCTCCCTCAGGTTTTGTCAGTATGTTTAAGGAGTAGCTTCTTTTAGTAGAAAATCCTTTGCTTTGGTGCATTGAGATTTGAAACCTTGCTGCTTATTGCATTACAATTCCCACACCAAAATCTTGCCCTTTCTCATTATTTAAAGGAACATACAACACAACTTTGTCTTGGGTCTAAGAAGGCTTTCAGTGAGAGTGCCCACAGTATATCTGCTGGTGCTTAAGTGTAGAAAGACAGATTCATGCTCTGAGTGGGGCTCCTCTCTCGGGTCTGAGCCAAAGTCCACTGAAATCAGTGGCAAGATTGGCAATGACTCTAGTGGGCGTTGGATAATGTTTGTAGTATGAGGCATTCTGTGAAAACAAATGGAAGTGATTGGATCTCTCCCTTCTCCTCATAGCTCCTTGTAGCCAAGAGAGACACTGGAGAGGACAAGGAAAGAGAACCCTTACCCCCAAAGCCATTAGAATGAGATGTGGAAGGAGGGAGAAAACACTGGGCCTGATACACCACTGCCTGTGTGAAGTAGGTGTAAAATGCCAAATCAGAATTGTTCATTCACTCACATAGGGGCGGAGGCATAATGACCGAGCGCTAGGGGACCAGAAGTTCTGCTTAGATGCCCTGGCCTCCCATTTGTTCCCCAAACTCTGCATGGTTGTGAGGGATCCTGGCATTCTATTCCCTCCCGATCAGTTTTTCCATTAGAAAGCATAGTTGGGCATTAAAATCTTAGCTGCCGGCTTCTGAATGACTTGGCAGCATTTGCATCACATGTTCCATCAACTGTGATGGGGAGCGTCCTTTCCACTGACCTGGTCTGTCAGTTTTCTGGGTTCCCATGGAAACAGCCAGAAACTATGCATTTGTAATTTCAGTGATTAGAAAGTATGAACTCTGTTGTCAGGAACTGGCATGTAAAAAGGAGGCTTCTCTCCATCAGTCACAAGTACAAAACAGATGGTACAACCTCCCCACCCCCACTCCATGGTCTTGTGAAAATGGCCCAAATCTGTACGCTCAGCTCTCATAGCAGCTGTGAAAGGGTTAAGAATACAATTTTCTGTTTTAAGAAGAGTTAGTCTGTTAATTAATAATAACATTCCCAGCTGCACTATGAGTGTGTTCAGAGTAAGGGCTGGAAAAGAAGTCTGACTACTTGACAGTAGTTAAAGTTACACTTCAGGCAGGCTATACTTTTCTTTTCTGAAATCTATGTACAAGAGGGATTTTGCCATATTACTAGTGTTTCATAGTCACTGAAAAGGGCACTGTCAGTAATATTTCTCATGGCTCTTGACTTGTTGTTTGCTCTTCATTGTTTGAAATAGTATCTTTGAAGTATGAAAATGTTTTTCTCTATTTGCACTATCCATAAGAATGATAGGGCTGGAAGGGACCTCATGAAGTCATCTAGTCCAACCCCCTCCTAAAAGCAGGACCACTCCCACTATATCATCCCAGCCAGGATTTTGTCTAAACAAACCTTAAATACCTCCAAAGTCGGAGATTCCACCACCTCCCTAGGCAACCCATTCCAATGCTTCACCACGCTACTAGTGAGAGAGTTTTTCCTAATATCCAACCTCGACCTCCCCAGCTGTAACTTGAAACCATTGCTCCTCGTTCTGTCCTGTGTTACTACTGAGAACAGCCTAGCTCCCTCCTCTTTGGAGCACCCCTTCAAGTACTTGAAGGTTACTACCAAATCCCCCCTCAGTCTTCTCTTCTGTAGACTAAATAA
The DNA here is from genome assembly GCA_007922175.1 of Pelusios castaneus. Classification (NCBI taxonomy): domain Eukaryota; kingdom Metazoa; phylum Chordata; order Testudines; family Pelomedusidae; genus Pelusios; species Pelusios castaneus. Next base: position 2,273,701 of record ML685801.1, read on the forward strand.
GCCTAGTTCCTTCAGTCTCTTCTCATAAGTCATGTGCCCCAGTCCCCTAATCATTTTTGTTGGCCTCCGCTGGACTCTTACCAATTTGTCCACATCCTTTCTGTAGTGGGGAGCCCAAAACTGGACACAGTATTCCAGATGCGGCCTCACCAATGCTGAATAGAGGGGAATAATCACATCCCTCAATCTGCTGGCAACACTCCTACTGATGCAGCCCAAAATGCCATTAGCCTTTCTGGCAACAAGAGCACATTGTTGGCTCATATCTAGCTTGCCGTCCACCATAACCCCTGGGTCCTTTTCTATAGTGCTGCTACTTAGTCGATCAGTCCCCAGCCTGTAGCAGTGCATGGGATTTTTCCATCCTAAGTACAGGACTTTGCACTTGTCCTTATTGAACCTTATAAGATTTCTTTTGGCCCAGTGTTCCAATTTGTCTAAGTCTCCCTGATCCCTGTCCCTGCCCTCCAGCGTGTCTACCATTCCCTCCAGCTTCGTTTCATCTGCGAACTTACTGAGTGTGCAATCTATCCCATCATACAGATCATTAATGAAGATGTTGAACAGGACCGACCCCTGGGGCACTCTACTTGTTACTGGTTGCCAACTAGACATTGAGCCATTGATTCCTACCCACTGAGCCCGTTGATCTAGCCAGTTTTCTATCGACTTACGGTCCACTCATCCAGCCCATATTTCCTTAACTTGCTGATGAGAATGCTGTGGGAAACTGTACCAAAAGACTTGCTAAAGTCAAGGTATATCACGTCAACAGCTATTCCCGCATCCACAAATCCAGTCATCTCCTCATAGAAGGCAATCATGTTGGTCAGGCATGATTTGCCCTTGGTGAATCCATGCTGACTGTTCCTGATCACTCTGTTTTCCTCCAAGTGTTTGAGGATGGATTCTTTGAGGACCTGCTCCATGATTTTTCCATGGTTTGAGGTGAGGCTGACCTATCTGTAGTTCCCTGGATCCTTCTTTTTCCCCTTCTTGAAGATAGGTACTATATTTGCCTTTTTCCAATCCTCTGGGACCTCCCCTGTTCGCCATGAATTTTCAAAGAGAATGGCCAGCGGCTCTGCAAACACATCAGCCAACTCCCTCAGCACCCTCGGATGCAGTTCATCCGGCCCCATAGACTTGTGCACATCCAACTTCTTTAAGTAGTCCCTAACTTGACCTTCCATCACCGAGGGCCGCTCTTCTTCTCTCCATTCTGCATTACCCAGTGTAGTAGCCTGGGAGCTGGCCCTCCCTGTGAAGACTAAAGTAAAAAAAGCATTGAGTACTTCAGCCTTTTCCACATCATCCACCATGAGGATGCCTGCCCCATTCAGTAAGGGACCTACACTATCCCTGCTCCTCTTCTTTTTACTGACATGCCTGTAGAACCCCTTCCTGTTATCCTTCACATCTCTTGCTAGCTGCAACTCCAATTGTCCTTTGGCCTTTCTGATTTTATCCCTGCAGTCCCGAGCAATATCTTTATATGCCTCCCTAGACATCTGTCCAAGCTTCCACTTCTTGTAAACTTCCCTTTTATGTTTCAGCTCACCACAGAGTTCTCTGCTAAGCCACGCTGGGCGCCTTCCACATTTGCTGTTCTTTCTGCACATCGGAATGGTATCTTCCTGTGCCCTTAACATGTTTTCTTTAAAATACAGCCAGCTCTCTTGGATGCCTTTCCCCTTCAGATCATCCTCCCAAGGGATCCTGCCCATCAGTTCCCTAAGGGAGCCAAAATCTGCTTTTCTGTAGTCCAGGGTGTATGTTCTGCTTCTTTCCTTTATTTCTTTATTTCGTTGTTTATTTCCTGCTGAGTTTTGAATGAAGCTGAAATAAATGTGGTAAATGTTCTTTATGTACATATATTTTAAACCTATAAGCTTCTCTTAGGGCCACTTTAAACTTCATCCTGTTTTCCAGTAGGTCCCAAGTAGAAGTGCATCAGGGTCAATGAATCTGCATAAATATGGATCAATGGCCCTTCCCTGGGCTCACTCCCAGATGACCTCTGTCTCGACTCCAAATGAAGCTTCATTGCTGTATGTGTGAGGCCAATATCCTAGGTAGCCATTGTATAGGAAGTTTTAGAGGGGTAGAGGGTTTTTTTTTTGTTTTTTTTTGCAAGTTTCCACCCTTATGGCTTCTTTGTGCTTATATTTGCTTTATAGCTCATACATCTCTCTCTCTGACTTATTAGAACCATAACAAACAAGGAGTCCTGTGACACTTTTTAAAAGACTAGTACATTTATTCATTGCATGAGTTTTCGTGGGAGAAAAACTCACTTTTTCAACCCCTTTGGGACTTATTAGAACCATGCAATTATTAGGTGGTGGGGTCCACTGATTTTACAAAACCTGATGTTTTTCTACTACTCTGTATGCTTGTATCTACTTTTTTTGAAGTTTTAGTGTCATCAACAATACTACTTTGTTCTGAAGAAAGATTTCCAATTTCAGCATGGATTCTTTGGTCTCTCTTTCTTGGCAGTTACATGAAGCTCTTGAGTAAAATTCAAAGGTGACTTATTGGCATGTAAACTGCATTGTTTAAAATAATGTTATATGTCCAGAGAGTAGAAGGGTAGCATCATTGATCTAATGTGACCCACAGGAGATTATAAGATTAAAAAGATATATGTGCTTACAGCTCTTTTACCCTTCTTTTAGTTGCACTTGCTGCTGTTGCTTTCCCTTTCAATTCCCTTTGTGTGTTGGTTACTCACTTAGAGGTAGATGATGGCTTTACTGTATGTCCTGAGTAAGGAACGGCATGTAGCACTTTGAGTAACAATTCAGTCCTTGCTTCCTTCTTTCTCCATGTTGGGAAGTAAAATGGTGCAGATTAGTTTCTCCTTCATACCTGCTCAGCAGAACTGGCTGATGTATTGTGAAGCTGAGCCAAGAATTTGTCTACTTCGTGTCCACCTGTGGGGCAGTAGGAGTGGCCCCACAGTAGAATGGAATTTCACCCATTTACATCAGCTGAGGATCTGGATCTTTTTTTTTAAATAGAAATATCTACTGTTTAGAGCAGATGAATCTCATTCAGTGGAGGAAGTAGCCTAATTCTTTATAATTAAAATAGCTGTGATTCTGCAGTTCCCAGTGGACTCCTGCACTTTTACAGAGCCCCATTAACTCATGGGAAAATGTGCAGGTGTGAAGTCCACTGTGTAGATTAGATTGTAGGATTGGTGATTAAATCAGGAGTTGCCTCTGTTTTTGATATGTATTGTATGTCCACTACCACAGTATCTAGTTATAAGCCTATTTCCATGTGGTATTTTGATAGGAACAGAATGGTTAGTGAAAAATAAATCACATCTAAATAGTGTGACTAAGAAGTTCTGAATAACAAATCATTAGCGAAATACAGTGTGAGTATTTGTAGACTGTTTTCTGGCTATTAATTTCAGATTTTATTTTCTGTAGCACTTGTTATTGGGAGATGTTAAATGCCATATGTAAACCTTAGCAATACATAACTCACAGCATGCAGTATTTTTTTGATTGAACTTTATAATTGTGCTCCAAGTTCCTGTGTGCTCCTCTTACCAGAGAAGCAGCTAATCATTTTTTACATTTTTATAAATGATTTTATGAATTCCTGATCATAGTTTGTAAGGCTAGAAGGGACTACCGTGATCAACTGGACTGACCTTCTGAAAAACGCAGGCCATAGAACTTTGCCAAAATAATTCCTGTTTGAAGTAGATCATATCTTTTTTAAAAATTCCAATCCTGATATTAAAATCCCCAGGGCTTGGGGAATCTATTACAACCCTCAGCAAGGTGATAAATTGCAGAGGGGTAGCCATGTTAGTCTGTATATAGCAAAAACAATGAAAGTCCTCTGGCACCTTAAAGACTAACAATTTCTTTGGGCATAAGCTTTTGTGGGCTACAAACCAGTTTGTCAGATGCATCTGAAGAAGTGGGTTGCAGCCCATGAAAACTTAGCCTGAAGAAATTTGTTATTCTTTAAGGTGCTATCGGATTTCCGTTGTTTTAATCCTTAGCAAGTTGTCCCAATGTTTAATTATCCTCACTGTTAAAATTTAAAACGTACTTTTAGTCTGAATTTGTCTAGCTTCGGCTTCCACCTCTGGATGCTAGGTTCAAGAGCCCATTATTGAATATTTGTTCCCCATGTAGGCACTTTTAGACTATGATCAAGTCACCCCTCAACCTTCTGCTTGTTAAGCTAAAGAGATTGAATCTGCCATTATAAGGCAACTTCTCAGTCCTTTACTCATTCTCCTGACTCTTCTTTGAACCTTCTCCAGTTTATCACATCCTTCTTGAATTGTGGATACCAGAACTGAACAGTGTATTCCAACAGTAGTTACACTACTTCCATATACAGAGGCACTAACCTTCCTACCTGAGAGTCTCCTGTTTGTGTCCAAGGATCACATTAGTCCTTCTGGGTATAGCGTCCCACTTTGAGTTCATGTTCAGCTGATTGTCCACCATGACCCCCAAAACTTTTTCAGTCGCTGCTTCCCAGAGTAGAGTCCTTAGCCCTACTTTCTTTTTTCCAAAATGGATAAATTTACATATGGCTACCTTAAAAAAAGCATATTTTTTGCTTTTTCCCAGCTTACCAAATGATCCAGATCATTCTATATAAATGACCTGTCCTCTTCATTATTTACCATACCTCCAACCATTGTCATCTGGAAACTTTATAAGTGATTTATTTTATATTTTATCCCAGGTCCTTGCTAAAAATGTTAAAGACTGTAGGGCTAAGAATCAATGCCTGCAGGACTCTACCAGTAACAAACTCACGCGATGTTGATTTCCTATTTGCGATTAGATATGGAGACATGACATTTAGCCAGTTTTTAATCTATTTATGTGTGTCACATTAACTTTGCTTCATTTTAGTTTTTAATCAAAGGTCTGTTGAGTAGTACCAAGTCAAATTCCTTATAGAAATCTATCATATCAATACTATGACCTTTATAAATCAAATTTGTAATATAATCAAAAAAGATATCAAATTAGTTTGACAGGATCAACTTTCCATAAACTCATGTTGATTGACATTAATTATATTACCATCCAATTCTTTATTAATCAAGGTGTATTGGTCACTTCATTGTTTTGCCTGTACATGAAATCACGCTGACAAGCCTATAATTACCCGGGTCATCTTATTTGGCCCTTTAAAATATTCACAGAACACAAGAAACTCCATCTCACCATCAGAATTTTTATTAAACATTTCAGTGTTTGCTAAAAATGTTTTGCAAGGAATGCTTGGTCAGAATTGTGTTGCTAATGTTAAAAGAGCCTAATATTATAAATGCCAATAGTATTTTTACTATGATTATGAATTTTATTTTGTGAAAACTGTAGGGTTTGAAATAGATAACTTCTATCTTTTAGACTGTGGCTGAGTGTTAAATGAGTGCTCAGACTTGCTAAAACATTCCTTTTATTTCCTTTTAAAACTTTTGATGTGAAATGAAATGCTCATAGAAGAGTGATACCTTAAGAGTTTTGGGGAATGGAGCCATCTCTTCACAGAACAAGAGGGTGACGATGAAACATTTACGCTGCACTGCCAATGAGCCTGAACCCTGATCGTTAGGGACTAGGGATAGTTCAATCTCTAAGCCCCAACATTTCCTGGTCTTTCTTCTGAGACTGCAAACAAGGCACTGATATGCAGGCTTGCATGTGTGGAGCATCACTGACCCAACAGATCTCTTAAAGGGAAACTCTCCATTTAGACTAATGGGTTACACATGCAATATGTAGACCATCTACTGGACTGAAATCACCATCTTCAATTTACATAGGCCATTGCACAGCTAGCAAATGATGAAGAATATTAGAAGCTATCTAGCAAATTGAACCAGACACCTTAAGATCCTGATCCTTCAAAGGCTTATGTACACAGTTAACTTTACTCAATGTGAGTAATCCCATTGATTTTAATGGGGCTAATAGCAGTGCATAAAGTGACATCTTTCTTGGTGGATCCTGGATAGAGATGCGATCACTGATCTAGTTGTGTGCTAACTTATTCATGGTTTTGGAGGTCAGGACTTATGTCTTCTATCAGCAACAGAAGCAGAATGGGAGCTAATAGAGAGATCATAACAAAGGGATGATGTTTTCACATTGGCCTGCAACACCAAGGAGGTAGGGTGGTGTCAACTGTAACCTCTGCATCGTTTCCCTCCTTGGCCATATATGGATTTCAGTAATCCATTCTAGAGGTGAGAAATGCTGGGGTTCCATGGTCAGATCCTCCTGGGGGAAAGCTGTTTATTAAGGTGGAGAGGAAGACTTTTTCTTTAAAAAAAACCCAAAAACCCAAAAAACAAACAAAAAACCCCCCAACAACAAATGCTCTCTGATTATTCATGGTTAATGATGAATCAAACACAACACCAAACTTTACAGAACGTCACTTTGGTGAATGAGGAGAAATTGGGATGGTCTTTGGTGGAAGGAGGAAGAAGTGTCTCAGCCGTTCTTCAAAGGGATGATCTCCTCTGATTCAGCATCACTCTGGTCTTTCCAAAAACATCTCAGAGTCCAAATGCAGCCTAAAATTTTCTTTTTTGATCTGCAGTGCACAGCTCTTAGCTCTTACCTTTATTACACATCTACCCCCTTGCACATGTGGAATGATTTCTGTGAGAATTATGCATGTGTAATAGTACAAATTAAGCAATCAGTGTGCGACTGCACTCAATGAAGAAAGGAGAGAGTTTTGCCTGCAATTTTTTAGGAAGCAGTCACTTGTTAAGTTAATATTTAATTGGTTACATAAACACACTTTTAGCTAATAAAATTGTCTAAATCCGAAGTGTCAATAAAATGAAAATGAACAATTCTGTTGATTGATTGATTTGATTTGATTTACTTTTAAGGTACCACTTCAATTTGCCTAAATTATTCAGCACAAGGTCAAAGGACAACTGCTTTACAGAGAAGACACCTTTGCTGAAGGTTTCCTCTGAGGACAATGGGTGGGTTATTTTTATTTTAAATTAAGGACTTCTTTAACATCATTCCTTCTTATGGTCTGATTGTAGGGTGCCAGAAAGGCAGCCTAGAGTAGACAGTTGAGGTATAAGCAGAGTAGGGCTTTGAGCGGATATGACGGGGAAACAGGAAGGCAAAGGGGAAGAGGACAATGTAGGTAGGCTGTTTGGAGACTGAGACATGGGCGCTATATCATTTGCTCAGACATCAGTGCATTGGATTTTCTTCACCCATTTCTGCTTCCTGGTGCATTGGGTAGCTAAGACAGCAGTGCTGTAGGAAGCCTATGATGTGCTGGTTGCTTGTCAATTATTACATGCACTTGAGAGGTCAGTACCTCAAGGGTTCTTTCCCCAAGGGAGATATTCTGTTGGCTCCCCAGTAAACTAAGGGGATATGTGTGAAAAAATTGATGCATATAGACTGGGAACCCTCCAACGCCTCTTCACAGACTCACTTAAACCCCAGCTGCCCTTGCAGACTTACCCTTCTTCTTGTGCCTCTCGCAGCCCTTTATCTTCCGTTCTCCCCTAAGCTTACCACAGGCCACAGAAGGAGGGAACCAGGTCAGAGACTAGGTGCACGTCAGTGAACCTTTCATGGGTCATCATCAGACTGGAGCTGTTCTTTGGACCGCCTCCTATGGTCTTCACTGCAGCAAACATGGGGTTTGAGGGGGCAGAGATTCACTCTCCTGAAGCACAGTTTTCTCAGAGAAGCAGTCTGCACTGCCCAATTCCTCTAAACATCCACTATTTACCTGACAGTGCGTGGCTCCTAGAATCTCAGCTAGATAGCATTTCTCCCAAGAAACATCACACTAATGCCCTGGTTGGGCAGAGCCTTAGGCACTTGCTTAACTTTACTACTTTTAGTATTCCTATTGAGATCAATCATAGTAAAGTGAAGAATGTACAAACACCAGGACATAAATCTGTATTTTTTAACATTAAGTGGATTTTTATTTTTTATTTTTTACTAAAAATGTTTTATAGGTTACGATGTATGGCTCTTCATAATCCAGATTTTACCACAGATGATGATTCATGGGATAACAGCTCTGCAGAATTTGAGCAAAGGTCTCACCTAGGAAGTGAAATGACAAGCTTGTCTAGATCTGCTTCCTCTGAGAAATGTGAACTCTTGGACAACCTTCATGTCAAGTTCAATCTATCAAAGATGAGGTATGAATTCAGAGCTTATTTGTTTTATATTTATTTCTGCAAAGGTTAACAATCAAAGGCAAATGTCTTGAAAATGATTTCTTTTTTCCAAATGAGTAAAATAGCAATCCATATTTTGAGTCAAGTTATGTCATTGGTTTTTAAGCAAAACACCCCTTTGAAATTTATAGTGAAATATGGTAGCGATTTATGGCTCCTTGTTTTTATAGACAACCTGTCTTATGTCTCAAACTAAATACTATATAGGAAGAGAAAATATGTCTTTATGCCTTTTTAAGTTCTTTGTGTTCATTTGTAAATACACCACAAAATCTTCCACAATATGTCGTGCTGCTTGGATAAACTTCCATATAGAAAGCTATGAACAAAATCTGGTCAATGCAGGTTTGCAGACTTGCACTCCTCATTTATCTAAAGGCAAACTTTCCAGCCTATACCGAACAGAATACACACACATTGTATAAAGCAACAGTTTTTTTGTGTGATGGTACTCAGTCGTACCAGCCCCAGGTCCTGGGCTGAGTACTGGCACCTTTTTTTTTTGTTTTTGTTTTAAAGCACTGGTATAAAGTCTACATTTACTTCTTTCTTGGAGTATGGGTTTACTGGTAAATTAAATGTTATCAACACAACATGAACTTAAGCCTAAAATTTGTCAGTATTGACTTTTCTTAGGTTTTAGCTGCAGAGCCCTTTTGTTCCAGATGTTAGTTCCCTCCCCTTCTAAAAACTTCAGCGCTCTGTGTTCTAGTTGCATCCGCTATTGTCACACTGCAGTACTACACAGGGTTCAAATATTTCTGGTACTCAGCATAGGTGCCTTGCATCCTCTGCCAGGTCCTAGAGTCTGCCACTGTTACAAAATGCTATTTGGCTAAACCACACAACGTGCTTTGTCTTAGCTCACTGCTTCATGTTTATTTTCCAATTCTAATTAGGGATATTAAAATAACATGGGATTTCCCTGTTCTCCATTGTTGTTGGATAAACAGAGTAAGCTAATTGTATTGGCTACAGTTAGCAGTTTGAGTAGAAACTGACAGCTATACCAGAGCTGTTTCTTGCAATAGTAGCAGATTGAGTCAATATTTAATATCATTTTAGTCTGCTTGGTTCCTTTATTTAATAATTTGCAATTGATCATATATTTATGTTTTGGGACAGTATAAGATCTCCTTGGTAGATTTTCCTGTGAAATATTTTCTCTTATTGTTGAATATACATAAAGGGGCAGATCCTCAACTTGTATAAATCAACATAACTCCATTGATATTAATGGAGCTACTAGCTGAGGATGTGGCTCAAGAGATAGAGGGGGACAGTGCTTTTTTTCTTTAAAAAAGAAAAAAAAAGGTGCCAGTACTCGGCTGGCAGAAGCAGTGTGGCAGGGGAGGAAGGGTTGTCAGCAGGAGAAAAGAGACCCACCTACTCCTTTCCCCTGCTGACTCTGCCCCCCGAGCTGGGCAGCGGGGCAGGCAGGGGACAGGACCCTCCACCAATGCCACTCCCGGGGCCTCTCCAAACCCCTGCTCTACCACTGCTGGCCCCAGTGACTTTCCCAGGCCGCACCTTCCCTGCCCACCAGCTCCCCAACACCCCAGGGCCCCTTCCCTGCTGGCTTTCTGGCCCCTTCCCCGCCAGCTCCCTAACCCCCTCCTATACCTTCCTTGCCAGCTCCCCGACCTCCTCCCATCCCTTCCCTGCTGGCTCCCTGACCCCCCCCGTCATTCCCTTCACCACTGGCTCCCTAACCTTCCTGGCCCGGTGGCCAGAGTCGTTCCCTGGCCAGGCTGCTCCTGCCCTGAGCCACACGTGTCTGTGTGTGCTCAGGGAGGGAGATTTGAAAAGGTTCTAGCCTGGCCGCAGCTCCCAGGCATCTGCGCAGGTTGGACAAGGCTGGTAGCACACCGCTCCTGTCCTCTACTGGCCCACTGCCCAGCTGTGGGCCAGGGTCAGCAGGGGAAAGGAGACCCACTGTACTGGTGCATACTGGCACAAAAAAGCCCTGAAGGGGATAGTCTGCCCAGATTTACACCTCATGCTACCCTACTGAAGTCCAATGGAATTGCATTGGGGGTATAAATCAGCATAAAACCTGACACAAAATTTGTACATGCATTACTATGCCAGATTAGAATTGTAAAGTAGGGTACGGATTGCTAAATACGGTTAAATCATAGGCTGGTCATTTCTGGTTTATAAGTTCTTAAAAGTATGGCTTCTTATTGCTAAATGCCAAAACCAAACAACCCTCCACTCCAAATGCTACATTTCATCAATAAAATAACATTTATCAGAAGCTTCTAATTATATCTTGTCAGTTTTGGGGGATGAGTTTCTGTTCTTTGAGGACAAGCAGTTATGGACTTATCAATTAACGCCTCTTGATTTCTATTGTACCTTTCAATGAAGTTGTCATCATGTTTCTTGTTTCAATAGGAACTGTTGAAATATAATTTGAAACTGCAGACTGAAGATTTATCAAATGCCTTAAATAAAAAATAATCTGAACAGAACTTTAATAATTTGTAAAATATTAAAAAATCCTAACAAAATATGCATATAGTACTGCATTATTAAGATGTAGAGAATTAACAGGAGGAGAGAGAAACAAAACATGTAATTAAAGACATATACTGGGTGTTCTTTACACATTCCACTTGGTTGGAGCTCGCAAATCCTGAGGTGCTGTTAATTGCTTTTGTAATTTAAAATTGCCATCTTGAGTGTCAAACCTTTTTTTTGTTCTTCTACTTTTCATTTTTCAATAGCTTGGACTTTGGTGTTTCTAGATGAAAGACTTTAAATAGACTGAAACTGCTTCTCTGCTCCATTGCAGCTTGGATCACTCTTTAAATGTGTGCAAGATGTATGTAAAATACTACCCATTCTGATTGGGTAGCATGTTATATCCACTTTGCACTCAGTTTGAACGGGAGCAAGGGGCTCCACAGGTAGTAAAAGATCTGGAGCTATGTTTTCATTGGATATTGTATTTTGTGTATTCACTCTTGTCTCTGTGATTGTTCAGATCAGATATAGGCCCCCCATTAAATCTAATAAAAGAAGAAAAATAAAGAGGAGGGAGTGGCTTCTTTGGAATGGTAGCAAAGATCTCTGTGGCCACCTACATGGCTTCTAATTTTCCAGTCAGTGATCTTGATCCCAGAACTATGATTTAGACATGACTTCTGAATCTTTTGAAACTTATTTAATTTAGTTTCCTATTACACAAATGATTATCTTGTAATGCATCTGTTTATTGACCTAGAAGAAGCTTTTCAACTAATTCTTCTAGTGCCTTGGGATGGTTTTTTTTGTCACCACCAGGTTTAAAGTATCCCATTTACTTGGCATTCTGTCTGGAAAGCAGTGAAATTTTGGACATTTTTAATGTTTGCTTTTAGTTAAAATATCAGGGAGACGTCCATAGTTCTCGTTAATGGAGAGGTTTAAGAGACAAATTACAAAGTAGAAGCTGTTGCTACTGTGAATATACAACATAGTGCGACATATCAGTGCACAATTCAGACTATCCTACAATCTGCGTGCCTTACAATGCCATGCTATAGTAGCTGCCATCTAGGCTGCTCACAAAGCCGTGTCCACACTGGGCTTTTATTAAGTCAACTTAAGCACTTCCTTAAATTGACTTAATAATAGCTTAAGTCAACTTAATAACACCACCTCTGAAGGTCAACTTAAGCCTTAAATCAACTTCTTAAGTTGACTTAAAGCCAGTGTGGACGGGGCATGGCTCTAACTTGACCTTATTAAGTCGACTTAAAACCAGTGTGGACGGCTATGTCTACTGTTAAGTCGATTTAACAAGGTCGACTTAAGTTGACTTAAAGTGTAGCCACTCTGTTAGGTCGACTTAACAAGGTTGACTTTAAGTCGACTTAAAGTTGACCTTAAGTCGACTTAACAGCGTCGACTTAACTTTACAAGTGTAGACATAGGCAATGGGTGTGTATACACTGGCAACTTAGGTTGACTTATGGATGCTTAAGTTGACCTACACAAAGCTGTGTCCACACTGAGCTTTTATTAAGTGGACTTAAGCGCTTCCTTAATTCAACTTAATAACAGCTTAAGTCAGCTTAATAACACCACTTCTGAAAGTCAACTTAAGCCTTAAGTCGACTTCTTAAGTTGACTTAAAGCCAGTGTGGATGGGGATTAGCGCTAAGTCCACTTTATTAAGCTGACTTAAGGCCAGTGTGGACAGCTATGTCTACTGTTAAGTCCAGGGGTTAAAGTAAGCTGGAATGCACTGGAACACCGTTCCGGGGCCCACAAATTGGGAGGGCCAGCATTCTGGGCCCCTAAAAATAGAAAAACTGGCCAGAACACTGTGCTCTGGTGCTTTCCGCCCAGAGGGCCCATTAATCAGCAAAGTTGGGCAGAACACTTGTTCCGCTCTGTCCTGCTGCGACCGGCTGGGGAGTTTCAAATCTCTCTCCCTGAGCATGCTCAGACGGAACGTGCTCAGGGCAGGAGAGGCTGGTCACACCTGCAGCTCTGGGCCTCCAGCTGAGTAAGGGGGGGCTGGGAACGGGTTGCGGGGGGAGGAGGGGAGGGAGCAGAGGAGCCAGGAAGGGACCACAGGGCTGGGCAGAGGAGCTGGAGAAGGGGCTGTGGAGCTATATTCCCTCTAAGCTGCATGGGTGCCCCCCCGTGCAGCTTAGAGGGACCCCACGCAGCCCCCGCCACCCCTCTAAGCACGGTGGCTGGGCTCCCCAGGGCTCGAGCCCAGCCTGGTGTCTGGGCTCCCAGGGTCTGGAGCCCAGCCGCGGCAGCCCCCGCAGGCCCCCCAGCCTGGCGGCGGGGCTCCCTGCGGCTCAAGCCTGGCTGCGGCAGCCCCTGCTGCCCCCTGAGCATGGCGACTGGGCTCTGGGCTGGAGCCCAGCCATGGCAGCCCCAACTACCCCCACAAGCCGGTCAGCTGTGCTCCAGGGCTTTCTTTCTTTCTTTCTTTCTTTCTTTCTTTCTTTCTTTCTTTCTTTCTTTCTTTGGGAGGGCGATGATCACGGAAGGTGAGGGACCCAGGAGTGGAGGGGTTGGGCACTGTGAAGTGCTAGGGAGGAAGGGGAATGGCACTCCTGCCCTTTTCCCCACGTTCTCTCCTGCCAGCCATGCCACCTCTCCCCTTCCCTTTCTTGCCACCCCCTGCCCTGCTCTGCTCTACTCCTACATTCTCCCCTGCCCTGCCACGCTCCCCTGCCAGCCATCCCACCCCTCCCCTCTCTTGTCACCATGGCCTCTGTCCCCATGCTCTCCCCACCCCTGCCCTCTTGCCCTACCACCCCTTTTCTTCTTTGCCCCTCTTCTTTGATGAGACATAATGTCATGTAAGCATAAAATACATTTAAATTATTAATAAAAACAATTTTAAATAACAAGGCAGGCAGAGGAGCCAGGAAGGGGCCTGGCCCAACCCCCAGCAGGGGCTGCACTGGGCTGCCAGTGGTGGCTGGACCCGGGCCCCAGGTCCCCAGCAGGGGTCAGATCGGGCCACTGGCAGTGGCCGGGCCCTGGATTCACGGCCGGTGCTGCAGTCAGGTCAGGCCTGGGTGCCTGGTTCTGGCGGGTGCCAGATTTGGCCGTCGGTGGTGGCCAGGCCCTGGCTGGGACTGCATGGGGCCACCCCCAGGCTTGGGTCCCCAGCCCTGACCCCGGCAGGGGATGCATCGGGCTGCTGGCGGTGATCGGACCTGGGTCCTTGGCCCTGGCAGGTCTGGATCAGGCAGCCCGTGGCAGCCTGGCCCTGGATTCCCAGGGGGGGCCGTAGCAGATGGCCAGGGCCCAGACCTGGGGGTGTGGGAAGGGTTTCCATGGGGTTCCCGTGGGGGACTCTGTCCGGCCTGCGCCCACCTCCTGCCCAGTCCTGGCGTGCAGCTGGGAGCTGGGCTATGGCTGCTCGCCTCCCCTCTGGGCTTGGGGATGCATGCAGCACTTTCTTTCTCTTCTTTCTTTCCTTTTCTTTCTTCTTTCTTTGAAAAAAAAAAAAGCTTTAAAATTAATTTTAATTAAATACCTTTTTTAAAAAGGCTTTTTAAAAAATCTTTCTAAAAATTAAATGTCAGTTAAAAATTTTCAAATTCAATTAATTAAAAATTTAAACCCAATTAAGTTTAATTACAATCCATTTTAATTCAATTAATTTTAAATTTAGTTGTAATCAAACAAGCTGGTGGCCCTTCAGGGTTTTAAATTCTGTATTTTGGGCCCTCAGTCAAAAAGGTTGGGAACTACTGATTTATAATGCAAAATTTTGTGTGTTTATTTGCTTACATATCCCCTTTTATTTAATTATCAGGTTGTTAATCACAATACTTATTGTGTTATGCAGTGTTTGCTAGTTTGTGACAATAATTGTTATAGACATAAATGCCATATAAAATTATAAATATGTTTATGGAGTGATAACCGATGCTAATGGTACTGAGAAGTGGTTGCAAATGCCTACCTGGGCAGGGGCCCGCACATGCATGAAGGGGGCCCGGACAATACGGGAAAGGGGCCCAGAGATTAGGAGGGTTCCGGGGCCTGTCAAATTATACTTTAACCACTGGTTAAGTCGACTTAAAGTGTAGCCACTCTCTTAAGTCGACTTAACTTTACAAGTGTAGACATAGCCAAACAGCCTTCCAGTATGCAAACCACACCCTGTGTGTGTGTAAAAGCAATCTGCCAGCTATACCCTAGCTGTCACCAGCCTTGGTTATCACCAGCTTTGGTGTCACCACACCCCCACTCTTTCTCCAAGAATGTATGTTCTGTACTGCCCAGCCTTCTCCTGGACAGTACAAATATATTATAATCTTTTGTTCTTTTACTATCCCATCTTATTATTTTAAATAATGTTTCTCAGACACGCCAATTTAACCACACCTGATTAGATGAAAGAATAATACAAACTTATTAATTACAAAGAGAGAGATTTTTAAGTAAGTACAAAATAATGAGGCATAGAAGTTAGAAATGGTTATAAGAAAAATAAAGATAAAATGATTACCTGGTACCCAACTTAACATACTATATAATATTCAAGCAAGATTTCTCACCGCATTCTTCCAGCAAGCTTATTGATCAAACTTTTCTGGTTAGGAACAACCCTCCCTCCTGAATTCAACTTCTGTTTTATTTTGTCGTTTTGGGTGCAATGCCAGAGACAGACAGGGAGAGAGAAGAGGCGTGTTTTTAGGAGTGTTTGCTCCTTCTTATTATATTCCTGTTCCCTCACTTTGAGGAGCATTTCCAGCTGAGGCTATGTACACACGATCAGATTAAAGCGCAACAAGGCAATCGCGCTACAAAACTCACGTGACCTTTATTGCGGGACAACGCGTACACACGTTGCTCCCTGCAACGCAACAAAATTACACGCATTATCGCGGTTGAGCGCAATGACTTCTGGGCACCTATCCCATCGTTCCATTTTCCCCTAAGTTGGCGCTATGAATCATGGGATGAAGGAAAGGAACGCAAAGCGCCATGGGTAAAGTGTCAGTTTCCCATGGTGCTTTGTGTTCCCCTAGCGTCTTCCTCGTTGCCAATAGCAACTCGCGCCTATTTTCAACATTGCAGTGACGCAACGCACCACTTGCAATCAATCGCAACAGCGACAGCATGGATCCTGCTTTGATCTCCATTGTCGCCTTCAACATTCTGAATACATCTCGGCTTGTTGCTCAGTACGCAATGAGCTCCGAGTCAGATGAGGACACCGAGGAGCAGGGGCTGATCGATGCCATGCAGAGCAACAGCACCGCGTTGCTCAGCTCCTTCACTGATCATCTGCACACGGTGCAACGCCGTTTCTGGTCGCGAGAGACGAGCACCGAGTGGTGGGATCGCATTGTTATGCAGCTGTGGGATGACGAGCAGTGGGTACAGAACTTTCGAATGCGGAAAGCAACCTTTCTGGAACTGTGCTCAGAGTTGGCCCCTGCCCTGCGACGGAAAGACACCAACATGAGGTCAGCCCTAACTGTGGAGAAGCGTGTTGCGATTGCTGTATGGAAGATGGCGACTCCCGACTGCTATCGGTCCGTTGCAAACCAGTTTGGAGTCGGGAGGACCACCGTCGGATTAGCCCTCTCACAAGTGTGCCAAGCCATCAATCGCATCCTGCTACGGAGGACAGTGACATTGGGCAATGTTCGAGAGATTGTGGACGGCTTTGCTGTCATGGGATTCCCTAACTGCGGGGGAGCCATAGACGGCACACACATCCCTATTTTGGCTCCAGACCATCTCGCGACGGAGTACATAAACAGGAAGGGCTACTTCTCCATGGTGCTGCAAGCACTCGTGGATCACAAGGGTCGTTTCACGGACATCAATGCTGGGTGGTCGGGAAAGGTGCATGATGCCCGCATTTTCAGGAACACTGGTCTGTACCGGAAGCTGCAAGGGGGCACCTTTTTCCCTGATCAAAAACTAACAGTGGGGGAGGTGGAGATGCCCATAGTCATCCTCGGAGACCCAGCATACCCACTGATGCCATGGCTCATGAAACCCTACACTGGGAACCTTGATCGCAGCAAGGAGCGGTTCAATTACCGATTGAGCCGCTGCAGAATGACTGTGGAGTGTGCCTTCGGCCGTTTAAAAGGGCGCTGGCGCTGTTTGTATGGGAGGCTGGACTTGGCGGAGGACCAGATCCCTGCCGTGATTGCGTCATGTTGTGTCCTCCATAACATTTGTGAAAGTAGGGGAGAAAAGTTTTCCCCTACGTGGGCTACGGAGGCACAGCGCCTCGAGGAAGCATTCGAGCAGCCAGCCACTAGGAGTATTAGGGTGGCACAAGGAGAAGCTGCTCGCATAAGGGAGGCACTCAGGGAGCATTTCAATGATGCCCTTCCCTAGTTAAGTTCCATGACGCATGAGGTGCACCTTAGGATCATTTCAATAATGTGTATAAATAAATGCATTCTTCAAAGTATTTGTTACTGTTTTTATTGAAACCTGAAAGATGGGGGTGGGGTTACAGGTTGGTGTAGCTCCGGGTCTCGTAAAAGTAGCTTGGGGGGGGGGGGGGGG
>ML685801.1:2291060-2330186 GCA_007922175.1 Pelusios castaneus
GTCCTGTACCGGGGTGGAGGGTGGCCTTCAAAGAAATGCTTTGAGGGACTGCGGTGTGTGGGAGGCATACACGGCTGAACTGTCTGGAGTGGAGCCCGGACATTTATCGCCTGGGACTGCAAAGCTATCATGTTCTTTAGCAGTTCTGTTTGCTCCTTCATGACGCTTATCAGTTCGTCCCTGTGTTTCTGCCTCCTCTGCTGGGATTCCTCTCTCCAGGCTCTATTCTCCCTTGCGGATTCTTGTGTTGCTTTCAGCAGGTCGTTAAACATATCCTCCCTGTTTCTTCGAGAACGCCGCCTAATGTTTCTCATTCGGTCAGCTGGGGTAGACACCGGCCTTGTGAAGCTCAATTCTAATACAAAAATAACAATATAGACATTGTTAACACATAGCATAGATAGCCAATGTAACCTTCCAGTAGCACATTCCACTGGAAGGTACAGGGCGGTCAACACACAACGCTGCGCTGAAGCAGACAAGGTACATTCTAATAGACGGCTTACCGGGGGCTAAGAATCGGAAGAGGGCACACAGATGGAACCCAATATCCCTCTCCTCAGAGTGCCCCTTCCATTTAGAATACATCTCCTACATGCCGCCGGTAGCAGGCCGGGACCGTATGCTGCTGCACTGTGTGCTGCCATGGTTCCCAGGGCTGTGCTTTGCAGCTGGAGAGGCAGAGTGTCCGTCTTTGGGAGCGCAGACACAAACGCTCTCCCATCTAACCTGAGTATTAGGCTCTGGAGGTACATCGAGGAAACCTTTTCTGACCTAAATGCAGATGATTATTTTACAATCACTGCTTGTATTGATGCCCTGCTAATGAATGCAGAGTAAATAGCGTGCACAGCGGGGACCCGCAAGCACCCCCACCCCAGACAATGATATTTTAGCAGGAGCAGAGCTGAATGAAGGAGAAACTTACCTGAACCCCCCTCTGCCGCCTCAGAGAACAAGCTGCAGTTCAAGCCTTGGGTGGACGTCTCAGCGGGGCTGCTGAAGAGCTCCTGGCTACACGCGGTTGCGCTTTCCTCCGTGTCATCCTCCATCTCCTCCTCCTCCTCCTCCTCAACAACGTCCTCATCCTGCTCGGCTCTGGCAATCACCGGACGAGGAGGGGCTGAAGTGTCCACGGGACTTTTGGCAGTGGTTGTGGGGTCCCCGCTGAGGATGGCTTCTATTTCCTTATAGTACCTGCATGTTGCAGGCGCTGATCCAGAACGGCGGTTTCCCTCCTTCGCTCGGTGATAGGTAATTCTGAGCTCCTTCACCTTTGATCTGCACTGCACTGTGTCTCTATCATGCCCTCTCTCTGACATGGCCCGAGAAATTATGCCAAATGTGTCATAATTCCTCCTGCTGCCGCGTAGCTGCGCCTGCATGGCGGACTCTCCCCAGATGCTGATCAGGTCCAGTACCTCTGCCGTGCTCCAAAGGGGTGCGCGTCTTCCACGGCGGGCCGCCATTGCTACTGATGATCGGAGCACAAACACACTCCACGAGGAAGAGAGCAGGAAGTGAAACAGACTTGAAATTTGAAAATCCCGGGAATAAGTTCGGGGCAGGGCGGGAACAGTTTCGTCACGGCCACAGAGCGGGTGGGGGGAAGACCAGAGAGGACGACTTGGGAATGCTGGGACAGTTCCGGACTCCAGTCAATGCGCGGTAAGCATACACACGAGCTCAAACGCGCAATATATGATCCGCAACAGCTGTTACCACTCTCGTCGGAGTGGTTGTTGGATTGCGCGACAACAAGGCACTTAACGCGCAAGAGCCCTGTTGCACGTGTGTACGCCGTTGTTGCTATCGCGCGGTAATGAGCTTTAATGCGCGATAATCTGATCGTGTGTACAAGGCCTGAGAGTGAGGCAACAGGCAGTCTAATGAAGACAGGCAGCTCCATGCTATCTTTACTATGATGTAGGTTTTTGTCCGGCCCCCTTCCTTGACAAAGAATGGCCACTTAGGGGGTAATGATCCATCAGCCTTGTTTACACCTCACGGAGGCATCAGCTTTCCCTCTGTTTCTGAGGAACTGGTTTATCCACTCCCCTGCCTTATCTGGGAAACATAATGCAATCATGATTTCACCTTATGTTCATAACTTTACATATAATGTTGCTATGTACATTTTGCCATGATATTATTGATCAGCAAGTTATTAGTTTTTAAATGATACCTTAGAAGGCATGCCTCCTACAGACATTGTTACAATGGTGTGTTTGCTGTGAACACATAGGTATATTCTGTCACACCTAAGTTTTACATACAGTATTGACAAATAGAAAAATAATTAGTAATAGGGAGAGCAGGAATGCCCACATATAAGACACAAGGACATAGTTTTTAAATGGTAAAGACTGATTACTGGAAAATGCAATTTTTTAGTAGCAAACATTTTAATTTAAAACAATCATGGTTTGCCGTATTAATTATTTTCCCAAGATTTTAGTATATTTGATGGCATTAAATCTTTTTTAAATAAAATCATTATTTGGTGTATAAAGTCACAATTGATAATGTAAAATATAAATCAAAACCAAGGTTTTGGTGGTTTATCTGTGAATGTCCAGAACCTGGTGAAATTTTAAGAAGATAATTTTACTGCTGAGGGACTCCAAATCTCTATTACCTTCTTACAACTATGATTTTTATTCAATAACTTTCAGGGCACATATTAGAAATATTTTGAGGGCAAAATCAAATTTTGGAGAAGTTGGTCCTGACAAGATGCCCTTCATGTAACAAGTAGAAAGTACTTAGGGCCCAGGCTTAAAGTTGTTTAGCAAGGAAAACTCCCCTGATGATGAAAGTAGCTTTGTACTTGTAAAGATGACAAGATTGGTCTCTGGACAGGAATAGATGATTGCTTGCAATTTTGTGTGTATATTTGGGACTCTGTGGGAAACTCAGTACTCAGGCGTATCATGTTGGTTATTTTTTTTTAAAGGAAAAAAATTCCTAATGCTCAAATATGAAAGATGCTTCTTTATAATGTTACTATAAGGAACATTTTTCTCACCTTTCAGATGCTGTTTAAGATTCCTAAAAGTTTCAACCCTTTTTATCTTCGTAGTTGTATGCTCCGTAAGTATTGGATTTGCAACATTCTTTCATTTGAAAATTCGAATTAAATCAGTGTACTGATTTTAAATTGGAATTACTGTCACTTTAGGCTAAATCTGATCCTCTCTGAGGAGATAAGATAAGCAGGCAAAAAGATGTACAGAACCTGAGGCTCAGCACAGACAGCTCTCTTGTGGGATACTTAACAGTGGCTATATACTATGTCCCCAAGGGAGCATGGAGAGGAGGCAGATCCAGTTAGTTAGCATGTATATCACTGGTAGGTGCATAGTGATTGTGAGATAGCTTTACAAGGACCGCTTCAAAAATGGGGACTTCAGAGGGTCAGCTTCTTCCTAGGCCAAAATGTCCATACTAACGCCTCTCTTTCCCCCACAGTCACTCGTGGAACTTATTGCAGTAAGGAAAACCTCTCTGGCTTCCACAATCACTGCTAGAATGTGGCTGTTGGCATCACTTCCTTTCAGCTAGCACAGGCAGGGGAGCTGCAGAAGGCAGCCCTTTAATAGTCATTGGGGAAGGCAGAGAAACTGTCCCAGGAATAAAGCAGTGAGGGAGAAGTAGTATATAGCTGCATTATATAGTAGTATATATAAGTAGTATATAGCTGCATTATATAGTAGTATATATAAGTAGCATATAGCTGCATTTTCTAAATAGTTCCCACAAACCCACTCCTTTTTAAAAATCTTTCACATCTGACTTATACCCTATTTCTAGTTCCTCTCTATCTATCCCCTTTCTTCTCCTCCTCTCTCTTCCTCACTTTTAAACTCTATTTCTTTCTTTTCCTCTTTTAGATTTCATTGTTTTAGTATTCCCCTCTTTTCCCCATCCACTAGCAACATTTCTTTCAGTGTCTCTTGCCTGTGAATGCCATGTTGTTTTTTTGAACTTCCATCTCCCATCCTTCATCGCGCTCTTTCCCTCCTCTCCTCAGTTCCCTGCTCTAGTTCTGTCCTTTCCACTGCCTGATTCTAGTTTTCTCCTCTCACTCTTTCCCTTCCAGGATCCTCATTTTCTATCCTCTTTCATAACTGCATCATTAGTCTGGCTTTCCGTCTTTGTTCCATAATAACTCGATTGATCAACGGTGCTGCGTGAGGCAGCCAGCTCCGGAATTAAATGGCTCCTCTCCTGGCTCTGCTGTTCCCTACTGTATTTATAATGACACAAACCAAACACGTAAAATGTGGAGACAGAAAGAAAAGGTGAGGCACTGATCCAGAATTCAGTGGCAGTCACAGTATTCTAGTGGAGGGAAGTTAGGGGCATAGCAGAAAAGGTTGCCAGATTACTGCTGTTGGCTGGTTGGACAGTCCTAATGGAATCTGTGAACTGTTAGGCTTCAAGACTCTGCAAGTTCTTGGGAGGACTGGAATTTATCTGACTACCTGCCACAAGGAATCTCTTTCTGGCTAGCAGAAAGCCACCAGAAGTAACATTTATGTTCTTCCTCAGCTGGGGCAGGACTTGGGCCTTACTTTCCAGGCAGTTCCTTAAAATTAGCTTGCATCTTTGTCCAAGAGATATGTGATTACAATAAACAGAATGTCTGACTTCAAAGATTTAAATGTGGTGAAGGATTATTCCTAAATACCACTCACTCTTTTTGTGTGTGCCATGCCTGGTTTTAAATTTGGAAAATATCAGCAATTGAAGTTAAAAATACATGAAAACTAGAGTGACCAGATAGCAAGTGTGAAAATTCAGGACAGGGTTTGAGGGTTTGCCTATATAAGGAAGAGCCCTGAATATTGGGATTGTCCCTATAAAATCAGTACATCTGGCCACCCAACTGAAAACATTATTGTGAATTATGCATTTGTTTTTATGGTTCAGGAAAAGCCATTTCATATGATACTCTTTGGGAGAGACTGCAAGACAGATTAATTCTTTAACAATTCAATGCATAATCATGTTTTATGTTTGTCACAGATTTTATTTAGCACTTATCCAGCTCAAGGAGCACCCTGGCAGATGTTGGCTGTGTCAGCATTGAGAAGCTACTGTATCCTTTATCAATTTCTTCTCTTTAATAACCAGGGATAGCAGTGTGATTACACTGATGATAAGCTGATTCAAAATGGCTGCTAAGTTAAATACTGACTGTGATTGATTTCTTTAGTTTATGAATGTTTCCTAACTGCCTTTATGGTAGCAAATTAATAGGTTCACAAACCTGTTTCCATAGTAACTTATCCAAGTGATAATAAAGTGTGTAAAGGCCTGATTTTCCTACTTCTACTGGACATCCCTTGGGCCCTGCTCATGTCTTAAAAAAGGAGCTGAAATGCATAATGAAACCTGCCCACAGTATGCAAAAAATGTAAGCAACAGAGATGTTGAGATCACAGTGATAGTCAAAGCCCAAAACTCGTTCCCCAAAAGTTATGACTAGTTTAAATTGGAATTAAAGTTATTGATAATACATTTGAATAAATAAGCTTTATCTTAGTTTACCTTTAATATATAATTAATATGGAAGATGGACAGAATCTTTTTTTTTTCTTGTTAATATCCTGGAAATATCCTGTAAAGTTGTATTTAGAATATGGAAAATGTAAGTAGTGGTAGAGATTTAAGTAGAAGCTTTGCGTCCTTGGTGATAATGCTGGAATAATGCTTCCTTTGTTAATAACATGAAGTTGAACTTCCAGCATGATACTGTGGTCAAAAGGGCTAACACAGTTCTTGGATGCATAAATAGAGGAATCTTGAATAGGAATAGAGAGGTAGTTTTACTCCTCTATTTGACACTGATGCATGTGTTACTGGCATATTGCATCCAGCTCTGCTATTCAAAATTCAAGAATGATATTGGTAAATTGGAGAGGGTTCTAAGACGAGTCACAAGAATAATTAAGAGATTGGAAACATGCCTCATAGTGCTAGATATAAGGAGCTCAATTTATTCAGTTGACAATGAGAATGTTAAGGGGTTACCTGATGACAATTAATAGGTACTACCATGGGGAGCAGATATTTGATCACAGGCTCTTCAGTACACTAGAGAAAGGTATTACATGATCAAATGGCTTGAAGTTGTAGCTACATAAATCCACACTGAAAGAAGGCATACATTTTTAACAGTGGTACATTGGCACCATTGGAACAATTTATCAAGGGTGGTTGTAGATTCTCCATCACTGACTCTTTTAAAATCAAAATTGGATGCTTTTCTAAAAGATCTGTCTAGGAATTATTTTCAGAATATTCTGTGGTATGTGTTACGTAGGAGATCAGACTAAATGGTCCCTTCTGGCTTTTGGAAGGATGCCTATTCAGATATTTCATGGGAGCACAAATTCTGATCTCTGCCCTCCCCTGGCACGGAGCTCGCTCCAGTCCCTGCTCCTCATCCCCAGAGACCTGAGGTCCCCTTTGGCCACGGAGTTTTCCTTCTCTCTTACCGGACAGTGGATGAGCTGTCACTGCCAGAAGTCCACTTCTCAGTAGACTCCCTTGTGCTTTGCCATACAGGAACAGACTCCCTGTATGCCAGATCACAACATTATTGGGCTTGGCCCCACCTGCATGGAGGGGCAGCATCCTCAGATTTGAGTGTGCTGTGACCCCGTGCACCAGATCACAATGCCACCCATTGAAATTTGGCTCAGCTGCCCTGCTGTCCGGAAGAAGGGCTGGCTGGGTCAAACTTCAGTGATATCACAACCGCACAGCGGAAGTGGTGCTTGAGACTGCAGCAGTCATACTAATGTAATAGGAGACCACAGGTTAAAAGTGGCTGGGGCATGTCCCCATCCATTTCCCTCCCCCCCCAGCTGCACAGCCTATGGATCTTTGAGCAAGTGCCACAACCGTATGCCATCCACCCCCACACCTCTAACTGGCACCCCTGCTTGGAACCTATGTGAGGAAAAAAAATTTAATTAGATGCTTCCATTATTACTAAGTGAGCTCTTCATCATAAATGAGCATTTAGTGAATGGTGAAATACGCCAATATTCTGGCATTGAATTTAAGTTTTTAATAGCTTGAAATCTAAGTATTAGACTATAGGGAATTAACATCTACAGACAGAGTGAAGGATTAACAAGCACTGACAGGCTTAGCTTGCAAGTAATACACTGTACCAGGTATTTTGTTCCTGTTGAATTATACTGAAGAGGCCAGCTTCAGAATGACTGCATTTCCTCTGTATTATTATAGTTTACCAGATTATTGCTATCATGCTGCTGATGTAATTGGTACTTTAGGGGTCAGTAGGACATGTCTGCATTGAGAGCTTATGTATCCCACTAGACAGTATGTATTACATGTCCCCCTCTGTGACTGGCCTACAGAGGATGAGGACCTCTTACAGATCTCCAGTGCAGAGCCTGCATGTGATGGAATGGCTTGCCCCTTAAGGCCCAGGTAGTCTGAGGTTAGGCAGCCCAGTTCAGTTAGACTCACCTATGCCATAATTGGCTGCCTCCAGCCAAGGGGGTAAGATAATTGGGGTCATGTGACAGCTTGGTTAACACCTGAACCTCATCAAAATGCCAGAGAACACAGACGGAGGAACTGTAGGGAGCAAGTTGGGCTCCTGTGGAAGACATTGAAATAGCATTTGGAAAGACTCTAGGGTCAGGGCTCTGTCCCAGAGCTGAGAAGCCAGAAAGGTAACCCAGAGGGACCAAGGCTGAGGGGTCTACAGGGTAAGCGGCCTGGCGGTCAGCACTCTTTCCTAGAGCTGAAAGGCTTAAAAGTAGCCCAGAAGTGTCTGGGAACTGATCCCAGAAGAACCTTTTATTTGTGTGAACTTTTGTCGTCTTGGAAAGTGATTGAACTCTGAGAGTGTCCTAGAAAGAAGGCTGAGAAACAGAAAACCCAGGTGAGGGGAAACTGAGTCAGGGACCATCTCTAGCAAAGAATGCTATGAGGCAGCTATGTCTGTGACACTAGTTCTTATCTCAAGCTGTGGAGAGACTCATGTTTTGGGCTCTATAGGTCCCTGATTTAATGCCTGATGGTAACCATGGCACATGTTTCAATTTAGTACCTGCTTTGTGTGAATTCGAAACATATGGCCTGATTCTCCTCTCACGTGTACATCTCCCATTGATGCCTGTACTCAAGTATAAGTCTGATCTTGTGAGGTGCTTGCCATCCTACAAGGTCAGCCTCTATGTGAGGGCAAAATTTGCCCACTTCCAAAGGGTACTAGGAAGAGAATTATGAGTCCAGATACAGAACTTCTCTCTCTAGATTTGACTCTGTCATCTTCTGTGCTTGGAAAGGGCAGAGATCAATGAAAAATAATGATTCAATTCTGACAGGATGGTCGATGCAGGAACCACCAATGCAGCTAATGCAAAATTAAATGTGCTATAGAGGAAAGAGCTAAACTTTCTGAAAGTTTTGAAAGTAATATGTAGCTGATATGGGGATGCAAACTTATATACTCTAGAGATGGTTGGAAAACTTCCAATGAAAAATATTTTCAATGAAAAACCTCTCTTTCCCTCTTGCATTTTTTCCATCCTTCCAGCTATATGTTTGTGGTTTTCCCTGGGATGCCCACTATCTTTCAGCACAATAATTAGTTTTGTTGGAGGCAGTGTTTCCCAGCTCTTCCATTAGGAGCTATTTTTGCTGGGATGGATGTTCTCCACTTTTCATTTTACCTGTTGCTGTCTCTTTTTCATCTTCTCTCCCTCCTCTTTCTCTTTCTATTGTTGCTCCTCACCTGGGTTAACTCTGGTTGTCTCTCTTCCCCTCATCTTTTATGGCCTTCCTTCCACACTGCTGCATCTTTAGCTTTTGCTTGTACCACTGAGGAAGCTTGGCTGCAGCTATCAAAACCAATACCAGACACTCTCCCCCCCACCCCGAGTGACTTAACAGGGATAGTCCATGTCTGTAGGATTTGCTTTTGTAGTATTTTGGTCACAAATGCATTTGGTTTCTGAACTGGACCTGATTAAAATTCAATTGATTTAATTTAATTTTCCAAAATGGTGATGTTACTATTTTTTTTTTCTTTTCTTTTTTTTTTTGAGTATCATTTGTGATTTATTGGCTTAAAAGCTCATTTGTCCAGAAGAGGTACTCTGGACAGTGCATGTCAGCAGCCCCTCTTTGCAGGAGGCATAGCTCAATACACTGTTGTTGCAATCATTTTCAGATCTTTGAATGAAAGATAGGTGAGTGCAAAAGTGTCAATAATTAATAAAATGATACGCCTTTGGGGACGGATTATAAAATACCAGAAAAGATGCAGTGTTTTGTTAACAAAACCCTATACTCCTAATACAAAAAGATTTTGGGCCTCCTGTGACTGCACAGTCATCAATACTCTGAGTTGGTTAATCAGATAACCATGAAATACCAAGGGAAGTATTTCTGCATTTCTCCAAGAATGAAAATAATTTTTGGTTTTGTAGAAGGTTCTGAAATGCTAGGTGTTATCCGCATTCATTACTGTGCTTGGCTTCATGCTGTGTTTCTAATAACTTCTGCCCTGATCTATGTGAAATGTTATGTTGTACAGGCAATGGAGAATAGAGAGCTGGAGCAAATCAATGCACCATAATAGAGCTAGGGTTTCTGAAATGAAAAAGTAATTGGGATTCTTGTATACTAAAGAGGTTTTGTGCAATCCAACCATGTACCACTCCCTCTCATTTAAAGAACAGGCTGTGTTTCTTTGACATAGTGCTTACTTTTACCTTGCATCCTCCTATTACAATTATCCAATTATCTCTCCTTAACTAGAAATGTTTGGCTCCTACAGAAAAGTGTTGCAGGTAGTAACTTCTCCACTTTCCTTTGCACTGTGGTCCTGAGATTCCTCCATGTTCTTCCAAGCGTTGAACTGCTTCTGTCCCACAAGATCCCACATTTCTCTCATTGAGCTTTGCTCTGCTGATTGCTGCATTGATTACCTACTTGTCCACTTCCACCTCAGATAACTATGTACTTTTTCTTGTGCCAATGTCTGCCACACATTGGAGAAACTCCCAGTCAGACCCAATAATGCCATTTCCTTGTTCTCCAGATTGCCCCACTAATGTACTCTAGTAATGATGAAGCAGGTGGTGAGTTGTGATTACTGCCTCTGATTGGCTAAGACTTGTTCATGTCTGATTATTTTTTATTACCTAAACACTCCCCACTCTGATTTGTCTCATCCACTTGTTATGTCTTATCTTTTAGACTGAAAGCGCTTTGGAGCAAGGGCTGTCATTTAATATGTGCTGGTACAATAGACAGCTCATGGGGCCTCGACTTGATTGATGTCTCGGTGCTACCGCATTATAAATATGAACAATATACGAGGCTTTTCCTGTAGCTAAACAGGTCTGGATGAGGCTTAGTTCAGAGTAATACATAGCCGTCCCTTAAATTGGCCAATAAAATACGACATTCCTGGTTAGTGATGTTTAATAAAATTATTTAGATGTTTCAATTTATGGGTGGGAGGTGACACTGAAAAAAAAAAAACTAAAGTGAAGGAAAAAGAAATGAGAGAAGTTGAGGATGGTAGTTACCAGGACTATGGCTGAAAGTGCATGAGTTTTGAAATCACAATTGAATGATCACTGCAAATGCATCTCTCACAGAGCAGGCAGAGGTCATTAAAAAACCTTTTAATCATAATGCCATGAAAAGCTGGGGGCAGATGTTCATCAGTAACATCAAAAAAGGTTTTTCCTTTCCCTGAACAAGAACAATAAAATAAACCAGCCAACCAATCCCTTCCCCCAATTTTGAAATGCAAAGAATTTACCTGTATTTAATTGGTTCCCTTCCTTTAGGGAAGTCAAAAACAATAGAATCTTCTAGGTGGAATAGTAGTTTTGATGGACTAAACAAAAATCTTAATGCATCTCTAATCTTCTGTCTTTTGGGGGTATTTTATTGCCATGACTCCATTTAACCACTACACTGTTTATTATTTCCTGCTCCAGAACAATTTTTAAGAGTCCCCTTGCATTTATCCATTCTGTTTAAAAGGTACGGAGCTCTCTAGCTCTGATCCAGCAAAAAACAAACAAAGACATACACACACCACTCCCTTAGGCATATGCTTAATGTCAGGTGTGTACTCAAGTGCTTTGCTGCACTGGAGCCAGAGTGCCCAGCACCCTTCAGGATCAAACCCTAATTGCACAGATAGTACAAATATTAGGCAAGGAGCAGGCCTGAAGCCTCCAAGATTACATTTCCCTCCATCTGCCAAAAAACCTCCTACTCATAGCTGTCCTTCATTCATCTCTCTTCCCAACATCCCTCTCGAGGATTACCAGATAATGGGCCTTCGCGTCTGCTTTTGGTGGGGGCATTGCTGGCCATTGCTCCCATTTTTGGTATCTGTGGAAAGGATCATCTAGAAAGTTGCTTCCCTTACAATCCAAGATCTCTTCTGAGATGAGAAGTCTAATTCTCCATACCACGCTTCTGATGTATATAATTCTTTGCTCAGCTGAGGGTCAGTAGCTTATATGGTTGAGGGAGGTATCAAGGGAAGTCTCAGGGTTTCCCTACCAACTATATGGTAGGAAGTGAAATCCTAGAGTTCCTAGCATGCAGTAACTTTGGAACCCCGTAGGTCTCCTTATGCACTTTACTAAATATTATGGGATGCTTTCTATGCTTAGTGCACTGCTAGCCATGATAAGAGGAGAGGGGAATATATGTATGTGGGTGATGTAGGAGTTAGGACACTTCCTATACTCCTAGAAGAACATGGAATTCCTGGTGTACTCACTGATTGTGGAGGGTGGTCTGCAGGCAGAAATTCCCTGAAGTCATCCAAGAGGGGAGATCATTTGGCTGCCCTTCCCTGCAGTGATAGTGTCTTGGGGTTTGTTGGGTGGAAAGGAAATGATCAGTTTCCTCTAATGGGAAAATAGTGAACCTGGAAGTCAGGCTCAGTACTGGCTATGTCCACACTGGCAAGTTAGTTCGAATTAAGGAGGCTTAATTCGAACTAACTAAAGCCATAGCTACACTAGGCTTTCATTAGTTCAAATTAAGGGCTTCCTTAATTTGAACTAATAACTTCGAATAGGGTATTAGAAGTAAGGGTTAATTCGAACTAACTAGTTCGAATTAACCAATGTGGCCATGTTAGTTCGAACTAATTTCTTAGTTTGAACTAACCGGCCCATTGAATTCAATGCAAATCACTAATTCGAACTAAGCAAGTGCCATGAATGGCACTTGCTTAGTTCGAACTAAATTTTTCTAGTTCGAATTAAGTTAATTCGAACTAACTAACTAAAATTAGTTCAAATTAGTTAGTTCGAATTAACTAATTTGAACTAATTTTAGTAAGTGTAGACATAAGTATGAGTTGGGTCTTTCCCAGCAAATATTTTGTGCATCTCTTTGCTTTGATAAGCTTATGAAATGAAACAAATAAGCAATACATTGACATCATCAAAAGAACAGATATCATTAAAATAAAGACCTGAGAAAAAGATCCCATATTTGACTCTCATAAGCCTGGCTGTAGTTGTCTATGTTTGAGAACATCAGATTCCACTTTAGATACAGGCTATGATCTGCAGTGACATCATACTGGCAAAAAGATGAGATTCTTAGTATTGTTTGGAAGGAGATGATCAAATATAGAACCTTCTTGCTAGGGCTTTTATTACAGTTGCATGAATGAATAAAGACAGATAAAAAATAAAGCTATGTCGGAACAAACTCTCTGTACAAAGGCACCACTGTTTGTAGCTTGAAATAAGTTTTCCTTTTTCTTATGACTTGAAATTGCCTTTGTAGTAGCCTCTGATGTGTAATAAGTATAATTACAGGATTTTTATTAGATGTATTGTGTGGAAAGAAGCTGCCATAATTACAGGCACCTGAAGCTTTTTA
Source organism: Pelusios castaneus (assembly GCA_007922175.1). Classification (NCBI taxonomy): domain Eukaryota; kingdom Metazoa; phylum Chordata; order Testudines; family Pelomedusidae; genus Pelusios; species Pelusios castaneus. The sequence continues at coordinate 2,303,994 of ML685801.1, forward strand.
GAAGAAATAAATTATTGACTGCACTCATAATGGTATACTACAGGCTTTCAAAGGTGCCACAAGTCATTAGGTTAATGACAGGTCAGCAAGCCTTTTGAAGGACAACAATTAATGCCTCTCATTAGAGCGGTTTATATGGTTTCAATGAAGATATGTGCCATTGTGCTGGGGTCTGGAAATTGTGACAGCAAGCCACCCTGGGGAATTGCAGCAATGGAAGAGAAATATAATATTAAGTTTGCTAGGTACAGCATGTGATTGGCATTTACTTAAAGAAACATCTGTTGACTCCTCCGTTGTTGCTCTGTATTCTTTTAAATCATCATAATCTTGTGTAATTATCCCTTTTAAACAAATTTAAAATAAAGGTTTGAGTAGATTCATTGCTTGTGAAAGATGTGAAATGTTCTGAGAGCTCTGGAGCCTGCAGGGTATAGCTTGGACATGGCATGCTTTCTCATTATGCACTGATAATATACCTCAACCCTGACCTGGAGATACCTATTTTTATGGCCTGAGAGGGTGGTTCAGTGTCTACGCCCATTCAGCCTTTCTGCTGAGAACTAATGAGTGTGGAACATTTTAATTCTTTTTCAGGATGTAGAAATTTCAACTATCAAAACAAAACATTGTGTATTGAAGCAATAAGAGTATGGTCAACCCAGGATAACCTTAGTTATTTCACTAGAGATCATTTAAAAGCAGGATAAAGTGCTTTGAACTCATAAGAGTATTAAAACCAATAAAAGAGCTTTAAAAATTCTAAGTTGTGTTTTTTTCTCTCCTTGGTCAAACCTTTCTGGACAATTGGCAGTGAAGGATCTTGCTAGAAAACAAATGCATTAGGTGCAATGAATTTTTAAAAATATTGCAATATTTTTACATCTCTTTGCAAAATGCCCTGTTAAATTTCAGATAAGGCCCTACTTTAGCAAAGCTCTTAAGCACCGCCGTAATTTCCAAGATTAAAGTAGGACTTAAGGATGTTCTTAAACATAAGCATATGCTTTGCTGAATCAAGGCCTCAATGCTGAAAATTTGTAAATTTTTGTAAAAGTTAAATATTTTTCCAGATTAGTTATGTTATCATGGTAGCATACCATTTGCACTATTTCCCATCCCATTCCTTACATATCCTAACATTTTGTTTGCTGCACGTTGAACATACATTATTATTGAGCAGGCCACATGATGCTTAAGTTAACACTTGCGCACATAATTACCTTCTGCTGAAGCTGTCAGCAGGGATTTCAAATGCGTCATTCAAGCCTGTTGTCATGGCCAGCTCATGAGCAGCCAGACCTAGTGCTTAGAGCCAGAGTCCATAGTCATGAGACAGGAGTCAGCTGGATCAAAATGCCAGGAGGTCAGAAGCTGGAGACAAGCTGGAGAGCAGAACCATGATTTGGAAACCAGAGTCAGGATACCAGTGGGTCAGAGGCAGGAGACAAACTGGATGGCAGGAACCACAAGTCAGTTGACAGGAGTCAAATTGGGTTGGGATGCCAGGAAATTTAGCTGGGGAATCAGGATCAGGGAGCAGGAAGCATAGGAACACAGTCCTGAGCAGGGTGCAGTGTAGTTGTTCAGACAGCTACCTGTTCCTGCTGCTGACTTATGTAGGGCCAGTGGGTCGATCAGTCACTTTGGCTATGTCCACACTGGCAAGTTAGTTTCAATTAAGGAGGCTTAATTCGAACTAACTAAAGCCATGTCTACACTAGGCTTTAGTTTGTTCGAATTAAGGGCTTCCTTAATTCGAACTAATAAGTTCGAATAGGGTATTCGAACTAAAGGGTTAATTCCAACTAACTAGTTCAAATTAACCAATGTGGCCACGTTAGTTCGAACTAATTTCTTAGTTCAAACTAACCGGCCCATTGAAATCAATGGAGATCGCTAATTCGAAATAAGCAAGTGCCATGAATGGCGCTTGCTTAGTTTGAACTAAGTTTTTCTAGTTCGAATTAAGCTAATTCAAAGTAACTAAAAATTAGTTTGAATTAGTTAGTTTGAACTAACTAATTCAAACTATTTTTAGTAACTGTAGACATAGCCTTTGTGTGTCTGCTAATCAGACCTCAGGGGAGTAGCATGATCCTGGGGTTGGGTTACATGGATCTCCAGTAAGCTACTGTCAGCAGGCTGGTAGGTGGAGGGTTGGAGTGTGACTTCTCCATGACCCTTACAGGCCTGAGTTCAAGGCCTCTAGGTCATGACACCCATAACTGATGGAAAACAACAAGGAGTCCTGTGGCACTTTTTTTTTTTTAATTGATGGAAATGTTTGTTAGATCCTTACAATATTGACTTCCCTTCCATCTAGTTGCAGGCTTACAGAAACAAAACAGGATTTAATTTATACTGAAAGAAGTAGGGATCAAATTTCCTCCCACACCTCCTGATCTCAACCACTCCAGAAGTGGGTTTCTAGAACCACAGCCTTTTAAAAAAGGGCTCCTTTTGACAACTGCACTTCACAGGGTGGGAATCTTTTTACATAGGTTTTGTTGTGAGGATAATTTTTATTGCATATGTGACTGCTTCATATTGAATTTTCTGTGTATGAGTCAAGTAATATATTTCATTTTAGTATATATAATTTCAGTACAATGTATATTCCTACATAATTACCACTGGAAGTTGAACCTTAATGGGCTTTCCATCAGCTGTGAATGTTACAGATTTTCGTGAATCTGCCCTGCTGAAGTTAGAACTAGGAGGACCTTTTGTAGCAGATATGGTTGATCGATTAGCAGAGGAATACATAACAGTGCAAATTGGGCAGATGGAAGACCCTGGATCTAGAAGAAGACGTCAGCAGCAGGTTATAGCTTTAGCATATCATTGTCTTCGTAAATTTTGTTTCGTGTCCTTTTTTTTTTGGTGATTCCTTTATTTACTAAAAACAACAAAAGTCCTTTGGCACCTTAAAGACTCACAAATTTCTTCAGGCATAAGCTTTCTTGAGCTGCAACCCAAGAAGATGCATGAAGTGGAAACTACATTTAGAAGGTGTGTGTGTGTGTATATATATATACACACACACACACACACACACACACACACACACACACACACACACACACACACTTGTACAAAAAGTAATTGTCCCTGTTCACACAGTCTCACCTTCTAATCAACTCTTATGAAATGGGCCTCATCTACCCTAACTGAATTGACTTTGTTAGCACTTGCCCTGCCCATTGTAATGTTTCTCACCCTTGCAAGTGTACGTATACCTCCTAACTGTAGTTTCCACTTCATGCATCTGACAAAGTGGGTTGCAGCTCACGAACGCTAAGGCCCAAAGAAATGTGTTAGTTTTTAAGGTGCCACAGAACTTTCATTGTTTTTGTTATATATAGACTAACACAACTACTCCTCTGGAACTTTATTTTACTGATATTGGGTTATCTCGATCAACATTACATGGATTTTTGGCTTTGCTGTGAAATGTACCTTGATGTTGGCTTTAGCTATGTTAATAGAAAATTACATTTTATCTCAACTTTACAACATTGCATTTAACCTCTCTTCTCGGAACTTAGTGAGCTCTGGGGACAATTCCCTCTGACCTGGCACTTAACATGCAAGTAATTTTGTCTAAAAAGAAATCAAATTGATGAAATTTGGTTTGAAGGTTTTAGGGAAGAGAAGCACACGAGGAAATAGAGTTAAGGTGCTTTTTTGCATTTATGCAACCAAATTTTACAAAAATCAAGATGATTCACTCAAGGGAGGCTCAGAGAGTTTGTCAGTGTGTCTTTGCATATGTAATCCTTGAAAAATAAAAATAAACAACATAGACAAAGTAACCATGATCACAGACCTTTTTTTTTTTTTTGGTGATTCTGTATATGTTCGTATCCTAGTAGCATCACATCTTAGCCCTGGTCTACATTGACAGAGACGTTTGACATACTGCTGCTTACCTCGACTTCCTGCAGTGTCAGTCTCCACAGCCAGAGCACTAACTTCAAATTAAATGGTGCTGTAATTTGACCTGATAACGCCAGCCTTGCAAATGGGATAGCATTGAGGTTGAAATCCACAATTCAAACTTAGGTCCATGTAGCTAGAGAGTAGTGCTGATCTCGCTTTTCCTGTTTTTCCAGTTTGCTGCATCATAGCAGCATAACTCCTCCCCTGCCTGTAGCCCTGGAAACTTTTCAATTAATTCCTCTCTCTGCATGCAGCCTTATGTCTCTCTGTTGTGCCTGTGGCAGAGAAACAGCAAGGAGAGCTTTTCCTGCTTTTTTTCATTTAGATAAGAGAGGAGGGAGAGTGAGTGGAGGACGACTGCCTCCCCACAAGTCCCTACGCCTACTATCCATAGTGTAATGTGTTTCAGGAAATAATTGAGCAGTGGGGACAGAAGACCACAGCAAGGAATTTGCTGTGTGATCACTCACATTCACCTTCTGTAATTTGACAGCCTAAAATCGAATTACAATCCCACCCCCAGTATAGACAAGGCCTTACTATGTGTAAATTAATAAGAACAGATCCATTAGCTCAACAAGTAACGTCACTAGGCACAATGTTGTTCAGGTAATTATACTGTTAAAGCAACATACCTACTGATGAGAGGGATACTAGAACTTCTGCTACTACCAACAATCCCTAAGGGGATTTTCTGCTAGCTTGGGATAGCCAGTGTACAGTTTGCTCCAGCTACCTGCCTCTTCCTGGACACTTTCCTGTATCTCACCTACACTGGGGCGGGGGCAGGTAGCTAAACATTGTTTGTGTTGGCCATATGCCAGGGTTTTCTTTTCCCACGGTATCCCCCGCTGGGTGCTTGACTGTTTTCTGAATTCTCTGAGCTGCTATTCTGAGGCAAGGGGACCCAGCAGGAATGAGGGATCTGGGCCACAATTTTTAACTGAACTTTGTATCTTTAAATCCCTTTTGGCTCAAAAGAGAGAATGTCTGTACCCACATTTGAAATCCATACTTTCGTGTGCATTCAGATAGCTTAACCACATACCAGTGTGCAGCAATATATAATGTTGCAGAAGCTGTTTTTCCTGAATTTTTTTATAGTCATTTCTCTGTCTGAAGGACCAGACGCTAGCTGCAGTTTCATTGGTCAATGAACTCCATACATCTGAAGCTACACTAGAATTTGAATTCAAATGTGTAGACAACAAAATACAAATTTGTAGAAAAATTGAATAGTGCCATGCATCACTTTTGCTGATCTTTAATTACTGATGATGTTAAATTGAATCCCTTTCAGGTCTTATACAACTGGACTCTACCTTTAAATTCAAGACGAAATGAGCAAGTTATCACAACTAGAACCTTTGAGATACTTAGCAGGTTGGCCGAAACCAATTGAAATAATAGTTTGTATAAGTTGATAGACTTGAATGCTATGAACATGTATTTTATTTTCTTTAAATAAAACTATTAAATTCCATCATTTTATAATTCTTCAGACTTGTAGTAAAACAAAAACTTTCCTAGTTTTTTAGAGTAATTACAATATCCTCTCCAGTTCTTGAACTTAAATAAAATTTCAAGATATTGCCTCTACAATCTGGTTTTCAAGTATTGTAAAAGTTGCTTTCCATTTTTTTATTATAACTAATGAAACAATCTGACAGTATTTTTAAAAAATGATTGCTATTTCATTCTGTATTTTTCCCTACAGTCATGTAGTCTCCATAAACATTCAAGCTTTTCTACAGGAGTCTGAAATTGTTCCTCTCTCCATGAAGCATCAATACCTTCTTGCAAACATAGAGACACAAGTAACAATTGCATCAGTCATCTTAGCAGGCGTTTATGTGCTTATCATATTGGAGGTAAGTCACCATATGCATTTTGGAGTGTGTGCGTGTGCATTTGTATCCTTTTTGGCAGTTAATATACTTTCTGAAACTGAATCGGAATCCTTCCAGCACTGTCAAACATTGCTTAAGGCACAAACAAGAATCCCAAATATGCTGAAGGAAACTGGTATGAATGGCAAATGATCCTAGTAGGTTATTACTAACTGCATTCATAGTATTTGACAGTTCCTGGTTATTTCTCTCTACAGGGATTTCATTTTATATTTACGGGGTTATGACAAAATCAGCCTGGTAGATAAGATCTCAATTCAAAAGCAATACTGCACAAAAGTTAAAAAATCATTTTGGTCATTCCCTTCTCTAAGGCACCTCAAAACAAAGTAGAAATATTTTGCATGTGTAAACAAATTAAAGTAAACATTACTTTTATTCTTAAAACAATGAAAATTTGAAATTCCTACGGTACATTTTTTGGGAGGAAGGAGCTGATCAAATTTAATATGAGGGAAGTCAAGAAATTAAGAATGTTAAACGTTTATTCCAGGGCTAGTAGGTCTCTGGGTTAACTCAAATATCTTGGATCATGACTCAAGATGATAGACATATAAGAAGTGGCAAAGGATTTTTTTTTTTTTTGCCATTCAACAAGTCTTTCTTGGACCGTAGGTGACTGTGTGAATATCCTGTAGCTAAAAGATGAGACCTAAGGAATAATTCCTTCTTCATTTACATCACTTTATACTGGTGCAAGTCCATTGACTTCATCGGAGTTGCATTTGATTTTCTCTGGTGGAGGTGAAAGGGGAATCAAGTCCATGAAGGATCTCATAATGGCAATCTAGTTTGCTGATTATTCTTCCTTATCCATCATCATGATTCTTTCATACTGTTACCCATCAAAATGCTAAATAAGATAAGGAATGCGTTTCTTCCAATCCAATTTCAATAGTAGAGACAAGTGACGAGACAGATGGTTAAAAGTTTAGATATTCACTTCAGGAATGGAAATTTATTTATGAGGCTAAATCTGGCTCTGTGTACTAGAGATGTGTTATCTCTCAACACACTAAGTGTGAATGGGGATGTTGTATTGGATTCTGATTTAAAGGCATATATATATGCAGCACATCATTGAAATAACTTCAATACATTTTAATACAGTTTTTATTTTTCAAAATGTAGGCAGTCCTTAGGAATTGCAAAAACGTTAGTTTTCGAATTTGTGTGCTGACTGAAGTATTTTTTGTGCACATGTCTGCAGGTTAGGGGGCTACTTGTGAAGTCATTACAACTAACAAAGCTTTCAAGGACTGAAACTGCAAGCAGTGGGTCATAAAATCTGGAAACGTACACGTGTTTATATTGTTTCTAATAATTGAGGCTGGTTTGTTTTTGCTAACATAATTAGGGACAACTTCTCGCCTTAGACGTGTGCGTCAGTGGAACTAATTCTGCAGATTCCAGGGTAGAAACAACAATAAAAAAAATAAAAAAAAATATGGAGAGTCCTGTGGCACATTAAAGACTAACACATTTCTTCGAGCACTGGCTTTCGTATGTGCATCTGATGAAGTGGGTTGGAGCCCACGAAAGCTTATGTTCGAAGAAATTTGTTAGTCTTTAAGGTGCCCACAGGACTCTTGTTGATTTTGCTGTACACAGACTAACACAGCTACCCCTCTGAACATAAGAACATAAGAACATAAGAAAGGCCGTACTGGGTCAGACCAGAGGTCCATCTAGCCCAGTATCTGTCTACCGACAGTGGCCAGTGCCCAGGTGCCCCAGAGGGAGTGAACCTAACAGGCAATGATCAAGTGATCACTCTCCTGCCATCCGTCTCCATCCTCTGATAAACAGAGGCTAGGGACACCATTCTTAACCCCTTTCTGGCTAATAGCCATTTATGGACTTAGCCACCATGAACTTATCCAGTTCCCTTTTAAATATTGTTATAGTCCCAGCCTTCACAACCTCCTCAGGTAAGGAGTTCCACAAGTTGACTGTGCGTTGTGTGAAGAAGAACTTCCTTTTATTTGTTTTGAACCTGCTACCTATCAGTTTCATTTGGTGACCCCTGGTTCTTGTATTATGGGAGTATTTAAACAACTTTTCCTTGTCCACTTTTTCCACATCAGTCATAATTTTATATACTTCTATCATGTCCCCCCTCAGTCTCCTCTTTTCCAAGCTGAAGAGGCCCAGCCTTTTCAATCGTTCCTCATACGAGGCACTCTCCAAACCCCTAATCATTTTAGTTGCCCTTTTCTGAACCTTTTCTAGTGCTAGAATATCTTTTTTGAGATGAGGAGACCACATCTGTACACAGTATTCGAGATGTGGGCGTACCATGGATTTATATAAGGGCAATAATACATTTGCAGTCTTATTTTCTATCCCCTTTTTAATGATCCCTAACATCCTGTTTGCTTTTTTGACCGCCTCCGCACACTGTACGGACATCTTCAGAGAACTATCCACAATGACTCCAAGATCTTTTTCTTGACTCGTTGTAGCCAGATTAGCCCCCATCATATTATAGGTATAGTTGGGGTTATTTTTTCCAATGTGCATTACTTTACACTTATCCACATTAAATTTCATTTGCCATTTGGATGCCCAATCACTTAGTTTTGTGAGATCTTTTTGAAGTTCTTCACAATCTGCTTTGGTCTTGACTATCTTGAGTAGTTTAGTATCGTCTGCAAACTTAGCTACCTCACTATTTACCCCTTTCTCCAGATCATTTATGAATAAATTGAATAGGACTGGTCCTAGGACCGACCCTTGGGGAACACCACTAGCTACCCTTTTCCAATCTGAGAATTTACCATTTACTCCTACCCTTTGTTCCCTGTCTTTTAACCAGTTCTCAATCCATGAAAGGACCTTCCCTTTTATCCCATGACAACTTAACTTACATAACAGCCTTTGGTGAGGGACCTTGTCAAATGCTTTCTGGAAATCTAAGTACACTATGTCCACTGGATCCCCCCTGTCCACATGTTTGTTAACCCCTTCAAAGAACTCTAATAGATTAGTAAGACACGATTTCCCCTTACAAAAACCATGTTGGCTATTGCTCAACAGTTTATGTTTTTCTATGTGACTGACAATTTTATTCTTAACTATTGTTTCAACTAATTTGCCCGGTACCGACGTTAGACTTACCGGTCTGTAATTGCCGGGATCCCCTCTAGGGCCCTTTTTAAATATTGGCGTTACATTAGCCGACTTCCAGTCTTTGGGTACCGAAGCCATTTTAAGGGACAGGTTACAAATCTTAGTTAACAGTTCCGCGACTTCACATTTGAGTTCTTTCAGAACTCTTGGGTGAATGCCATCTGGTCCCGGTGACTTGTTAATGTTGAGTTTATCAATTAATTCCAAAACTTCCTCTAGTGACACTTCAATCTGTGACAGTTCCTCAGATCTGTCACCTACAAAAGCCGGCTCAGGTTTGGGAATCTCACTAACATCTTCAGCCGTAAAAACCGAAGCAAAGAATCCATTTAGTTTCTCTGCAATGACTCTATCATCTTTAAGCGCTCCTTTTGTATTATCATCATCAGGGGGCCCGACTGGTTGTTTGGCAGGCTTCCTGCTTCTGATATACTTAAAAAACAATTTGTTATTACCTTTGGAGTTTTTGGCTAGCCGTTCTTCAAACTCCTCTTTGGCTCTTCTTATTACACTCTTGCACTTAAGCTGGCACTGTTTGTGCACCTTTCTGTTTGCCTCACTAGGATTTGACTTCCACTTTTTAAAGGAAGTCTTTTTACCTCTCAGTGCTTCTTTTACATGGTTGGTGAGCCATGGTGGCTCTTTTTTGGTTTTTTTACAGTGTTTCTTAATTTGGGGTATACAGTGAAGTTGGGCCTCTATTATGGTGTCTTTAAAAAGCGCCCATGCAGTTTTCAGAGATTTCACTTTAGTCACTCTACCTTTTAGCTTTTGTTTAACTATCCCCCTCATTTTTGTATAGTTCCCCCTTTTGAAATTAAATGCCACAGTGTTGGGCTGTTGAGGTGTTCTTCCCCCCACAGGGATGGTGAATGCTATTGTATTATGGTCACTAGTTCCAAGCGGTCCTGCTACAGTTACCTCTCGGACCAGCTCCTGCGCTCCACTCAGGATTAAATCTAGAGTTGCCTCTCCCCTTGTGGGTTCCCATACCAGCTGCTCCATGAAGCAGTCATTCAAAGTATCGAGAAATTTTATCTCTGCAATATGTCCTGAAGTGAAATGTTCCCAGTCAATATGGGGATAGTTGAAATCCCCCACCATTATTGGGTTTTTAAATTTGATAACCTGCCTAATTTCCCTTAGCATTTCATCATCGCTCTTACTATCCTGGTCAGGTGGCCGATAGTAGATCCCTAATGTTATATTGTCATGGAAGCATGAGATTTCTATCCATAGCGATTCTATGGAACAAGTGGATTCGCTTATGATTTTTACTTCATTTGAATCTACATTTTCTTTCACGTATAGTGCCACTCCTCCTCCCGTACGACCTGTTCTGTCCTTCCAATATATTTTGTACCCCGGAATGATTGTGTCCCACTGATTGCTCTCTGTCCACCAGGTTTCTGTGATGCCTATTATATCAATATTCTCCTTTACCACTAGGCACTCTAGTTCACCCATTTTATTATGTAGACTTCTAGCATTTGTGTATAAGCACTTTAAAAACTTGTCCCTGTTTATTTGTCTGCCCTTTTTTAATGTGCCAGATTCTTGGTCATGTGGCTGTTTATCATCTGATCCGGCCCCCTCACCATCCTTTTCTGTCCTCTGTTCCTGACTATAACTATAACTATAACCTGGAGATTCCCTCTCGTCAGACTCTCCCTTAAGAGAAGTCTGTGTCCGATCCAGCTGCTCCTCTGCAGCAGTCGGCTTTCCCCCATCCTCTAGTTTAAAAACTGCTCTACAACCTTTTTAATGTTTAGCGCCAGCAGTCTGGTTCCCTTTTGGTTTAGGTGGAGCCCATCCCTCCTGTATAGGCTCCCCCCATCCCAAAAGTTACCCCAGTTCCTAATGAACGTAAACCCCTCCTCTCTACACCATCGTCTCATCCACGCATTGAGACTCTGAATCTCTGCCTGCCTACCTGGCCCTGCGCGTGGAACTGGGAGCATTTCTGAGAATGCCACCATAGAGGTCCTGGATCTCAATCTCTTTCCTAGTAGCCTAAATTTTGCTTCCAGGACATCTCTCCTACCCTTCCCTAAGTCATTGGTACCTACATGTACCACGACCACCGGCTCCTCCCCAGCACTACACATAAGTCTGTCTAGATGCCTCGAGAGGTCCGCAACCTTCGCACCAGGCAGGCAAGTCACCATACGGTTCTCCCGGTCATCACAAACCCAGCTATCTATGTTTCTAATGATCGAATCTCCCATTACTAACACCTGCCTTTTCCTAGCAACTGGAGTTCCCTCCCCCGGAGAGGCAACCTCCGTGCGAGAGGCAGCCTCAGCATCATCTGGAAGGAGGGTCCCAACTATGGGAAGGTTCCCCTCTGCTCCCGCTGACTGCTCTGCTTCCCTTGGGCATTCTTCCTCCTCAACAGCACAGAGGCTGTCTGAGCGGAGGTGGGACAATTCTACAGTGTCCCTGAAAGCCTCGTCGACAAACCTCTCTGCCTCTCTCAGCTCCTCCAGTTCCGCCACCCTGGCCTCCAAAGCCCGCACGCGGTCTCTGAGGGCCAGGAGCTCCTTGCACCGAATGCAGACATACGACACCTGCCCACAAGGCAGGTACTCATACATTCCACACCCGGCGCAATAAACTGGATAGCCCCCACTCTGCTGCTGGGCTTCTGCCTGCATTGTCTCCCAGTTAATGAAAGGGTGGTTGAAAGAAAGGGGTTTTAGAGTATGGTTTTGAAGTATAGGTTATATGGGGACAGGGGACCAAGGAGGACCTATGGGGCCCCGCCCTCCCTTGAAACTCCCTTCTAAGCTCCCTTGCAAAACTCCCTGTTAGCAGCCCCTGTTCGCAAGCTCCCTGGTCGCTTATGTGTGGCTTTATAAAGCCCTGGCCTGGGTTAATGCCCCACCCACTGATTAAGGCTGATTAAGCTCAGCCAATCACCAGAGGCTTCAAGCTCTCAAACTTACCTTTGAGGCTCACAGCCTCCAACTGCCAGCTCTAGCACACAGTCCTTCAAACAGACACACAGACAGACACCAACTCAAGCTCAGCACACAGCTCACAGCAGTAACCCCTAAACACACACAACCCCCCCAATACTACAGACAGTCACTTACCCCACAGATTCTGCAGTAGCTCCTCCTTCACCTGGAGAACTCCCTTGCAAAACTCCCTGTTAGCAGCCCCTGTTCGCCCTGGAAATTGAAATTATTTTTTTGTCATATTTCCACTTTTTATTCTGTATCTGAGTTTTCAAAATGTAAAATCCTTAGTGTATCAGCAATTCACTGCCTTCAAAATGATATTTGTTTCATTGGCAAACTTGACAAACAGAGAAACATTTAAATGACAGAAATCAAAGGTCATAATCAACAATCCAACAGAATATGGTGGTCGCTTGGGCTCCCCATGAATCACAGGCCAAATGTGAGTGATAGATCTGATAAACTGTGTATTAGTGACTGATCTTGCACATGGCATGTAAAACTGTGGCTTCTGGAACCATGATTTCTCAGTACTTAGTGCTCTGTTGTTTTGTTCTCGCTGTCAGAGAAATCAATTCTCAGCGACACAGGTATAATCTCACTGCTTTCCATTTAGCTGCTGCTTTTCATTTTTCTGTCTTTTAGACTTTCTCTTTGTTTTACTCATTACCATTTACCAATTTACTGTTCTCTGGTCTTTGTTTAATTCAGTTTTATATCCTACTGTTTTGATTCACTGTACACTTCTAAAATATTTTTAAAAAGCAAAGTGATTTCTTTAGGCTGGTATAAGGGAGTGAATTATTTTTAAGGACTATGCAACATATTGCATCTGACCAATAACATTTAACATGAATAGGAAAAGCCAGGTTAGAGAAACAGCTAGGTAAGGATTAGCTATTTAAATGGTTATATTGATTTATTACTGCATCTGGGAGCTCTGAGCTGGGGAGGAAGGCCAATGTATCCCAAACTCTGTCCAGTTTTTGGACAGAAAAAGATAAAGATTCAACATTTGGATTGGGTAAAGATCCAAAATTTCAGAAGCTTATCTAAAACACTGAAACATGCCTTCCTGGTAGCCTCTTGATTTGTCAGTCTGAACACAAGACCTACCATGAGTTTTTCCCTCTTGCCATATTCTGTAGTAGTTTTCCTATGAGAAGCTCACATTCCCTAGAATCCTTTCCTACTCTGATGGCTCTTTCTTGGGCCTGGTCTACAATGACGGTGAAGTTCTACATTATGCTGCTTACTTTGACCTTCAGCAGCCTGTTTGTCCTGTCCAAATAGTAAATTTAAAAAAAAAAATGGAGCTGTAATTCACTCTGCTAACACCACCCCTGCAAGTGGCGTAGCACTGAGGTCGAAATCTACAATTTCAATTTAGGTCCATGTAGCCAGAGAGCAGTTTTTCCTGTCTCTTTACCATGGCAACATAGCTCCTTCCCTGCCTGTAGCACTGGGAAGTTTTCAGTTAATTCCTCTCTCTGCATGAAGCACTGTGCCTCTGTTGTGTCTGTGGCAGAGAAATAGCAAGGAAAATTTTTTCTGCTTTTTTTTTCTTTAGAGAAGAGGGGTGGGGGAGTGAGCTGAGGACAACTGTGTCCCCATAGGCCCTGCGCCTAATACCCACAGTGCAGTGCATTTCAGGAAGTAGTATGAGCAGCGGGGATGCAAGACCCTGAGCAAGCAATTTGTTGTGATCATTTGCCTTCATCTTCCGTAATTTGAAAACCTAAAATCAAATTACAATCCCATCCCCAGTGCAGTCAAGCCCTTAGGGTCATAGGATTAGAAGGGACACAAAAATCAGCTAGTCTACCGCCCTCCCCCCCAAGATGCAGGAATTGTTGTATCTAAACCATCCAAGACAGATGGCTATCCAGCCTACTTTTGAAAACCTCCAGTGAAGGAGCTTCCATGACTTCCCTAGGTAGTTTGTTCCATTGTCATGTTCTTACAGTCAGGAAGTTTTTCCTCAGATTTAATCTAAATCTGCCATAATGTAGTTTGAACCAATTGCCTCTTGTCCCCCTCTGAGGCAAAAGAGAGCGTTTTCTATCTTTTTTATGACAACTTTTAAACTACTAACTAAACATAACCAGTTCCTTCGGCTTTTGCTCATATGGCTTGCATTTCATCCCTTTGATCATCTTTGTCACTTTCCTCTGGATACTTTCCAGTTTCTCTACATCCTTTCTATATTGCAGTGGCCAAAAATGCACACACTAATCCAGCTGAGTCCTAACCAGTGCTGATTAGAGTGGTACTATCACCTCCCATGATTTGCATACTATGCCCCTGTTAATGCAATCTAAAATTGAATTTGCGTTTTTTGTAACAGCATTGCATAGTTGACTCATGTGAAGGTTCTAATTCACAACAGTTTCTCTGCTGCCAAGCAGTTATCCTCCATTCTGTATCTGTGCATTTGGTTTTTCTTCCCTTGAAGTAGCCTCTTCTATTGCCTTTGTTGTCTCCTTCCCAACTTCTGCTTTTGTCACTCATTAACTATGGCAGGGCCCAACTGCTTCACCATTGTTCCTTAGTCTCTGCTGCAGTCGTTCTCTATGAGTTTAACTTTGACTTTATTGAATGTGCTTTAAAAAAAGAAAATTAGTCCAGAGCATGGGCAAAAGTTTCGTCGGGTTCTTATTTTGCCTAAGCCAATTTGTCCATTCCTTGCCATTTTGACTATGAAGATAATTTTATAGTGTGAAACTTACGGTGTTCTGATGGACTAAAATATTCAAAATTAAAAACTTAAGTGCATTTAAAATTACATAATCCTCACCCCAAACCATATTCATGTTAATTTCACACCAGGGACCAAATTCTGTTCTATTACAGCATTGTAAATCTGTGTTGACCTCAAAGGGGAGTTACTTTGGATTTGTCCTGCAAGTAGAAGCTGTACTGCACTGCTTTAGAAATCATGCTCTTGGTTACATCTGTTAGCCTTCAGGCAAGACATTAATATATGTCCACACTGGCAAGTTAGTTCAAATTAAGGAAGCTTAATTCGAACTAACTGAAGCCATGGCTACACTAGGCTTTAATTAGTTCGAATTAAGGGCTTCCTTAATTCGAACTAATAACTTTGAATAGGGTATTAGAAAGACAACAGAGTCTTGTGGCACTTTTAAAGACTAACAGATTTATTAATCGCATGAGCTTTCGTGGGAGAAAATCCCACTTCGTCAGACGCTTTGAAGATAGGAAAGTTACAGAGTGGGAGGAAATTAAATGCAGGGGAGTGTATGACATAGCATCAGGTCAGGCTGTAACAGCAAATCAAAGTAGGTGTTAGGATTCAAAACACTGGGGAACAGCACATAGAGGAGGGGGGAGGTCAATTCACTTGATGTAATGCGAGAAAAATCCATAGTCCCTGTTTAACCCCAAGGCAACTGAGTCACATTTGCATATAAGTTCGAGCTCTGCAGACTCTCTTTGAAGCTGTGATTTGTTATTCATCTGTGTCAACACAGCTATTAACAAGTCGTTAAGGGAGTGAGCAGGGAGGACAGTCTCTGCGCCAAAGAATCAATGGACACAAATCTGACATCAGAAACTGCAATACTGCAAAACCTGTAGGGGAACACTTCAACCTCCCTGCTCACTCCCTTAACGACTTGTTAATAGCTGTGTTGATGCGATTAATAAATCTGTTAGTCTTTAAAAGTGCCACAAGACTCTGTTGTCTTTCTACAATAGACTAACACGGCTACCCCTTTGGAATTAGGGTATTAGAAGTAAGGGTTAATTCGAACTAATTTCTTAGTTCGAACTAACCAGCCCATTGAAATCAATGGAGATCGCTAATTCAAAGTAAGCAAGTGCCATGAATGGCACTTGCTTAGTTCGAACTAATTTTTTCTAGTTTGAATTAAGCTAATTCGAACTAACTAAAATTAGTTCGAATTCGTTAGTTCGAACTAAAGAATTCAAACTAATTTTAGTAAGTGTAGACATAGCCTTTTAAGACATTATAACTCTTTGTAGTAAGCTGCTTAAAGACTTTTAAAGCATTATTTATTTTTAAATTTTAATAAAAGTCATTGATATTGAGTCATTGATCACTTGTTGCATAAGCACAAAACCCCCTCACCAAACAAAAACAACCCTCACCTCCACAATACCCCCACTCTCCCGGACAGTCTCCCTTAAAAGGAAAATCACCTTCAACAATCATTTTGCTTTTATAGGACTCTTCTGTATTTCACAGGTACATCCATGTTGTTCTAGCATATAACCTTTTTGTCCCTTTGTGAGTTGGAATTCTACAGCTCTTTGCTTAAATCTATTTTGTTTCTGTGGCCATTTCACCTTCATTTTCTGTTTGAAGTGTCCTGTACTCGTGTGACCATCCTTTCTTCAATGTCATATTGATTTTTTTTAAAGATGTTTTTTCCTCAAATATTGATCAATTATCTCTGTATATTTAGAGTTTCTGTGGCTTTATTTTATTTAAATAGTTTCTTTTAAAAATTTCTTCCTCTCTTGGTTTTTTCATTTGCAAATCATACTTGTTCATGTTACAATTCATATTTTTGAACTATGGTATTAATTTTGTGTGTGTGTGAGAGAGAGAGAGAGAGAGAGAACTCCACAAGTTTTTATGATGTGGGAAATTAAAGTAGAAGACTTATATGACAATGTAGAATTGTTGACAGGTGTAGAGTACTTCATTTGGTTATGAGCCACTTTTACTTCATAGGAGATCAAATGAAATGTATTTTTTAAAAAAATAATGTGTATTAAGTTTAACTATTTTTATTCTCATTCACCCTCTGTGATCCCTTCATTATGATAAGTGATACAGAAAAATCAAGATATAAATGTGTTTGACATTAGTGTATGAAGATATTTGTAATGAGATGTAGACGTCTGAAATATTGAATTGATGCTGATTTTTGATTCAAAGGAATCACACTGAGAATGTAGTGCACACATTTTTTAGAATTAAGGTTTTGTGTATATTGCCTGTAAAAGACTAGAGTATATTTTTAAAAAATCATCTGTGTGAAAATCCTAAATGCTTTAAACTAAAAAAAAATTCATAGCTAAGGATTCACTAAAGAAATATGAAGTCTTACTTCCAGCTGAATGAGTCAATCAGAATAATTGATGCTAAATGCAATGAAATCCTCGTAACCTATTACGTTTATTTACTGAAAAGATGTCTTGGCTTTGGATTAACCATAATACTTAAATCTTTGTTCTGTGCCCACTTGTCTTTCAGTTACCTTAAACCATTAGTCTATTTCTGTAATTAAAATAATGAATTCAATCACTTTAACATAAATTTAGTAAATGCTAGAACGTTATTTTAGAGGTATATCATATGCCAGTAAAACTAACATGAATAGAATCTTATATTGATCCTGTTGTTTGCTTCAACTTTGTGGTGAGATTAAAACATCTTTGACTTTTGCCCTTCTGTCTTAATATACTTGTATTTCACAATTTGCTAATATTCTGGTTACTTTTATATATATATAAAATATACACTATATACATTTTTAATTAATGGTTTTAAAATTGTTTAGGATTAATGAAGGTTTTTGGATTGATAGAACCAGAAACAAGTTTGGCACTGACAGCATCAATGTAAACGTTTTCTACACAATCCCACCCATATCATTCAACACAGATTTACCATCTCTAGGAATCAAAGAAGGTAGTAAAGTCTTTATAGCCATTTTCTCTTTGATGTCTTCTTTGAGAATGCCAAGAAGTATGCCAGTACTGACATAGGCATGTTATCTTGAGACCAAGCTGAGCAGTCCAACTAACTTCATGTAGGCCACTGAACAGCCTAGGGGGTTGAATGTGAACTGGTGCTGTGGTTTACAGACTCTTGGGGTCTGCAGACTATCTCTAAGGCTGCGTCTACACTTGTAAATTAAGTCGACTTAAGCTTTACCCTGCGTCTACACTACAGTTTTCTTAAGGCGACTTAAGGAAAATAAAGTCGACTTAAGGAAAATTAAGTCAACTTTATTAAACCTAGAATTATTTTGATTTAAGGCTTAATTCGACTTTTTAAAGTCAAATTAAGCCAGTGTAGACGTGGGGTAGCCCGGACTACACTGATGCCCTCCCCGCCGGGGGGGGGACAAGGGGTTCCTGGCATGCCCCCCCACAGGGCAGGGCAGAGCCCTGCCCACCCTGCACCTATGCCCTGCCAGGGTCCCTGACCCCCTTTGCCCCATTGTACATATGTACAATGGGGCAAAGCCTGAGCCCCCTGGCACTGGGCAAGGGGTGCTCCCCCAGCCCCTGTGGACCTGCCCTAGGTCCCCCTAGCCCATAGAAGTCAACCTAGGCATCCAGTATGGATGCTCTAGGTCGACTTTGTAAGATCCCCTCAAAGTCGACTTAAAATTTAGGTGTAGACTCACTAAGTCGACTTAACTAAATCGACTTAAAGTCGACTTAAAGTCGACTTAGTTAAGTCGACTTAGTTAAAGACGACCTAAATTTTCAAGTGTAGACAGCCTAAGATTTGCAAAGATATATATTTAAAATTTTTTACGTGTCCACAAATGAAAAATCATTTGAGAATCAGTGAGCAAGAGGAAAAAGATACTACACTCCACTAACTACTCCTTGGATACACAGGATTTATATTAAATAGATAAATAATTACTTTCATCATAAACCACACATTATAATATGTGACCATTTATCTCACATTCTCAGACCAACCGTTAAAGGAATCTTTCATGCAAATGAAAGCATTCATTTACCTCTGATAGATATATACACTCGCATATACACACACACAAACACACACACACCCATGTCCAGTTTATGCTAATATCTATTAATGTGAACACGTATTTATGTGTGGAAAATTATGCAACACTTAGGGATGGGAAAACTGAATAAATATTTTCTCAATATGCCAAATATTCATAATATTAAGTGATCTGAACAGATTCAGTTAAGATATGGTGATGTTGAGAGAGATTTTTCCTATGTGCAGATAGAGCTAGGGACCAAAGATCAATGTACTCAGCATAGGTTGGCAATTATGGCTATGTCTACACTTGTTAATTTAGGTCAACTTAACAAAGTTGACTTTAAGTTGACTTTGTTAAGTCGACTTAGCATGTCTACACTTAAATTTTAAGTCGACTTTGGGGGGACCCTACAAAGTCGACCTAGAGCATCCACACTGGATGCCTAGGTCAACTTGTAGGGGCTAGAGGGACCTTGGACTGGTCCACGGTGGCAGGGGGGGCACCCCTTGCCAAGTGCCAGGGGGCTCAGCCTTTGCCCCATTGTACCTGGGTACAATGGGGCAAAGGGGGACAGGGACACTGGCAGGGGATAGGGGCAGGGTGGGCAGAGCTCTGCCCTGCCTTGTGGGGGGGCATGCCAGGCTCTCTCTGTGCCAGCCCCCCTGGCAGGGAGGGCAATGGGGGAGTCCTGGAGAGCCCTAAGTTGATTTAGAGTCGACTTAGGGCTACTCCAGGTCTACACTAGCTTAAATCGACTTTAGAAAGTTGACTTAAGCCAAAAGTCGACTTAAAACGAGGTTAAACAAAGTTGACTTAATTTTCCTTAAGTCGACTTAAGCAAGCTGCTTAAGTCGACTTAAGGAAAGTATAGTGTAGACACACAGTAAATTAAGTTGACTTAAGCAAGCTTAAGTCGACTTAATTTACAACTATAGACACACCTGTTGTGAGAGAATGGAGTGAGTATTCATAGTCTCTGTTAGAAAGGACAAAGCCAAAACTCCCCCTTGGTGTCTCCTCATCCGACCTTGTTGGGAGTGGAACGTCTCATTCTGGCTCCCATTTCCATGCCTTTAGTTAGGTAAGGGGGAAAATAGTAATTAGAGTCAATTTCTGGGCTGGTTAGGAAATGGGGTGAAGGTCACCAGTGCTGCTCACCTCTTCTCAGTCAAGAATCTTTCTGATTCCTTTTTCCTCTCTGAGAAGGTAAAGAGAAGAAACTACTGGCCCTGTCAATACCTCCATGTGGTTGAAGGTGAGAGCAGTAGGTTGACTTTGACCCCGTTGTTAACAGGGGAAGAAGAGAAAAGAATCCATGTACCAGAGCTATCAGACCAACAGGCCCAGCACTAGGCAGGGGTCATCTAGATGCTGAATGTGTGTGGATTTTGAATCCAGTGAGGATAAATTCTAACATGAAATCCACATACAAATATCTGGCTTGAAGCACTTTGCTTTTTTATCTTTTGAAGTGACAGTGTCAGGTTAGATATCATGGGCCTGGAATGGATGCTTAGTACCACTGGAAAGGCGCAAAGGGATCTTTAAGCTGCTCTAAACAAATATCTGGAGCATTCTCCTGATGCACAGAGCACTGATGTAAATCTGGTGTAAAGGGCGGGCTGGGGCTGGCCTCAGGGAGGGAAGTGACATTCTTAAGCAAGGATCCGAGTCTGGTAGAACAGTTCCTTGGGAACCACTTTAGCCACCATAAGTTAGCAGTCTTGTGGCTGTCTATTTTGCACTGGGAGCTGTTAATCACTGGCTGTTACCAGCCTAAGACCTACCCAAATCATAGAACGATCTTCAAATAATTGCAGCTGAATTGCAGACAAGACATGAAAAATCATGGAAAAGCAATAATGGACCTTTATTAATAGCAGTAGTTTGGAAAAGCCACAGTAGACCTAAATGTTTAAGGAAAAATTGCTGGAATGATGTTCCTGAGAATTTTTTTGATAACCACAAAGTCTGATGCACCTACAGGGCCGTAACTATGGTGGGGTGAGCAGGGCAACCAACCAGGGTGCAAACATGGGGGGGGGATGCCAAAAATGGTACAGAATAGTGCCCTTCCTTGGGGATAGTATTGCCACTCTCACTTACGTGCTGCTGCTGGTGTTTTTAGAGCTGGGGAGATGGAAAGTGGCGGCTGCTGGTCAGGTGCCACCAGCAGCAGAGCAGAAGTAAATGTGGCAACACCATGCACACTGAAGCGCTTTACCCATACCATTTATTTCATCATTTTTCTGCTCCGTTTTTCTGTGCTTCCTCCCCACTTTTGCACTCTGGGTGTTGGTCCCACTTCCCCCACTCTGGTTACAGCCCTTTTCAAAGCTCTCTGAGATCATTTTAATGCATTAACGGGGGAAAAGTGTGTGTTGGAAACCTAAAAATGGATGCAAACTTGTGCACTGTGCCAAGTATTGAGGACTCAACAATTTCTGCAATATCATGCATGAAGTAGGATCTTCCAGCAGCCTCAAAGGAGCGTGAAGGTGGCAAAATGAGTTGATCACGGTGAGAAAAAATTTAAATCCAAACTAAATTACTGTTTTAATTGAAATGAAAAAAACAAACAAACAAAAAAACCCCATACAGGAAAACACTTAACCCTTTTTTCGCCTTTAACACAACTGAAGAGTTGGCCTTAAAGTATTGACCCTGACATTATTTCTCTAATTGTTTAAATCATTTAAAATATCTTTTGTGGTCCTGTTTTGTTGGACTGATTTTTCTTATTTTGAACAGCCCTTTCTTTTTTCATAATTAGGTTTGACTATACAGCTATGGTACTGTATGAAATATATATTGTTCTATATTAAGAATTCATTAGATAGGAATGTTAGCACTGGATACTGCTGCTCACTGTTCTAGGAATTAAGTGAACTATTAAGTGAATATAGTGAACTATAAAAGATGCTTTTGTCCATACTCTTTTTAGGTAATGTGCTATATTTTAATCATAACAGTGATATGATCCTTTTAATACCAAGTATAAAAGCTACTTCAAAGTACCCATTTTTGATTCTTTGCTGCCTTATTAATTTGGAACTGTCTTGTTGAATTTGTAAAGGAATGTGAAGTGTGTATGTGCTCTAACTTGCATCATATTTGGAGATTTTTCCTTGTCAAGACAGGCAATAGAACATTAAATTAGATTAACTGAATATAGCTGTATAGCTTCTGTGCTGCCTACGGCAATCAAGAGGGAAGAGTGCTGTAAAGTCTTAAAATTTTAACAAGGGTGCTAGAAGACACCACACATTTCTAATGCACAGAATGTTCAAACTGAAAAACACTCATCACCTTTGTTGGGCTTCAGATGATTTCATTCTTGAACGAGAGAGCGAGGGGAAGGAAATGGAGGGAGTGTGACCCCCGACCCAAAATGGCTCTGAATAGGTTAATGTGGGTGTGACAGGCCCATTATGTTATCTGGCTGCACCTAAGAGAGCCAGGCTTAATTGATTGTGAAATCCACCTGGGCAGGAGCAGTCTGGTTAGTATAAAGAGAGGAAGTTTGTAGTAAAAGGAGGCTGCAGGAAGAGTTTACCATTACTCTCTGGGAACAGAGAGGTCATCAGGAGGGAGCCAAGAGGGAGAATAAACCATAGGATCCTAACCTTGAGACAAGGGTCGATCTAGAGAAGTGTGGGGAAGAAGGCTAGAGACAGGCTAGGTAATAAGGAGCCGAGCACAGACCTTGGATGCTAGTTGTACAGTCCCTGGTGGACTAAATTGTGACTTCACTGGAGGGCCGAGTTATGGAAAAGAGATTGCCACAGCAATAGAGTGATTGTCAAATTGGGTGTGACCAAGAGGAGGTGCTCCTACAGTGACTCCTTTACAGTAAGGAAGAAGAAAGAAGTAGCGAAGAGGGTAGGGATAAGACCGGAAGGAACAGGTGAAAACAGTTGGAGCAGAGAATGGGTGACATGGAAGGAAGGGCTGGCTGAGTGAGTGAGTGCGAGAAAATGGCTCATAGATGTAGAAATAAGGTAGGTATAGGTAGGAATAAGGGGGGTATAGGTATATTATATAGGATTATAGATAGATAAGCATAGTATGTTTAGGTTAGGATAAATTGAAGTAGAAACAGAGCCAGAGGCCTTACTTTGCCTGACGACAAGACCAAGGCCTTGTCTGTCCAGTAACTCCCTTCTTGATTTCATGCCAAAGAACTTGGGCCGCCTGCATAAACCTCAAGCCTGAGGCCCGCTCCCTATATGGGCATGGGCCCAGGTGCACGACCACCACTCCACCTTTCAGAGAGAGGTGTGAAGTTTCCCACCCGCCTCGGAGCAGCAATATCTATCACCCCTGAAGTGTGAAGTTTCCCATGCGCCTCAACCAAGAGGTGTGAAGCTTCCCATGCGCCTCGGGCAAAAAGTGTGAAGCTTCCCAGGCGCCTTGGGCAAAAAGTGTTATCCTCAAAGTGTCAACCAATCAGGAACCATGCTTTCCAGACAGCATGCGGCCACAGTTTCGCACCCCAAGGAAGGTGTGAAACGGGGTCGGACCAAAAAATACTATAAAATATGCCCCCGAATGTTAGGAGGGAGTCGGAGTCCAGAGCTTCTGAGGCGTCAGAGGTTTCCTGGACAAAGACTCTTTGGTCACAGGGCTTGTCCTTGTGATCATTGAGTCTGGGAGGAGGCGTCAGCGGCTCGGCCTGGTAACAGGTAGAGGGACTGACATGGTGGAAAGGACTTGAGAGGTCGATCCAGATCCTTGTTAAGGCGGACCTGACACGATTGGCTGGGAGTGCTGGTGAGTAATTGATAAAAGGCATGTGCAGGGACCTAGGCGAATATTGGCCCGGATTGCGGGAATAAATTACCTTAGTAAATATTGGCCCGAATTGCGGGAATAAATTACTTTAGTCAATATTGGCCCGAATTGCGGGAATAAATTATTACTTTAGTGAATATTGGTCCTAGAAAGGGGATAAATTATGGTCCTGGAATAATGGAATAATGGAATAATAGTAGCTACAAGATAATAATGTTTAGCACCCTTCAAGTTTAGAACCCCGCAGTCCTGGAGTAAGGACAGAAATAGGTTAGAACCCCGAGCCTGGGAGTACAGGTAGGTTAGGGCTGCAGTAAGACCCCTTTAAAGGTGGGGGCAACGTCAGCAGTGTAACAGGGTGCAGTTTAAATATAATGCGCATGTAACTGAAGCTTGGTGTACACATGGAAAGTTTGCAATAAATATATACTGTGCCTTTAAGGCCACAATAAGGAACCGCATAGAAAGGCATAGACTACTGCTTAAGAAAATCGCATCTCTGTACCTTAAATTCTGTTTCCTGTTGCTCTACAGAACTATGATTTTTATGACCATGAAAAATAAATTGTCTCTTCTATTTACAATACTCTTTGTAGCCTCCCTGTTATTTCTCCTGACCCTTCTCACTTTCCTGGCCATGGCCCCACTCCCAACCTCCCTCTCCTGGGACAAACACCCTATCCTTCTATTAATAACTTGGGTGCTGGGAGGATTTTGTCCTGTATTCTGTTGCTCCTATATCCCGACTTCCTATGTTACAACATGGACCTCCAAAAATCAGTCATCGAATAAGGGCGGAGCTATTAACTCCGTGGCCAAAAGGACCCAGGTCAGCACGCCACCTCCGATGAATAAGATCCTGGAGGGTGACCAAATTAGCGGCGTCGAATAGAGATATTGTAGAGAAACTCCCCGTTGCAGTAGAGAGCTCCTCATTACAAAACTTCAGTAGTTGCTGGCACAGGTCTTCTATACTCAGTGGGGATTCACCTATGCTGGAGCGTGGCTGGTGTTTCCACAGACAGTTTTCCTTGGAGGGTTGTGGTGGTGAGACAGCTAATTTCCCTGTTTCTCCATGGCAGGTGCCATAGGTCAACCCAAAGAAAGCTGGATTTCATAATTTCAGTGAACATTTGTCCACATATACTACTCAGAACCAAATTTTAGTGCAGCATTTGTTTACTTTTCTGTGTGCAACTAGGAAACCAGGGCAAATTATATACAACTATTATGCTAAACTCCTCTTTCTGAAGCTCCACTCTTTGATGGAACATAGGAAGTCTTATGTGTTCTCAGGACCTTTGCCTATTATTTTTCAGAGTCGTGTCCTTGGCTATTGTATTTATAGCCCGGAGGGAAGACATTTTCCAGAATACTTAGTGTTGGCATCCTTCTGCTACCACTGAAGTCAACTTCCATAGACCTTAGAGGAAACAGAGTTAAGCCAATGCTGAGCTCTTTAGGAAATCTGATCCTTAGTTTACTATGTGTAGTGATCCAATTTCCTCAGTTATGTAAGCAGGACGTAATATGTAATGCAGAAGCCTACATCTTTCAACTCAGTAACCAAACACTTTAGCCTTATCAGCACACAGAAACAATCTGTTCTCTATTCTGCAAGCTAACTTAGCAACACTAATAAATGCTCTCCTTAATCTGTCTAGTCAAATAAGAAATCTTGCCTGTAGCTTAAATATCACAGGTACAACATCAGCACATGAAGAGAATGAGCCTCTTGAATTTATATAAGCCTTCTTTTCTACAGAGAACTATTCTTTCCTGATATGCCCAATTGAGTCAGATGAGGGATTTATTGAAGTTTGGCTCATTGAGCTCTGTCTGCCTCAGTTCATTTTTTCATTAATTAAGAAAAGAGTGCCAATTTTCAGCAACTAGCTACTTGTTAAAAGTGACTTTCATAGGCGCTGTAGCCTCTAAATGTGACCATACTCCCTTCCCGGAACTCATGCAGGCTCATAAAATACACCACAGCTGGCCACACATTATTTTACCAGGACTCCCCTGATAAGTAAAGGCTAGACTAATGCTGGCAGAACTTTGAAGATATGAGATCCAGACAGGACAGCAACGTCTTCCATCTTCTGGCTGAATTTGAAGGGAACTCCCATGAGGTTCTATGGTGTAATTTTTTCCCTTTAACTCTGACTGGCTCAATTTTGAGGCTGATGCTATAAGCAGAATTATCCATAATGGTGGTCTTTATTCAGGCCTCAAGCAGGTACTATGCAGACTCATTAACTAGTACTAATGCTCTTACAGACTTTGACTGCATCTACACTGGCAAATTAAGTCGACTTAAGCTTGGCTTAAGTCATCTTAATTTGCCCTGCGTCTACACTACACTTTGCTTAAGTCGACTGAAGCAGCTTGCTTAAGTTGATTAAGGAAAATAAAGTCAACTTAATGAAAATTAAGTCGACTTTATTAAACCTGCTTTTTACTCGACCTAAGGCTTAATTTGACTTTCTAAAGTTGAATTAAGCCAGTGTAGCCCTGGGGTAGCCCTAAGTTGACTTAGGGCTACCCCAGGACTACACCAATGCCCTCCCTGCCGGGGGGGGCACAGGGGGAGCCTGGCATGCCCCCCAAAGGGCAGGGCATGTGGACACGGTGTGACACTGTTTGGATTTAGGGAAGCATTTATGATATTATTTTCTATGGATATCTCAT
>ML685801.1:2330586-2392542 GCA_007922175.1 Pelusios castaneus
ATGAGATATCCATAGAAAATAATATCATAAATGCTTCCCTAAATCCAGACAGCATCACACACAGGGCTCTGCCTTGCCAGGGTCCCTGTACCTCTTTGCCCCATTGTACACAGGGGGTGCCCCCCCACCACCGTGGACCTGCCCAAGGTCCCCCTAGCCCCACAAAGTCGACCTAGAGCATCCAGTGTGGACGCTCTAGGTTGACTTTATAAGTTCCTCTTTAAGTCGACTTTAATTTTAAGTGTAGACACACTAAGTCGACTTAAAAGTGCAAGTGTAGACATAGCCTTTCTGAGCAGTTCTAGTATTCATTATGCATGTATAGAAACACAGCAGATTCTGTGTTCTTTCCATCGTTGCATTCCTTTCATCTGGACTTTAAAAAAAAAAAAAAAAAAAAAAGTGAATATAGACTAAAAGGTGGGTGGAGAGTTAAACACAGTCTCTAAATACATACATTTCTCCTCATAATAGTGCGAGTGTCATTTTTTTCTTATCCTTTTTATCAAGTTGATTTTCTACTGATATCTTATTTGTGTAATGTTTTTCTGTCCACAGAAAAACAACATATCAGGGAGGGAAGAGAGTTGAGCCAAAAAAGGCATTTAGTGAGTTCAACTGAATGAAACTACAACAGTTCCATTTTTCATTCACTTTCAGCATGGATGATAGAGTGTATTTTCCTGAATGTGTGGCTAAAAACTTGTATCTACATAGACTCATAGGCTATGTCTACACTAGAAAAGTTAAATCGACTTTATTAAGTTGACTTTATTAAGTTGACTTAATAAGATCGACTTAAAGTCGACTTTATTAAGTCGACTTAACAAAAGCCGACTTAACTTTTCTAGTGTAGACATAGCCCCTTTTTGACCTTATTAAGTCCATTTAACACTTTACGTCGACTTAATAAGGTCAATTTAGGTGCTAATTCCCATCCACACTGGCTTAAGTTGACCTAATAAGGTCGACTTAAGCATTAAATCGACCTAAAACGAGGTGTTATTAAGTCGTCTTAACTTTTCCTTAAATTGACTTAAGGAAATGCTTAAGTCAACTTAAGGAAAGCTCAGTGTGGATGCGGAGTAGTTTAGGTTGACTTAAGCCTCCTTAAGTCGACCTAACTTGTAAGTGTAGATGCACCCATAGACTCTAAAGTCAGAAGGGACCAATATTATCATCTAGTCTGACCTCCTGTACAATACAGGCCACAGAACCTACTCAACCAACTCCTGCAATAAACCGCTATCCTATGACTAAGTTATTAAAGTCCTCAAATCATGATTTAAAGACTTTAAGGTATTGAGAATCCACCAACAATTGAGTCATGTCCCATGCAATAGAGAAAGGAGAACTCCCCCTTCTGCACTTGTTCCACTTTGAATTAATCTTTCTTAAAGATGGGGGCCCAGAATTACACACAGTATTCCAGATGTGGTCTCGCCACTCTCTTATATAACCCTGCTAACACTTCCCTTTCTTTACTAGATATACATAACAGAGACCTGTAAAGTTTTTTTAACCTTGATTTCTGGTAAAATCCATGAGTTTGGTGATTCTGAAATCTGTAGTTCAAAATTCTTTCATATAATTTCATTAGCTGATGGTAACTTTCAGTGATTGAAATGTTGGTGGCCCTTGTTTCCTGAAGTTGTGAGGATTATTAAAACATCTTGTTCAATGACAGGAAGAGAAATTGAGAAGGTTGATGGTTTGTCCCGAGATGTTTGTTGTTTCATGTGTTATCAGTCATCCAATTCAGGGAGTGGAAAGAGTTCCTTGCTGTGTAAGGCATTACTTGCAGAATAAGAATACCAAAAAGCGTATAGTTGAAGTGATCTCCTAATGGGCAACCCAAAGACTGAAAATTGTTCATTGAGGCTACTTTTTTTTATAATTTTGGAACAATGAGTACACTTGAAGAAATCATGTTTGGTTTACAAATTATTCACAAAAGATTTGTGAACAGAAAAAGGGCTAAATTCATTAGTTAATATATTCAAAATAAATAATTTAATCTGCTTCAAAATCTATATTAAGAAGTTATTTGCCATGTGAAAAAAATAACATCAGTTGGTATAATTAATATAATATTTATTAAACTTAATATTTTGGGCTGTCTTTCCTATGAAATGAAATAAGTTTTGAGACTTTAATTTCTTGGGCAGATGAGTGAACATCTTAGCTTGGTAAACATGAACCAAGACGTATATGAAACTCTTCTTGCCGTCCAGTGACATTACTTATATTCACCTTCTTTTTTAGTCAAACAACTTGTCTAGTGGTATCTTGTATTTTAAATCAGTGCATTGGGAAGTGATAAAATTGCAACGTACTATTCATTTTCCTTCAGGCAGAGATTTCTATATCACAGCTTTACCCACTGACATTGAATGAGAGCAAGTAATTTGGCACACTTTGAGTGGAAACGAATATAAAGCAGGATGTCACAGAGCAGTGATTTTTTTTATCTTGGGGTTTTGTAGCTTTCTCTGCAAGAATTTTCTACAGAATCTAAGTTTTTGTTTTAAAGTATTCCTTTCCGTTCACAAAGATGACCTTCCATAGGTGTTTCAATAATTAGATTTACTGACTGTATGAAGCAGTATGTAATTTGCACAGACCTGTATGGTCCATTTATTAATACCAAAATATGTGGACCCATAGCCCTGATCTGGCAAACCCTTACTAATACAAGCAGTCTTTACTCACTCAGTTAGTCCCACTCAGAGCTTTCGGAGCATATGACAGTACTGGAAAACAGATTTACTATGTAATTCTTTGAAAAATAGGAAACCATTGGTTAATCTTTTCTTTAAAAAAAAGGCATGCAATGCTTTTCATAGAATCATAGAATCATAGAATAATAGGGTTGGAAGGGACCTCACGAGGTCATCTAGTCCAACCCCCTGCTAAAAAGCAGGACCACTCCCCCTAAATTATCCCAGCCACACTTCTATGGCAAATTTTTAATATAATTTTACTTTTGCACATCTGTTTACATTTTTAATTGTTCTATATAATTTTTAATTTGTTTAAATAAATGTAATATTTTAGTTTTCTGTTTATTACAGAAATGTCCAAGTAACAATAGGCAGTATTACATTAATATTATGAAGTACAGAAAATATGTTATTAGAGTTGTTGTTACTCTTCCTGTTAGTTGCTTTGTGATCCCTCCAGGACTGACTTTGTGAGATCTGATACACACCGTTCCTCTGGTCAGCTATATCTCATATTCCCACTACATCCTCATTCTTCTCTCTTCTTCATCTTGTAAAATGGAGTTCTGGTGGTCAGCATTCCTACTGAGTGCCATATCAGTACAAGTTACATGTTGTCACATTTGTGTTTTTGGCTAGCTTACCCCAAACAACTATCTTTTACTGTGGTGGAAGTCACTGCATAAATAAATAATTCTGGGGCAGTCAATTTGCTCCATTTTGCACACAGGAAGTGGGCATCATTGAAATCTCCATCCCTGGGGATTCCAAAGTGTGAGAAGAATCCTCAGTGGTCATAGAACCCAGAGCAACTGATCGTTACACCACTCATTCGCAACTGCAGATGTGATGTAAGGAGAACATCAGGAGTGAGGAGAATATTAGGATATAAATATACTATGCCATCCCCAGCCTGTGGACAGTTCCCTGGATGAGCCATCACTGGCTGCTGTTGGTTATATTGGCTTTCAGGCTGGGACAGTGCCAAGCAGACAATCTGAATGCTGTAACTGGTCCCTGAAGCTCTCCCTGCTCTCCTTTCCACTGCACTGAGTAGATCTCAGCTGCAGCAGAGAATCTATTCCCTGTATTTCTATTCCAAAGGGGTAGCCGTGTTAGTCTATTGTAGAAAGACAATAAACTAAAAAAAGTGCCACAGGCCTCTGTTGTCTTTCTGTATTTCTATGCCATTGGCTCACATTCTGTACTGATTAACACCCCATGCAACCTCATTTAAGTAAAGCAAATTTCCATCCAAGTCCACTGAAGACAGGTAGACAAGTGCATCTTTGAAGTAAATCTCTTGCAGGACAGAATTTAGCTCAACATTTCTATTTAAAATGCCATACATTTTGTACCTTTTTTTAACAAGAGCCAAATTTTTATCTATAGTATTTGACAATGTTCAGCAGAAAAAAATTAAAGCCAGTGTACCCCTGTGTTTCTACAAATGCCGTATTAAAATTTTGGTCCTCATTTTCAGATTAATTAATGGATCGAGCTCCTGTTGCATGATGCACTAAATTTCTATCCATGAATCCCCCCGCTATGGTCTTCTGGGACAATGTAGATCACAAACCCAGGATGATGCCTATGAGTGGTGCGGATAACACGTTCTTGGTCAGAGTGACTTGGCTATGGAACAAACTTTTAGCAGAGATTGGGTGGATGCAGAGTCTTTGCCATCTTTTTCTTACCTCTTTGAAAAAGTCTTTGGGCCATAAGAATGACATTTACAACACTGACACCACCTTCTACCTATTAAACCCCTACTGACAACAACAAACAAAGGAAACTAATAACATTTTAAAAATTAAAATAAAAAACCCTACTTTAAACAGAATTTTTACCACCAGAGACCCTAAGATATCCTCTAGGGATTTTGCTATTCATTTTACTTGGGAGGTGCTCTGATACTAAAGAGATGGGTGGATGTATAAAATCTAGCTGGATAGATGTTTGTTAGAATTGTCTCCTATCCAAATGTTGAAGTATTACCCTTTCTATTAAATGAAAATGAATTACTAAGAGGAAAATATTTTAATGCAATAGGAACACATACTTCGCTGGATAAAAAGCAGGTAGGAGATTAATTGAGTTGCATTTGAAGCTTTACTCTAAAGTCATTGACAGTCATCTTTCAACTGTCATTTATCACTGTTATAAAGAGAGACTTGTGAAAAGGAAAAGTTGGATGTGGTGTATCATTTATCAAATATCTTCAAAGGCAAATTTTTTAAAATAAAGATGCTCTAGATTTCAAAGAGGGAAAAAACAATGGATTAGAATAATATAGTCTGGCTTTTAAATAATCACTTTTTAACACTTCAAAATATAAGGCCCTCTGAATTTTGCCTTTAAGAAGAATTGTTCATTTTCATAAAAAAAACATTATTGTAGTCTGCCAAAAAACTTGATAAACTGTATGCATGAACTGTAAACAGGGGTGACTTTGGCAGGACTTGACTGGGATCAACTGCAAGAAATCACAAAATTAAGGGTGCCAAAATAATCTTTGAGCATGGGGTGGGGGGGCACTGCAGTATTTACTTTGCAATGCAGTTCCATAGCCTAGGCCCCGTCACGTGGCACATCGCTGCACAATGATGTCAGAGTCATGTGCCACCTTACTGTCCTGAAGGGCATAATCTGCTAGTGAGAGTGCTGGGGGGACAGCAGGATGAGGCAATGCTGCTGAGTGTCCCAGTTTCCAGGCAGCACGGAGGCAGAGATGGGGTGTTGGGCTCGTGGCAGGGCCATCTCCCCCACCACGTGGCATGCAGGGTCTCTCTTACTACTGGGAGTGACCAAGACTGGCCTATTGAAGGCAGCCATTGAATCGGGAGCAGGGTGTGCACAAGAATTTAAATTTCACTGCTTTTGGAGGAGCATGTTCTGCCACAATCCTGGGGCTGGAGGAGTTGTCAGTTCCCACTGTGGCCCTGGGGTCCTAGGGCTGTAGGAGCTCTCTGTCTCAGCTGGTTACTGGAGGGGCCCATGATTCTGCTTGCCTCTACCTGTTCATGTCTCGGATTGGGAGGCTACATCCACCACTGATTGTGAAGTACTTTGAGTAGGTGGTGGAATTTCGATATGAAGCAGATTTGGATGTTTTGAAAGTGTTCTGCCATAAATGCTTTTGGAAGTTTATGGTATTCTAAGTTAATATCATGCACAATTCATGTGTTCATAAAGAATTATGGAATGGGCAAGATGGGACAATTGATTTCTTATGGTAAAATATATTCAGAAATAGGAATTGCCATATAGGATCAGGCCAGTGGTCACAATGCGGCCTGGGACAGTGGCCAGTATTAACTGTGAAAATTGTGCTAAGTTCTTGGCCTCGTTGATATTTTGTGGCGAGGAGTTCTCCAGACATATTGTGCTTTGTTTTTAAAAGTATTTGCCTGGCCACCATATCCCATTAATTGGAATGGCCTGGGGGTAGCCAAAAGTTTCAGATAATCAAGTGTTTGGATAAATGGAAGTGCTGCTTCTTCCAACCCAGTCCTGGTCCCAAATGTCCTGTGCTCTTCTGGGGGCCTTGGTTGCTCCAGTGCTGCCATACAGAAACCCCTGCTAACCTGTTTCTTGTCGCCCGGCTAGAAAACCCTGAGCCCAGTGGTGGTGAAGCATAGACAGTGGCAGCTGTAGGTTGCATGTGCTGGTCGCGTCACTTTGGTGCTGCTAGACCTGAAGACCTGCATAAGATGGAAGTCCTGACTTGGGGTGGTGGAAGAGCTGCAGGCCAATGCTGCTTGTCACTTGAGTGGAAATTGACTGTTGCCTGTCTCGGAGCTGGCCACACACAATTTAGCAACTTTGTAGCGAGCTGAGGTCAACTCTGAGGGGTGTGTAGATAAGGTTGACCTCAACTACCTACCTGTATATGTTTATAGATTCTAAGGTTGGATGGGGCCATTCTGATCATCTAGTCTGACCTTCTGTACAATACAGGGCCCGATATAATTCCTTGAGCATATCTTTTAGAAAAACATCCTGTTTTGTTTGAAAAATTGTCAGTGATGTAGAATCCACCTCAATCCATGGTAAATTCTTCCAGTGGTTAATTACCTGCACTGTTAAACATGTATGCCTTATATCCAGTTTGTATTTTCTAGCTTCAACTTCCTGCCACTGTATCTTGTTATATATTTGACTCCTAGAATGAAGAGACCATTATCAAATACATGTTCTCCATATAGCTACCTATGGACTGTGATCAAGAAACACATTAACCTTCTTTTTGTTAAGTTACATAGATTGAGCTCCTTGAGTCTGTCACTATAAGGCATGCTTTCTAATTCTTTTTTCATTTTTGTGGCTCTTCTCTGAATCCTCTCCAATTTATCAATGCCCTCCAGGAATTGTGGACATGAGTGCCAAATACAGGATATGTCTACATTGTAATTAGATACCTGGGGCTGTCCTGTGGCAGGTAACTCAAGCTCTCAGGGCTTGAGCTAAGGAGCTCTTTAATTGCCATGTAGGTGTTCAGGCTCAGGCTGGAGCCCACGTTCTAGGACTCTGTGAGGTAGAAGGTGCAGTCCGAATGTCTATACAGCAATAAACCACCCCTTAGCTCAAGTTTTGTGAGCTGGAGTCAGCTGGCACAGGCCAGCTGTGGATTTTTAATTGCAGGGTAGATGTATCCACTAAAGTAAAATAACCTTTCTATTACCACTCAAGATTCTCTTGTTTATGCACCCCAGGCTTGCATTAGCCCTTTTGGCCAGTCTTGCACCATGATGCCCAAATCTTTTCAGAGCAACTGCTTCCCTAGATATAGTCCCCCCCATCCTGTAAGTTTGGTTTTATTCCTAGATGCATACATTTACACTTAGCCATATTGAATGCATATTATTTGTGTATGCCCAGTTTACCATGGAACACAGATAACGCTATATAAAATGACCCATGCACTTCATTATTTACCTCCCCAATTTTTGTGTCATCTGTAAAACCTCATCAGGTATGATTTTATGTTTCAAGTGATTGATAAAAATGTTAAATAGCTTACTGCCAAAAACTGATTTCCGTGGGACCCCTTGAAAGACACACATTCTGTGATGATTCCTCAATGATTCCTCATTTAGAGTTACATTTTGAGACGTACCTGTCAGCCAGCTCTTAGTTCATTTAATGTATGTCATGGTCGTCATATATCATTCTAGCTTATTAATCAAAATTTCATATGGTACCAAGTTGAATGCCTTACTGAAGTTTAAGTAAGTTCAACGATATTACTCTTATCAACAAAATTTCATGTAGTCTCATCAAACAACATTATCAAGTTAGACTGACAAACTCTATATTACTTAAACCTGTGCTGATTGACATTAACCATGTCACCTGCTTTTAATTCTTTTTCATCAAGTCCTGTATGACCCACTCCATTACCTGCCCAGGATCTATGTCAGCCTGATCGGTTTGTAATTACTCAGGTCATCCTATTTACTTATTTTAAATATTGGCACATCATCAGTTTTCTTTCACCTTTCTGGAGCTTCCTTGGAGTACTGAGACTTGGTAGAAATCAACATTAGTTGTCTAGTGAGCTGCTCAATCAGCTATTTTAAAATTCTTGGATGCAGGTTATCTGAACTTCCTGATTTATAGATGTCTAATTTTAGTAGTTTCTCCAACATCTTCTGAAAAACTGGTGGAATGGAAAGAGTGTTATCATGTGACATGACTATACTTCATCTATATTTCCCCAAATACAGAACAGAAATACTTATTGAACACTTCTGTCTTTTCTGAGGCTATGTACACACGATCAGATTAAAGCGCAAGATGGCAATCACGCTATAAAAAATACGTGACCTTTATTGCGGGATAGCGCGTACACACGTCGCTCCTTGTAACGCAACAGAATTCTTTGCAATATCGTGGTGTAGCGCAATGAATTCTGGGCACCTATCCCACAGTTCAGTTTTCCCTCAATCTGCGCTTGGAATCATGGGATGAAGGAAAGGAACGCAAAGCGCCATGGGTAAACTCTCGGTTTCCCGTGGTGCACTGTGTTCCCCATGCGTCTTCCTCGTTGCCAATAGCAACTCACGCCTATTTTCAACAATGCAGTGATGCACCGCACCACTTGCGGGCAATCACAACAGCGACAGCATGGATCCTGCTCTGATCTCCACTGTCGCCTTCAGCATTCTAAATACATCTTGGCTGGTTGCTCAGTACGCAATGAGCTCCGAGTCAGACGAGGACGCTGAGGAGCAGGGGGCTGATCGATGCCATGCAGAGCAACAGCACCACGTTGCTCAGCTCCTTCACCGATCATCTGCACATGGTGCAACGCCGTTTCTGGTCACGAGAGACGAGCACCGAGTGGTGGGATCGCATTGTTATGCAGCTGTGGGATGACGAGCAGTGGGTACAAAACTTTCGAATGCGGAAAGCAACCTTTCTGGAACTGTGTTCAGAGTTGGCCCCTGCCCTGCGACGGAAAGACACCAACATGAGGTCAGCCCTAACTGTGGAGAAGTGTGTTGCAATTTCTGTCTGGAAGATGGCGACTCCCGACTGCTACCGGTCGGTTGCAAACCAGTCTGGAGTCGGGACGTCCGCCGTCGGATTAGCCCTCTCACAAGTGTTCCGAGCCATCAATCGCGTTCTGCTATGGAGGACGGTGACGTTGGGCAATGTTCATGAGATTGTGGACGGCTTTGCTGCCATGGGATTCCCTAACTGCGGGGGAGTCATAGACGGCACACACATCCCTATTTTGGCTCCAGACCATCTCGCGACCGAGTATATCAACAGGAAGGGCTACTTCTCCATGGTGCTGCAAGTACTCGTGGATCACAAGGGGTGTTTTACGGACATCAATGCTGGGTGGTCGGGAAAGGTACATGATGCCTGCATTTTCAGGAACACTGGTCTGTACCGGAAGCTGCAAGGGGGTACCTTCTTCCCTGATCAAAAAATTACAGTGGGGGATGTGGAGATGCCCATAGTCATCCTCGGAGACCCAGCATACCCACCGATGCCATGGCTCATGAAGCCGTACACCGGTAACCTAGATCGCAGCAAGGAGCGGTTCAATTACAGATTGAGCCTCTGCAGAATGACTGTGGAGTGTGCCTTCGGCCATTTAAAAGGGCGCTGGCGATGTTTGTATGGGAGGCTGGACTTGGCAGAGGACAACATCCCTGCTGTGATTGCGTCGTGCTGTGTCCTTCATAACATTTGTGAAAGTAGGGGAGAAAAGTTTTCCCCGGGGTGGGCTATGGAGGCACAGCGCCTCGAGGAAGCATACGAACAGCCAGCCACTAGGAGTATTAAGGGGGCCCAAGGAGAAGCTGCTTGCATAAGGGAGGCACTCAGGCACCATTTCAATGATGCCCTCCCCTAGATAAATTCCAGGATGCATCAGGTGCACCGTATGAGATTTTCAATGTGTACAAATAAAGCCACTCTTCAAATTATTTGTCACTGTTTTTATTAAAACCTAAAGGGGGGGGGGGGTTTGAAGGGGGGGGAACCGCCGGGCCCCAAAAAAGAACCCCGGGGGGGGACTGGATGTTACAGTGTATGAGGGGGATGGGTGGCCTTCAAAGAAATTCTTTGAAGGACTACAGGATATGGGAGGCAGACACGGCTGAACTGTATGGAGTGGAGCCCGTACATTAATCGCCTGGGTCTGCAAAGCAATCATGCTCTTGAGCAGTTCTGTTTGCTCCTTCATCACGCTTATCAGTTTGTCCCTGTGTTTCTGCCTCCTCTGTTGGGATTCCTCTCTCCAGGCTCGATTCTCCCTCGTGGATTCCTGTGCTGTTTTCATCAGCTCCTGAAACATATCCTCCCTGTTTCTTCAAGCACGCCGCCGAATGTTTCTCATGCGGTCAGCTGGGGTAGACACCGGCCTTGTGAAGGTCGAATCTAAAAAAAAAATAATAATAATAAAGCTGTTGTTAACACAGAGCCTAGATAACCAATGTAACCTTCCAGTAGCACATTCCACTGGAAGGTGCAGGGCAGTCAACATCCTGTGCTTTGCTGAAGCGGACAAGGTACGTCCTAATAGAAAGCTTACTGGGGGCTAACATTCTGCACAGGGCACACAGATGGAACCCGATATCTCTCTCCTCAGAGTGCCCCTGCCAGCTAGAATACATATCCTACATGCCACCGGTTGCAAGCCAGGACTGTATGCTGCTGCACTGTGTGCTGCCATGGTTCCCAGGGCTGTGCTTTGCAGCTGGCAAGGCAGAATATCCGTCTTTGGGAGCGTAGACACAAACGCTCTCCCATCTAACCTGAGTAGTAGGCTCTGGAGGTACATTGAGGAAACCTTTACTGACCTAAATACA
Source organism: Pelusios castaneus (assembly GCA_007922175.1). Classification (NCBI taxonomy): domain Eukaryota; kingdom Metazoa; phylum Chordata; order Testudines; family Pelomedusidae; genus Pelusios; species Pelusios castaneus. The sequence goes on from ML685801.1 coordinate 2,341,640, forward strand.
GATGATTTTTTGACAATCACTGCTTGTGTTGATGCACTTCTAGTGAATGCAGAGTAAAGAGCATGCACAGCGGGGACTGAGACAGCAAGCACCCCCTCCCCCCCGGACAATGATATTTTAGCAGGAGCCATAGCTGCACGAAAGAGAAACTTACCGGAACCCCCCTCTGCCACCTCAGAGGACACGCTGCAATTCATGTCTTGGGTGGATGTCTCAGCGGGGGTGCAGAAGAGCTCCTGGCTACACGCTGTTGTGCTTTCCTCTAGGTCATCCTCCATCTCCTCCTCATCGTTCACGTCCTCATCCTGCTCGGGTCTGGGATTCACTGGATGAGGGGGGGCCGATGTGTCCATGGGACCCTTTGCAGTGGTTGTGGGGTCCCCACTGAGGATGGCTTCTATCTCCTTATAGTACCTGCATGTAGCAGGCGCTGATCCTGAACGGCGGTTTGCCTCCTTCGCTCGGTGATAGGTTATTCTTAGCTCCTTCACCTTTGATCTGCACTGCACAGTGCCTCTATCATAACCTCTCTCTGACATGGCCCGAGAAATTATGCCCAATGTATCATAATTTCGCTTGCTGCCGCGTAGCTGCGCCTGCACAGCGGACTCTCCCCAGATGCTGATCAGGTCCAGCACCTCTGCCGTGCTCCAAAGGGGTGCGCGTCTTCCACGATGGGCCGCCATTGCTACTGATGATCGGAGCTGCACTCCACTCCACGAGGAAGAGAACAGGAAGTGAAACAGACGAGAAATTCGAAAATCCCGAGAATCTGATCAGGGCGGGGACTGTTTTGTCACAGCCACAGAGTGGGTGGGGGGAAGACCAGAGAGGAAGACTTTGGAATGCTGGGACAGTTCCGGAGGCCAATCATTGCGCGGTAAGCATACACACGAGTGGAAAGGCGCAACAGCTGTTCCGCGTTAACTGCTACCACCCTCGTCGAGGTGGTTTTTGTAATACACTACAACAAGGCAGTTAACGCGTAACAGCCCTATTGCACGTGTGTACGCTGTTGTTTGCATCGCACGGTAATGATTGTTAATGCGCAATAAAGTGATCGTGTGTACAAGGCCTCAGTTATTGATAATTCTACCATCTCCATCTAGTAATGGACCAATACTATTGTTAGGATTGTTTTGATTCTAATATACTTATGTAACCCACAAGGAACTTGCCTAGTTCCTGGATCTGTATGTCTGTAACTCAGGGATGGGACCTGTCCTTGGGAGGAAGGGGTGCTAGGCACAGTGTAGGCACTTAAGTCCACTTTATTAGGTCACCCTAAGGGTAGTTAGGTTGACTTACTAAGTTCCCGTTCAGGGGAAGCACTTTAAGTCGACCTAATAAGGTCGACTTTTGGTCGACTTAAAGTCGAACTTATTAGGTCAACTTAACAAAGTCGACCTAACTTTTTGTAGTGTAGACATAGTCTATGATTCTATGATCTGTGCATCATTTTTCTGGGCCCTCAACAACCATGTAATATACCAATGCTATGAACTTGAGGGAGAGGTAGGTTAGTGGAGCTGATACTAGTGATCTAGAGGAAGAGAAGAGGGGAAGTGAACAGATCACAGTGGTTGAAGATCTTATACCATCAATACATAATAATAGGGGAGTGGTAAAAAAAAAAATAGGTGGACAAATTCCTCTCATCATATTTTGACTAGTATCTCTTCACTGTAACCAGCAGCATGGCCAGCCTTTCTGACATGTTTGAAAATAAAGTAGTTGAGATTGGCTGAAAACTGCCTATTTAGGGTGTTAAAATGAAATGACAGATTTCCACTGCTTGTGTTAGATTGTGATAAATTATGTTTTGATAAATGCAGGCTGGCCTGAAAGTCTCCAGGTCAGGAGAAATTCTAACTAAATATATTTTAAAATGTTGTCATGACCATTTAAACATTATGTAAAAATAAAAATGTAGATATGTATTTAAGGGGTTTTGGTTTTTTAGAGTAATTATAACAAATGTAGCTTTGATCTGTAAAATGATTTTGGAAGATTAATGCTTGTTTTAATCACCTTGGTTATTTTAAAAGCTGTTTAAGAACCAAGATATTAAACTTGGTCACAATTAATTAAACAGAAGCTGTAAAGTGCTTTTCCATTCTAGGTACTTGAGACTATTTTCTGATTCCTAATCTGTATGGGGACACTCAGGAAAATTAAGGGGAATCACCTGATGGTGTGAAGACAATAAATTAAAGCATGTTCAACTGTCACATAGATGTTCTCATTCAATAGTAAAGTGTCAAACTAAATACAACATTTCAATATTTTTGTAGGAAACAGTTCTATCAAATAGGAGGCAATTTGTCTTAATTTTTTTATCTGACATTTGTGGGTAGTATAGACATAAAATTTATAGTTGTTTTTGTTTAAACAGTTTATGGGCTGGAATAGTTACCCCACTAGGGTTATGCTGCAGTCCTACCCTGTGAAGTGAATTTTATCTAAATGGTGAAAAGTAAATCAGTTTTTTGAAATTCTTTCAATTTTAATAATTGGTGATAACAGTAACACAGGCAAGGTTTTGGTGAGTAAGACAGGCAAGTTCTGATGCTGATTATGTCATTTACAAGTCTAATTTTAGGTTTCTGGCCCAAAATGCAGGGCCTCATTCTCCACTCATTACACCGGCTTACACCGATGTGCCACAGTGATGTAAGAGGGTATGGAATTGGGCCTTGAGTCTTCAGTGGTTTACTTAAAGCGTCAGGTCTCGTTCTAAAATCTTAAGTCTTTGGGTGATTCCCTGGAACATATATTTCTATCGAATAGAGGAGGAATAGAGTCCTGGAATGCCTCAAAGAAGGCATATTTGAACCCCACTGCTGCCTGTAGTTGTTAAGCCAAGGGGGCTATTATTTTTCTATTTTAAGTAAAAACAAAAAAAAAAAACAACCCAAAAAAACATTAAAAAAAGTTTTTGAATGTCAGAAAACATTTGTGCATGTGAGGGAGACCTGAGAGCTGTACTCATTTCAGTATTTTGTATTGTGCAGAACCCAATTCTAACTTGGAGCAGCATATCTGACGCACAGTTAGCCTCAAACCTGCTAAGTACTCTGATTTGCTCTGAATATTGTACATTAGAAAACTGGGGTCTAAATAATAGTGGGATCTGATCCAAAGCTCACTGAAATCAATGGAAGTCATTTTGCAGTGAGAAAGTGATCTCCATTTGCAGCTTTGAAGATTTCTCAAGTTTATCATTTTAAAAATGCCATTATATGCAGTTCGCTGTTGTATTATATTTATTTTAGCGATATTTGAAAATATTCCACTGGAACATATTTTGTTGGAAAATTTGATTTTTGACTGACTCAAAATTTTCACAGATAATATCTGTCTGCAATGGCAAAATGCTCTTTGATTTCAATGGGATGAAGATTTGGTCCTCCCCTCTGCCCTGTGGCTCACTGCAGAGCTTCTGTCTAAACTCTTTCTTAACCCTCTGCCAGACTTCCTGCTTCAGATTTAAAGAAACTGTACACCAAGCAGGGTGGGATGAATTATGGAACTGATAACAAGAGAAAATAACTCTTCATTTCTAGGTCACTATCATCTTTCATAAGCACCGAATTCTTGCAAATGCATTTTTTTAGGTGATGAGTATAAAGTAGATCTGCTCTGAGAGATCAGAGTAGTATGACTTGACTACAGCTCATAAGGGTTTTATCTGTAGTACAGCATAAAAGAAAACCAAATAGAAATCTATTCTTTCTTATTCCTCACTCAAAATTTACCCACTAAATAATTGCATCTTGTTTTAGACAGCATACAAATATATTTTCCAAGTTTTATTATTATTGTATAGCTTCTGCATCATAGTTTTCTGGAATGAAGAGATAATGGTTGATAAGCTATTTACTATGATATTTTGTAGTTGAATAGTCATTGTTCAGTCTCTAGGAAATACTAACACATCTCTTGGAAACTCGTCAAGATGAAGAAGTTAAATAATGACTCCATTTTTTCAGGAGAGTTCTGTAGCCTTCCTGCAGAAATTTAGACAGCCTTATGCCCTCTGGTGATGACAAGGTCCTCATAACCTGTATTTCTGAGTATGTGAATGATGTGAGGTGGAGAAATAAATCAACATAATGTACATGATTAAAAGGTGAAAGCAGTTCTGTAGGAACAAAGAAAAATAAAAAACATAACCAAGTCTCAGGAGATCAACTTTCAGCCTTCCCAAGTCTTAATACACCTCTATTTCATGCCATGATCACAGACAATTGTATTCACGATCCATAGGATATTGCAGGCACACCATTGTAGCTAATACCAGTATGGATCTTTAGAAGTAACCCTCCTATTTTCAAATGCTCATAATTATCTAAAGCTTTCACTTTTGGGGATGAAATTGTCAGTGCTTGATCTTGGATTTGATTTGGGGATATATTTTCTTGGAAATTTTTACTAATATTCCCACAGATAATTAAGAGTTACTGGAAAAAGGAAAAATACACTTTTCTGATTGCTTAAAAATTTAACATTTCTTTTTGAACAGATCAGCAACCAAAATAGTTTCCAGAGGGGTAGCCGTGTTAGGCTGTTGTACAGCAAAAAACAACGAGAGTCCTGTGGCACCTTATAGACTAACAGATTTTCTTCGGCATAAGCTTTCGTGAACTATAACCCACTTCGTCAGATGCATGAAGTGGAAATCACAGAGGAGAGATGTATACACTCATGCCAGGATGGAGCAGGGCAAGTGTAGGCAAAGTCAGTTCAAAGAGCAGATGGGGCCTATTCACACCTGTTGATAAATGTGTGAACAGAAGAATCACTTTTTGTAGTGTGATAACCATTCCAAGTCCCTATTCAGACCCAGTCTGATTGTGTCAAGCATGCAAATCAGCTCCAGCTCTGCAGTTTCACGCTGAAGTCTGTTTTTGTAGTTTTTGTTGAAGTATGGCAACTTTCAGGTCAGCTACTGAGTGTCCATGGAGTTTCAAGTGTTTTCCTACAGGTTTATGGATGTTGCCATTTTTTATGTCAGATTTGTGTCCGTTTATCCTTTTGCGCAAGGACAGTCCAGTTTGGCCAATGTACATGGCAGAGGGACATTGCTGGCACATAATAGCATAAACCACATTAGAGGATGTGCAGGTGAATGAGCCCCTGATGGTGTGGCTGATGTCGTTGGGACCTGTGATGGTATCACTGGAGTCGATGTGTGGGCAGAGTTGGCACCGGGGTTTGTTGCAAGGATACGTTCCTGGATTAGTGTTCTTGTTGTATACCGAAGAAAATCAGTTAGTCTATAAGGTGCCACAGGACTCTCGTTGTTTTTAACCAAAAGAGTTGAATTTTGAAACTTAACATGGACCTAATTCTTAGAAGGGTCTAGTCCTTTTGTCTGGTTTGAAAAATAATTATTTGATTTCACAAAGATATAGTTTTGAAAACTGCACAGTAGAAAATATTCTGAAGTGTATTGATGTACTCTTCTGCATAGATGGCGTGTTAATATCTGGGTAGGAGTTTAAGTGCATAGATAGTTCTGTAAAAACTGGTTTGTTCAATGTCTTTATGACCTCCATTTGTGAACGCTTGTTAATTTAGTTTAAATTGAACCATTGGGGAAAACAATAGTTTTTAAGGACTTAAAGGGCCACAGTTAAAGGACTGCAAACACGCTGGCTGACTTACAGTGCAGTTATAGATCTATGCAGACTACCGAGACATTTAATTATGGATCAACCCTTTATAGTAAACAGTTTCACTGAAACAAAGAAGCCCCACTTCCCACTCCCTCGAAACAGACAGGAACTGCTTGAAATCCCTTTTGTTTTTTCCCTTAGTTTCCAATCCCTTGGCCCCCATTGTATCATATATTTAAATGTGGGGTTTGGGGATCCATAACATGAACCAGGTTTCAAGCTTATTCCAGGCTCTCTCTATAATCACCGTCAGCTCCTTCCCTCTTTGGCTGCCTTCCCCACTTCCAACTTCTTTTACTGTTCCACTGGGAACCTTCGCCCAACCCTTAAGATATTTCTACCAGCCTCTCCAATACTAAAACTACTGCCTTTGTGCTTCTGAACTTCAGAAATATCTGGCTTTTTTGTTTCAGTGAAACTGTTTACTATAAAGAGTTGATCCATAATGAAATGTCCAGTCTGGGCTGTTGAACAATGGGGGTGATGCCGCAATGAGGAAAGGGACACTAGCTAGTGGACAGCTGAGGACTGCAGTGATTTGTCCTTGAACTCCGTCAATGAGCCAAACCTCTCTTGGCTGACAACTCTGCTATGGAACTTTCATTTGAGCATGAACTGTATGATTATAAATACACCATATAAATAAATAAATGCCAGGGAGAGAGAGGAGTTATTTAAGTTCAGCAGCAATGTGGACACAAGAACAAATGGATATAAACTGCCCATCAGGAAGTTCAGACCTGAAATTAGATGAAGGTTTCTAACCATGAGGGGAGTAAAGTTCTGGAACAGTCTTCCAAGGAGAGCAGTGGGTGCAAGAAACCTAGCTGGCTTTAGGGCTGAGCTTGATAAGTTTATGGAAGGGACGGAGCAGCCTAAGTTGGCAATTGACTGATCTTGCCTATCTAACAAACTGCAGTTTCCTCTTCATGCATTTGATGAAGTGGGTTCTAGCCCATGAAAGCTTATGCACATATAAGTTTGTTAGTCTTTAAGGTGCCACAGGCCTCCTCATTTATTTTGCTGAAACAGACTAACACAGCTACCCCTCTGGAACTTGGCTGATCTTAGATTACTAGTGCTAAATATGCCCAATTGCTTGTGATGGGACCTTAGTTGGGGTGATTTCTGAGTTAGTACAGAGAACTCTTTCTGGGTGTCTGGCTGGTGAGTATTGCCCACATGCTTAGGGTTTAGCTGATCACCATATCTGAGGTCAAGAAGGAATTTTCCCCCAGGGCAGGTTGGCATAGGCCCGAGGGTTTTTTCACCTTCTTCTATAGCATAAGGCACGGGTCACTTGCTGGTGCATTCTCTGTACCTTGAAGTCTTTAAATAATTATTTGAGGACTTGAATAACTCAGTCTTTGGTTAGGGGTCTATTATAGGAGTGGGTGGGTGAAGTTCTGTGGCTTGCATTGTGCAAGAGATCAGAATAGATGATCATACTGGTCTCTTCTGACCTTAGTCTATGAGTCTGTTAAATTGCTTCATCCAAATGTCAAATACCCTTAACATCAAAGAGTCAGAAAGGCCTTTAACCTATGTAATGCTTCCACATCACCATCATGAAGGGTCAGAGTCTAGGCTTGTGCCTGTAGAAAAAACAATATGAATCAATGAAATAGTTAGTACATAAACTAGACTTGACATAACCAAAGCCATTTTGTGTACTCAGGCACCATTGATTGGAAGTGAGGATACCATGTAGTCAGGAATGATTTGGCCTTTTGCTTAATCAGGCAGAACAGCTACATAGTATTGCTAAGTAGAATAACTACAGACATAAATTCATGGGAATGGAAGGGAATGGGGGTAACTCATCATGGATCTTAAAGATCTTAAAGAAATTGGATGTGCACAAGTCCATAGGGCTGGATGAACTGCATCCGAGGGTGCTGAGGGAGTTGGCTGAAGTGATTGCAGAGCCACTGGCCATTATCTTTGAGAACTTCTGGTGAACGGGGGAGGTCCTGGAGGATTGGAAAAAGGCAAATATAGTACCTATCTTCAAGAAAGGGAAAAAGGAGGATCCAGGGAACTACAGATCGGTCAGTCTCACCTCAATCCCTGGGAAAATCATAGAGCAGGTCCTCAAAGAAACCATCCTGAAACACTTGGAGGAAAATAGAGTGATCAGGAACAGTCAACATGGATTCACCAAGGGCAAATCGTGCCTGACCAACCTGATTTCCTTCTATGATGAGATGACTGGATTTGTGGATGCAGGAAGAGCCGTTGATGTGGTATACCTCGACTTTAGCAAGTCTTTTGATACGGTTTCCCACAGCATTCTCATGAGCAAGTTAAGGAAGTATGGGTTGGACGAGTGGACTGTAAGGTGGATTGAAAACTGGGTAGATCAACGGGCTCAGCGGGTAGGAATCAATGGCTCGATGTCTAGTTGGCAACTGGAAATGAGTGGAGTGCCCCAGGGGTCAGTCCTGGGGCTGGTTCTGTTCAACATCTTCATTAATGATCTTGATGATGGGATAGACTGCGTGCATAGTAAATTCACGGATGACACCAAGCTGGGGGGAATCATAGATATTCTGGAGGGCAGGGACAGGATTCAGGGAGACTTGGACAAATTGGAACACTGGGCTGAAAGAAACCTCATGAGGTTCAACAAAGACAAGTGCAAAGTCCTGCACTTAGGGCGGAAAAATCCCATGCACTGCTACAGGCTGGGACCGATCAGCTAAGTAGCAGCGCTGTAGAAAAGGACCTGGGGTTTATGGTGGACGGGAAGATGAATATGAGCCAACAGTGTGCCCTTGTTGTCAAAAAGGCCAATGGCATATTAGGCTGCATCAGTAGGAGTATTGCCAGCAGATCGAGGGATGTGATAATTCCCTTCTATTCGGCACTGGTCAGGCCGCATCTGGAATACTGTGTCCAGTTTGGGGCTCCCCACTACAGAAAGGATATGGACAAATTAGAAAGAGTCCAGCGTAGGGCAACAAAAATGACTAGGGGGCTGAGGCACATAACTTATGAGGAGAGACTGAAGGAACTAAGCTTATTTAGTCTACAGAAGAGAAGACTGAGGGGGGATTTGATAGCAACCTTCAACTACTTGAAGGGGTGCTCCAAAGAGGAGGGAGCTAGGCTGTTCTCGATGGTAACAGAGGACAGAACAAGGAGCAATGGTTTCAAATTACAGCTGGGGAGGTCAAGGTTGGATATTAGGAAAAACTTTCTCATTAGGAGGGTGGTGAAGCATTGGAATGGGTTACCTAGGGAGGTAGTGGAATCTCCATCTTTGGAGATATTTAAGGCTCAGTTAGACAAAACCCTTGCTGGGATGATTTAGGGGGAGTGGTCCTGCTTTTTAGTAGGGGGTTGGAGTAGATAACCGTGTGAGTTTCCTTCCATCCCTATTATTCTATGATTCTATGATATGGATGTCCACCTGTGGTTTTCTTGCTGGAAGTTGCTTTGCTGATAAGTAGAATTATTTTTTTTGCTTGCTATGGAAATTGTTAGCTTACTGGTGATTACTATGAGTATGTGTTTTGTTTTGAGCAACCACTAAAAGAGATTCATTAGTGTGTGTAATTTGGAGATATTTGAGAGAAGGTTGAGAGGATTTCTGTAAGCTAGGAGACTGACATTTAACTCCCCATCACCTGGGAGAGAAGTGGCCACCAGAAATCTACTGCTGACCTCTCAGCACTGTTTCAGACTTTGGGTAACTATTTCTGGGATGCTCCAGATATTTTTGATGTGTGCTTTAGACTCAATAAAAAACAAGGATTTGTGAGTGAAAGCATGAGTGTATCAATCATTTCTCAGACAGAAGTGTTGGGTGTCCCATTGATTTATTTCCTGGCAAACATATTTATTTTTTTATTCAATAAAAATATTGCACTGTTAGTTGTGTGGTGTGTCAGTATTGTTAAAATATAAATGTTTTAATCAAAAGAAAAATTAAAAACTAAACCTTTTCCTTTTTTTCTTTTTCTTATAAACAAACAGAGGGACCCCGAGATGTCGGCACTCTTAGGCTATGTCTACACTTGCACTTTTAAGTCGACTTAGTGTGTCTACACTTAAAATTAAAGTCGACTTAAAGGGGAACTTACAAAGTCGACCTAGAGGATCCACACTGGATGCTCTAGGTCGACTTTGTGGGGCTAGAGGGACCTTGGGCAGGTCCACGGTGGTGGGGGGAGCACCCCCTGTGTACAATGGGGCAAAGAGGTACAGGGACCCTGGCAAGGCAGAGCCCTGTGTGTGATGCTGTCTGGATTTAGGGAAGCATTTATGATATTGTTTTCTCTGGATATCTCATAAATACTATAATCCATAGGAACTATGTCATGTTTGGTATCAATAGAAAGGCAGTAATTTGCTGGGAATGATTATATAGTTTGTGTCTAGGAATTCTATTTCGATTAGAAGTTAAGAATTTGATGTTATATCCATACTCTAACTTGTGTCATTCTGGACAAATGCCTTAGACAGAAGGGTGTGAACAACCATTGTCTCCTTAATGTTAAGGAATCTGTCAGGTGATATGTTCCCAGGGAGTAAACTGATGAGCCTAATGAACAACCATTGTCTCCTGGGACCATTCTACCTGGAAAATTCCTAAACATTAAGGAGACAATGGTTGTTCACACCCGCCCATCTAAGGCATTTGTCCAGAATGACACAAGTTAAAGTATGGATGTAACATCAAATTCTTAACTTCTAATCGAAATAGGATTCCTAGACATAAACTATATAATCATTCCCAGCAAATGACTACCTTTCTATTGATACCAAACATGACATAGTTCCTATAGATTATAGCATTTATGAGATATCCATAGAAAATAATATCATAAATGCTTCCCTAAATCCAGACAGTGTTACACCATGCCCACAGACCCTGCCCTTTGGGGGGCATGCCAGGCTCCCCCTGTGCCCCCCCAGCAGGGAGGGCATTGGTGTAGTCCTGGGGTAGCCCTAAGTCGATTTAGGGCTACCCCAGGGCTACACTGGCTTAATTCGACTTTAAAAAGTCGAATTAAGCCTTAGGTCGAGTAGAAATGTGGTTTAATAAAGTCGACTTAATTTTCATTGTCGACTTTATTTTCCTTAAGTCGACTTAAGCAAGCCGCTTAAGTCGACTTAAGCAAAGTGTAGTGTAGACGCAGGGCACATTAAGTCGACTTAATCCAAGCTTAAGTCGACTTAATTTACCAGTTTAGACGCAGCCTTACTCTCTTCTCGGTAGAATCTAGTGAAATAAGCAGCAAATGAGATATTTTTTTCTTTATCAATATTATTTTCCCCTATAAATAATTTTGACTTCCATATAGTAATATTTAAACACAACTAATTGATCGTCGCTGTGATAATGATAAAACCAGTCAATTATATTAAACTTTGTCATATACATTTTGTTTTAAAAAAAATCTCTATAGTGGTCAAAACTGATTCAATCTATAAAACAAATCTTCCAGACATAGTAAATTAAATAATTGTCAACCAGTTCTGGGAGTAAAAATCCCATCTTTTATCAGGACGTCTTTTGTCTCAATATTTCTTCGGTGCACTAAAGCCATGATTAGACTCATGGAAGCTATGTATTTCTTTTAGAAAGTACTTTTCTCATAAAACAAACCAAGGAGTCTGGTGGCACTGTTGCTGTTTTTTCCTTTTCTTTCTCCTCTGGCACTAGTTAGACTATCTTTACTTCTGACAGTTGATCATGTACTCCTTGTATATGGTATGTTAAAAGCAGTGCTTTTTTGGGTGCTGGTACTTGTCTAGGGACCTGGGGCCGCTGGCGGCAAGAACCGGGGATGCATCACTGTGGAAAAAAAGGTGCTGGTACTTGGTACCCCTGAGTACCATCACAAAAAAGGCCCTGGTTATAAGGCTGCTAGTAGCAGGTCAGGCTTCTGTATGAGATTTGAACTGGCTATAGAGTTTCATCATGAAGAGAGATGCAAGAGATGTATTCTCTTTAAGATACTTTAATGTGTTGCCGGTATGGATTTTACCAGCTCAGGTAAGGTATTATACACATCATGGCATTTAGTGGCTGATCATTATGGTATTTTGTATGTGTTAGTATTCCTTCACACATAGGGAGCAGGAGGAACCTGGGTGTTGGGGGAAGTCAGGATGGGGGCTATGAATGGGAAGTGGGATGATCATGGCGGGTGGGGGGAGGCTGGGATGTCAGAGACAGGAAGGGGAGTTACCCTGGTTCCTACCTATTCCATGGTTTGATCCCATGTGTCATGGCACTGAGTTAGCCCCTTTGAGTCCTGCTCTCGCATCCACGCCCTCAGTAATTGAGCCCTATATGATTCGAGCTTGAAGTGGCTGAAGAATAACACTTAGGGATGGAAACATAGATCTGCCCTCACAATACTTCTATTGTGGGAATGTTATCCCCCAAACGTTCCTCCCTTGATTCTCTGGGAAGACAAGAAAAAAGGAGGTTGTAGTAACTATGACAGGAGATATCTGATGCATGAACATTCACTTTAGTTATAGGGATTGAAAGGAGGGTGTGATAACTGAAATTATGTGAGCAGCTGGGGTAAAGAGTAGAGGGAAGAGAAGTGGAAGAGAGGCCTAAAGACATTGCCAGAGAGGGAAGGAGAAGTAACCACCAGAGGAGATGTTGGAAGAGTAATCTGAGAGGTAAAAGGAAAACCAGCAGGGTATAGAGCTGCAGAAAGAGGAAAGGAGACAGTGTGTCCTGGAGTAGGGAGTTATAGAAAAATCAAAGATAACGGGGATGGAGAAGAATCCCTAAGGTTTTCCAGGCATGGGTCTGCGTGTACACTGCTGAAAGCAGATTCAAAAGAATGAAGGTAGGAAAATGATTTGGCAGAGATCCAGTGGGCAATGAGAAGGGAAAGATGTCAGTCCAGATTTTGTATATGACTCATTCAAGGGGCTGGTTGGAATGTTTTCACATGGAGATGTATCTGTTTCCATGAAACTTCTGTTTGGAAAATTTTTGGATAATAATGACTGTCTGTGTTGATAGCTTATTGGATACCCAGCTCTAGCTGATTGTGGATGAAAAACTGCTCTGAATCAGGCAGAACAGAAACATTAACATGGGTCTCATATATCCTTGGACAATACCACCCACTCATCATCAGCTTTGCTTTTGTTCCACTGTGAAACAAATTTAAAAAATTGCAGTGAAATGGAATTTTCTTTCTTCAGTCAGCTGTTGTAGAGTAAGATGGGGACAGGGTAGTGAGTCGCAAAAGCAGAAATGAGTCAAGGGTGTTTTATTTGCTTTAAGAATAAGACTATGTCTACACCACATGTGGAATAGTGACACTGCTGTGACATGACAGCTATTTGGCTAGAGTAGACCGTTGGTACAATGACAGAAGGGGTTTTCCATTGCTATAATAAATTTGTTCCCTCAAAAGATGGTAGCTAGGTTGATGAAATAATTCTTCTGTTGACCTAATGTGTCTATTCCAGAGCTTATGTTGGCTTAACTATTCTCTCGACGGCATGAATTTTGGCATTGTTTGGCAGTGACATAGTTAAGTTGATATATTTTTAGATGTAGGCCAGGCCTAAACAGAGTTTTAAAATAGTCTTCAATAATGTCTTGCCTTTTGTTACAGATTGTTCACAGAACCCTAGCAGCCATGTTGGGTTCATTGGCAGCCTTAGCTGCATTAGCTGTGGTTGGTGAGGTAAGTAGCAACCTTTCAAGTATTCAGTTTATTTTTACATACTTACCCCTGTGAAAATGGTCCCATTTTGCAGCAGCCTATATAGAACTGAAAATGCTACAAGAACAGTATTTGTGTACTCTTTGAATTCCTGTTCCTGGGGCTGTGAATGAGAGGTGCAGCCCTGGCTCCAGTTGGGAAAAAAGAAAGGATGGCCAGCCTGAATATTCTGATTTTGCAGGAACTTGAGGAAAATCATTTTTCAGCTTTATTCAGCTTTACTTTACCAATGTGTGATGTAAATGGACCTATGTGAGGCCTAGTCTAATCTTCAATTTTCTTAGATTCTGCAAACTCTTAATTTTTCTGTCTTATGTAAGGTCTATACTAACAGAGTTAGACACAGCATTTTTGTGACAGAATAACCTTTTACTCCATTAGGCAATGCAAAACCCATAGCTCCCCAGTTTTTACCAATAATAATCCCTTTTATTTTTAAAGGTACTGAGAGAATGAAGGTATGAATGAAGTATGAGTGATGTAAGAGACTGTTAGGTTACAGAACACATCCAAAATATATAGAAGATTAGAGATTGACCATCTGTATCCCCACAGAGCAGGGAGGCCTGTAGCTGCATCCATGTAGTCATCTCCTCCTGATCACATGTTTTCATATTCTTGGAAGCATCTGTTCCTGTAATCCAGTGACATATATTGCCAGTAAGAGTTGGTACCTCCCAGATAATAAAAGGTCTATCCACCTATCCTTCAACTCTGATTGGATCACGTTATTGAGAGATGAACCTCATAACCCCTGATTTCCTTGAAAGCCATCCAAGGTAGTGATGTTGAGTGGAGCAAACTAGAATCATAACCTTAAAGTTCTAGTACCCCAAAGAAGGTGTAATCCTTCCTGAGCCATCACAACACCAAGAAGGGCTGCTGCTCCTCCTTCTTCCAGGAAGGAGGAAACCATAACAACAATATGCCACCAGCAAGTGTCTGAGGACGCCCGTCAACAAATGAAAGATACCAAGGCCAGAGATGATATCACCTGGTCTGATCCCTGTTCTGCAGTCTTGATGCTGAAGCTCTGAAGATCAGCAAACTAAAGAATATCAATTTTTTTCTCTCAGTAACCTTTTTTTAGTTAATCTACCTGCAAGGATGCTTGGCATTTGAATTGATTTTTCTCCAACACTCCAAAAGTATGAAAGAGAAAGAGTGTGCATCTTCATGTCAAAGAAAGTGCATCTGCAATACTTATCCTAAATCCTCTCTTAATTGCTCTATGTCCCATTGGATTATAAAAGAGTATCTGCCTTCAAGAGGGAAATTATGGGTTGTTGATCACTTTGGATCATAGAGAGAGAGATTAGGTGAGGAGTTAACTATAGAAAGACAAAATAGAAGTCATTCCATAAGTGACAACTTTAAAGAAGTCCGGTAATTGCTTCAGGAATAAAAAGCAGACCATGAAAACTTAAGTTTGTACAAGACTAGATCACGTATTATATTAACTCCATTGTCTAAGTCTTAATTGTATTCGTCCAATGATCTGGTCAGTTGTTGATTCTATTCCCTTATTGTCAATTTTGTTGAATTATTAGTTCTATTCCAATTGTAATTTTGATTTGATAACTGTACTGTTAAATCTTTAACCACTCTAGTAAAAGTATTAATAGCTTTAGTTAGAAGTTTGTTTACTTTTATTAAATTTGTAATAAATCCCTTAAAATCACAAAGCTGTTTTTTTTTTTTTTTTACAGAAATAGCAGGAAGAGGTCATAATAACCTCTCTTTGGGGAAAAAAATGTTGTCACAATGTCTGCCAGAGTTCTTGGCAATTTTGTCAAGTTCAGCTGTATTAGGTTTCCCCCTGGAGCCTAAACAGACATATTTACTAGATATATTGTCTTAGGCCACCACTGATGGTTACACTACCTCTGTGGTGTTTACACACTTCAAATATTCTTATCTTCTCCCATCTTCCTTAATTGACACTCACTAAAAGTAGAGTTCTTTCAATCTTTTCTCATAAGCCAGTCCCTATACTCTTGCTGTTACTCTTCTCTGAATTCCCTCCAATTTGTGCACAGGTAAAGCTGAATTGTCCTATTCTGTTTGCAGAAAGGAAAGTAAGGTGCAGTCTATAATTCAGTTTTTATTTATTTCTGTTTAAGAGAAACAAACAAACAAACTAAAAACCAAAATGCAGGTGCTTGATAATGAGCCATTCAGGCTGTCAGCATTTTTCAGAGATAATAGAAAAGAACCTGCTTTGGATGTTTGCAGACACACCAATTAATTCCTATCTCAGCTTATTTAAATAGTTCACCAATAGAGTGGAGTTTGCAGTTCCATAGCTAATCACTAGCTAGGTGATCCACAGGATTAACTGATAATCGTGTTGTTTGATTTGCAGAGACCAAGCATGATCAAAGTGGTGGAATGGATTGATTATGAAACTCTGGCGCTGTTGTTTGGAATGGTAATTAAAATGTAACTTTTGCTCTAAAAGTGCTGGAATAATTGTAGTCAATGTCTAGCGGGTTCTTTTAATTTTGTTAACAGTGTTTCCATTTAGAGGTGCTATGCTGATAATGGCCTCTTTAGATTGTTTAAAACCAGAGGCAGGCAAGAACTTGTAGAAAACAAGGGACTCTGGAAAATATTTGTCTCTGTCTGTTTCTTCCTCCCATAAAATGGGGGGTGATAACTAAAACTGGATGAATAACTAATATTTTGGTTTGCTAAGTCAAGGTGGGTGAGGTTAATACCCTGTATTGGACCAGATTCTGGTTGGGGAGAGAGACAAGTCACTCAAACAGGTAGCATTACAACTGCAGCGGCACAGAAGGCAGCAAACACGGTTGAGAACAGGGCCATTTGAATGGGAGTTTGTCTGAGGAGTTTTGGGGGGTATGTATGGGGGAGTGGGAGGGAGAGAAGTATTTTGGTATTTGTGAGGTGTTCTTTGGGATGTATTTTGGGTGAGTTTTTCTGTTTTTGTGTTTCACTGACAGGAAGTAGGGGGAAAGGCTAAGACAGATACAGAGGCAACAGTGGTAGTCAGTTAAGCAGTGGAAGAGACAGTGAGGATGACTAGATGGGAAAGCTGCAGGATGAACATGATCTTGCAGGAGGTACCTCAAAAGAACTTGTATGTATGAAGAAATTCAAGGGCTGGAGATGCAGGTGGAGACTCTGGTTGAGTTTAGAAGGAGTTTGAGCAGCTGATGATGCAGAAAAATGAGGAGAGTATAGGGAAAAACCCAGATCTGCAAATGGAAGCAGGACCAGCTTCCTGAGGGGAGAATGCTGGGTGAGGAAAGTGGCCAGTGGAAATGTGAGTGAGAAGACAGCAGAGGAAAAGACTAGTGAAGAATAAGTTGAGCTCAGAAAGAGCTTTGTGGGGGAGGAAAATGAAGAAGGGGAACAGCTGATGGATACTTGAAGGAGGGAGGGTGAGGAAGAAGAGAAAAGCAGCTAGTCCTATATAATGAGTGGATGAGTCAATGGAAACAGACTCCTAGGATGGAAGTTAGCACCACTGATTAAGAGAGCTTTAAACTAGGTAATTGGGTGAGGTGGTTGGGAGATGCCCAGGTAGTCTTCATGCCTGATTTTTAGCATTGAGAGGGAGGAAAATGAAAAAAGAAAGGACACAGAGGTGGGGAGCAGAATGGACATTAAGAGAAAGGATAGGATAAATACCAGTCTAATAGTGATATTGGCAGTAGAACGACTGTGCCGAATCAGGAAAGGAATGTGAGTGTAGTGAAACAACAAAAATTAAAAATGTTTGTATATCAATGCAAGGAGCCTGGGTAACAAAAAGGAGGAACTAGAGCTACTAGCAGAGGAAGTGAAACCAGATGTTACAGGGATAACAGAAACATGGTGGAATAGTAGTCATGATTGGTATACAGGTATTGAAGGCTATGTGCTGTTTAGGAAAGACAGATTTAAAGGCAAAGATGGTAGAGTGGCATTGTATATCAATGATGAGGTAGGCTGTAAAGAAATTAGAAGAGGTGGATTTGATAAGACAGAGTCTGTCTAGGTAAACTTCTAGAGTTTCTCCTGGGATAATCCTTGTGATGTGCTCCAGATCACTGGGATCTAATATGGACACTGATAGAGACCTCTTTTAGGCCTTTAAGGAAGTAAATACTACTGGGAACTGTGTCATTATGGAAGACTTTAACTTCCCAGATATAGACTAGAAGACATGTTCTAGTAGTAATAATAGGGACCAGATTTTCCTGACTGTGATAGCTGATGAATTCCTTCACCAAACAGTTACTGAACCAACCGGAGGGGATGCAATTTTAGCTTTAGTATTGGTGCGTAGCAAGGACCTTGTAGAAGAACTGGTTGTAGGGGACAACCTTGGTGCCAGTTACCATGAGCTAATTCAGTTCAAACTAACTGGAAGGATAAACAAAAATAAATCTGTGACTAGGGTCTTTGACTTTAAAAGGGCTAAATTAAAAAAATTAAGGGAATTAGTTGGGAAAGTGGATTGGACTGAAAAACTTTTGGATCTAAAGATGTAAGAGGCTTGGTATCACTTCAAGTCAAAGTTGCAGGAACTATTTGAAACCTAAAGAAACAAGGAGTCCCGTGGCACTTTTAAAGACTAACAAATTTATTTATCACATGAGCTTTTGTGGGAGAAAATCCCACTTCATCAGATACTTTGTTAGTCTTTAAAAGTGCCATGGGACTCCTTGTTTGTTTACCTGAAGTGAAGCCTGCATCCCAAGAAAGGGGAAAAAATTCAGAGGCAAGAGTTGTAGGTTGACCTGAATGAGTAAGCATCTCAGACAGGTGATTAAGAGAAAGCTTACAATGAGTGGAAAATGGGAGGGATCAGCCAGGAAAGCTAACTCTTGGAGTCAGAAAATGTAGTGATAAAGTGAGAAAGGCCAAAAGCCAAGTAGAGTTGGACATTGCAAAGGGAATTAAAACCAATAGTAAAAGGTTCTATAGTCATATAAATACGAAGAAAACAAAGAAATAAGAAGTGGGACTACTAAACACTGAGGATGGGATGGATGTTGAGGGTAATCTAGGCATGGCCAAGTATCTAAACAAATACTTTGCCGCTGTTTTTAATGAGGCTAATGATAAGCTCGGGGATAGTGCTAGGGTGGCTAATGGGAATGAGGATATGGAAGTAGAAATTACCACATCCATGATAGAAGCCAAACTTGAACTGCTTAATGGGACTAAATCTGGGGGCCTGAGTAATCTTAATCCAAGATTATTAAAGGAACTGGTACATGAAATTGCAAGCCCTTTAGCAAGGATTTTTAATGAATCTGTAAACTCAGGGTTTGTACCATGTGACTTGAGAATTGCTAACATTGTTCCTATTTTTAAGAAAAGAAAAAAAAAAAAAGATCCGGGCAATTACAGGCCTGTTAGTTTGGCCTCAGTAGTATGCAAGGTCTTGGGAAAAAAATTGAAGCAGAAAGTAGTTAAGGATATTGAAGTTGACTGTAATTAGGATAAAATACAACAAGGTTTTTTACAAAAGGTAAATTGTGTTAGACCAACCTTATTTCCTTTTTTGAGAAGATAACAGATTTTTTTGGACAAAGGGAATGCGGTAGATCTAATTTACCTTGATTCCAGTAAGCCATTTGATAAATTCTACATACTGAATTATTAGTTAAATTTGGAAAAGATGGGGATTAATATAAAAATAGAAAGGTGGATAAGGAATTGGCTAAAGGGGAGACTACAATTGGTCATGAACTGTTAGGCTGGAGGAAGGTTACTAGTGGAGTTCCTCATGGATCGGTCTTAGGACCAATCTCATTTAATATTTTTATTATTGAATTTGGCACAAACAGTGAGAATGTGCTAATAAAATTTGTGGATGACACAAAGTTAGGAGGTGTTGACAATACAGAGAAGGATTGGGATATCATACAGAGAGATCTGGAGGACCTTGTAAACTGGAGTAATAAAAACAGGATGAAATGTAGTACTGGAAAGTGCAAGGTCATATGCATTTAGGGACTAATAACAAGAATTTTTGCTATAAACTGGGGAATGTATCAGCTGGAAATGGTGGAGGAAAAGAAGGACTTGGGCGTACTAGCTGATCACAGGATGACTATGAGCAGCCAATGTGATGTGGCTGTGAAAAATGCTAATGTGGTTCTAGGATGCATCAGATGAGATATTTCCAGTAGAGATAGGGAAGTTTTAGTACCATTATACAAGGTGCTGGTGAGACCTCATCTGGAATATTGTGTGAAGTTCTGGTCCCCTATGTTTAAGAAAGATGAATTCAAACTGGAGCAAGTGCAGAGAAGGGCTACAAGGATGATCTGAGAAATGGAGAATCTGCCTTATGAAAGGACACTTAGAGCCTGGCTTGTTGAGCCTAACCAAAGGAAGGTTGAGGAAAGATATGATTGCTCTTCATAAATACATCAGAGGAATAAATACCAGGGAGGGAGAGGAATTGTTTGAGTACAGCACCAATGTGGACACAAGAACAAATGGATACAAACTGTCCATCAAGAAATTGAGGCTTGAAATTAGATGCAGGTTTCTAACCATGAGAGGAGTAAAGTTCTGGAATAGCCTTCCAAGGGGAGCTGTGGGGGCAAAAAACCTAGCTGGCTTCAAAACTGCCCCAACCATTCCCCTTGGAAGGCTATTCCTAAACTTTACTCCTTATTGTCTATAGCCCAAGATCTAGGGCACTCACTGTGGATAACAGATGCACAAGTTCGATTCCCTCCTCTGCTTGATGTGAATAGACTCCTGAATTTGCAGGACAGCACCCTAGCTACTGGGCTATTGGATATTCTAGTGTGAGGCTCTCTCAGTCTCTTATTGAAGCTGTTCTGGTGTGTATATAAATAATTAAATACACAGAGGACTTAAACTGGCGTGGTCCCCTATCAGGAATGTTCTAACCACCAGTCATACAGAATCATTCTCACTCTCTTTCTCTGGCCAACTGACTTCACTGTGTTATCAATCAGTGAATAGCCATTGGGACAGGGAAAGATAGTGAGAATGAGCTTATACACTGGGAAGATTTGAACCTAGGTCTCTTGTATCCATAACCACTGGGCTAAAAGTTATAGTGAGAACATCAGCAGCTACCACTACTGCCCCTGAAAAACCTTTGCTTGGTTGAAGTGATCATCCGAATTCATGACAAAGTTGCAAAATGCTTCAGGTCAACTGAAACTGCATTTTTGGGTAAATAAACTATTAGTCTGAACATTTTTGCCCTGCTCCAATGATAGCACATCTACCATGGAAAGGAACTTTGGCTATATCTACACTTGCTAAAATTAGTTCGAATTAGTTAGTTTGAACTAACTAATTCGAATTAATTTTAGTTAGTTCAAATTAGCTTAATTCGAACTAGAAAAAGTTAGTTCGAACTAAGCAAGTGCCATTCATGGCACTTGCTTAGTTCGACTTAGCGATCCCCATTCATTTCAATGGCCGGTTAGTTTGCACTAAGAAATTAGTTCGAATTAACATGGCCCCATTGGCTAATTCGAACTCGTTAGTTCGCATTAACCCTTTAGTTCGAATACCCTATTCAAACTTCTTAGTTCGAATTAAGGAAGCCCTTAATTCGAACTAACTAAAGCCTACTGTAGCCATGGCTTTAGTTAGTTCGAATTAAGCCTCTTTAATTCGAACTAACTTGCCAGTGTAGACAAAGCCTTTGAGATTTATAAATGAAAAGGCCTGCATATGAATCAAGTGATAGCTCTGAGACAAGGTGGATGAGAAAATAACTTTTTATGGAGCAATTTCTGTAGGTGAAAGAGACGACCTTTTGAGAGTGTTATAGCTCTCATTCCTCTCATTAATTTAATTTACACTAAATCTTCCTCAAACATACTCTACTAGAGAAAGTAATTTCTTTTGTCCTAATCAGTTTTCTGTTGAAAGTCAGTATTGGACAAGAGCAGAAAACATATTATTTCCCTGCCTCTACTCCTGTCAATCTGTGTTGTCCGTAAGTGATTGAGAGATCCTATTGTATCATAGTTAAAATCTACTTCCATCTACAACCCTATGAATTTTAATGACTTACTGCATCCAAAAAGACTGGGGGACTAGGTAATCCCTCAGAAATATGGAAACATTTAAATAATCTTATGGAGCTGCTATCATCTGGACTCGACAGAGCAATGCTGAAGGAAGCACATGCAAACTAATGGCCACTTCTGATTAATGAGAACGGCAATGATATCTGTAGCGTAGTGTCTGCCATGTAATTAGGAATGAAATTCACCCCTGTAAGAGAGGCCTGCATGAGGTCTATGCCACCCTTTGATCTCAGGATAGGACCCGAGCCCTACTGGCTTGGCATCTCAATTTAGGACTCTCAAAAAATATGGCCGAAGTTGTAGTAGAGATGCTGGATGCCTTATTAAAGCAACAAACCAAACTGTTCTTTTAAAATGTAAATAATTCCATTCTTATTTCTTTACCTTTTTTTTTTTGTAGATGCTTTTAGTGGCTATATTTTCAGAAACTGGATTTTTTGATTACTGTGCCGTAAAGGTAGGTTTATTGTGACACCTAGCATCTAACTTCTTTACATTACTGTATTTATATTACTGCAGCACTCTGACATATTTAGTGAACTAAGAAACCCGTTCTTTTAGACTAAATGTTATTTTTAAAACATTTATGTAAGGGTAATTTACATTTGTCATACTACAAAGTACAGTGGCCAACATGTACATTTTTAGGGAGCTAAGTATTTGAGGAAGCATTTCAAGAAATATTTTTATAAGTTAAGGCCAAAGGCCCTGATTCAGTAGGTTACTAAAGCATATGTATAATTTTTAGCATGTGAGTAGTTCCACTGACTTTCTATGGACTGGGTCCAGCAGAGCTGGGCTCCAGGCACATTACTCAGTGCCCTGTCAAGAGGAGAATAGAGAATCACACATGGGTCTGGCCACTGGGTTCATTTTATACATGATTTGGATGCAGACCTTTGTGCAGGAGTTGAATCAAAGACTCAGCTGTTAATTCTATGGGAATAGAATGGCTGCTAGTGTTGGCCTAGGGCCCTAGGCTGCCCCGCCTATGGGTTGGGAGAATGAGTTCAGTACTCACTCATCCCACATATAGTTTTCTGTCTAAAGCTTGTTTTCTTAGGCTGTATTCAAGGAAGTGATTTTCCATGGGAACATACAAGGATGAATTTGAGATTTGGGATTAAAGCAAAAGAAAACAGGAAATCTGGATTGTCTTCCTGGTACTGCAGGAATCCCTGCATGATCTTTGGCAAATAACTTACTCTTTCTGTTTCTGCTTCCCCATCTGTAACACAGAAATATTCTCCTACTTTCTTAGAGCATTTTGTAGCTAAATTAATTAATGTTTGAAAAGCATATTGAGATCCTTGGATGGCCACCCTAAAGAAGTGCTTAGTATAGCAAATGTTCACTAGTCATTGTTACATCATCTTTTATAAAGCAGTTCATTAGTCATTTCTGAAAACTGAGCTGAAATGTTCTGTGCCTTTATACTGTTGCTATTTGTTTGGTTTTTGTTAGGCTTACCAACTGTCTAGAGGCAGAGTGTGGGCCATGATTATCATTCTATGTCTCTTTGCTGCAATTCTGTCTGCATTTTTGGACAACGTTACCACAATGCTTCTCTTTACTCCTGTGACCATAAGGTACTTTGTTATGCCTTTGCTATTAGTCCACTGCTAGTTTGTGCGCGTGCCAAAATTGTATTTTAGATGTTTATTGAGCAGTTAAAATGGATCTTACAACCCCAAATTCTCTGACTGTAATTACACATTTAAGTATCTCTTCAATTAAGTAGGTATAGAGGCAAGTACCCTGAGGGTAGGTCTTCATTGACTACGGCAAATTCACCACTTTTAGTTAGAACTTCCTGATCAAGTGATCAGGTCTGTGAAGATATGGTCAGCCAGTCATGAAGTCGATCCTGCAACATCATCTGGCAACGGTAATGCTGGTTCGAAGGGAGGCCTCTACCCTTGAACCAGCGCAGCATGTGTGCAGGGAGTAGAGAAACCAAACATAGATACTCAAGTTATTTTAGCTAACTTGTATATCTACGTTCAGCTGCCACTAAAAAAGGCAGGAAGTGCTGATCTGCCCTCAGTCAGAGTTATGCCCACATTTGAATTGCTACTGCAAATTGTGACACCCATTTCATTCTGGGGGCAAATTGCTCTCGCAAACAGGGGAGCTGGTCTTCTTGGGAAAAAAGAAACCTTGTTGCTTCATGTACAGACTCATGTTTATGTACAATTTTGCTTCCTAATGGGTAGTTTAAAGAAATTATAATTCCTGCTAATACTACTGGCAAATGACGGAAATTTTTCTATAGCTGAAGAACTTTTTGGAATAAAAGACTCTGAATTCTATTCTTATTAAACTCCATGAAGCAGATACAACCCCAAATTAATTTTATATGTCTAGATTAGTTAATCACAATTTTTATTAAAATTAGTGAATTCAGTTACTGCAGCTTTCTGGAAACAGATAGCATGTGATTTGTAATTACATTTGTCCATGTGATTATAAATCACTCGTTGGCCCAAATTTAACCTATTTTTAACCTAGTTAATCCAGTTTAGTGTATATTTTTATTTAAAAAAAACCTGTTGTGGTGTAGCTTCTTTTAAATATGACATCCAGTGATGTAACAGTCTTTATCATATTTAAGTGTCTAGAGTTGTGTGAAGATATGTGGCCCATTAAAATGTAGTTTTACATACAAGAAAGGTCTGTTTTGCAAGTGGAGTTTATTATAAGCTGGGAAACAGCTGGTGAATGAAAGCTCCATTTGTTTGCTGTGTGATTATATTTTAAACAGATCACATCACTTTTACTCAAACAGTATTATCATCACTTACAGTGGATAAAAATGAGATTGTTAAATAAGTTTCTCCAATTATGTTGCAGAATGTTTGGAATTAAATAAAATGTAATTGGTAATGGATTGAAATCCTAATGGCATACGCATTATGAACCACTGTTTATATGCAATCTACTGCAGCATTTATTCTGTTTTATGTTAATGATTTTTTAACACTAGAAATAGTGTGGCATCAACATATGAGAGAATCTTTTATTTGGATTACTAGCTGTTGTACTTCTAAACTAGTAAAATCAAAATAATTTCTAGTCTAAAAATAAGGTTATTTATGTGTATATTTCTGAAAATGTCATCGTAGGGGTCATCCTGTTGTTGTTCTCCGCAGTCCTTACCTATAATTTCCTAGAGCTATTTTACACTGTCATTACCATGGAGATGAAGCTAGCAGAAAAGTCTACTGATTCCATGGTGACAAGGACTTTTATCACCATAAAATGTGGTGTTATTTTTCTAGTAATATTTTTGAGGTTAACTGTTTTTAGAAATAATTTGATGAATAACCTTCTTTAGCTATACCTTATTTTAAAACGTATTTTGAATGTCAAGACACTTTATGATTTGCAGTGTTCTACAAAATTGTTTATGTGTTAGGAAATTGTAAATCTTGGATAAGTAAGCCATAATGGTTTAATCTTACCATTCAGGTAACACATTTTAATTATCCTTTAGAGCTTTGTTTTTATAAACTACGTAACATTCATAAGGGACACCAAAGCTGCACACATGGGTACTCAGAAGTGGACATGGTTTTCATTGCAATATTATCGTCTTTAACATAGGTTTTTGCATGATAATTTTTTTTAATCTCTGAAATATACATTTGAATGATGTAGGGTAAAATTAATCCATAAAAGCCCAGTTCTGCCTAAAGGCAGTATGGAGCTGCATCACCACTCCAGCCCAGGAGAAGCTCTAGGAATGAATTTTGACTCAAGCTCAGTTTCTGCTCTCCTCCCATCTTGCTTACAAGGGAAGTGGTTCACTATAGCCTTTTATAGAGCACAGCTTATTTCCTCAGGTAATACTGGCCCATCTCACTGGCCAGCATGATGGTTTTCTTGGGGGGGGGGACGGAGGGGAGGAGGCATCAGGGAAGGAAATGAAGGAGCCAAGACTCCATCCACTTAACTGCCTTCTCAACTTGTTGGGTAGAAGGAATGCAGAATGGAGCCAGCCTCCTATGCATGCTAAGAAACAGTCTGCAGGTGAGCCGTTCTTCAGGGCTTATCTACATGGGAAAGTTTTACCAGATATACAGATATAATTCTATTGGAATATTTAAACTGATATAGTTATACTGGCTTAATTCCTCATGTGGACCTTCTTAGGCTATACTTATACCAAGAGTACTGCTTGACTCATATACAAATACTACTACTCTACAAGAGGGTGTGTAACCTTCGGGTGGGCTAAAATTCATTTAATTGCCCTTCTCCAGTGCCTCACAGAAATCAATCCCAATCCCTATGGAGAAAGCAGCTGGAGACCCAGGATCCAGTCTGTATGGGACTCACAGTGAAGCTTGCTCAGAGCTACACTCCCACATTAAAATACACAATACACAATACACATTAAAATACACAATACACAATAAACATAACAATGAACTTTATTAACTACTAACTAAATGAACCTTATCCTAAGAAAACAAAATACAATTAACCAAGAACAATCCCTACAGAAAATCCCGCAGGAAAGATACCCAAGAGTCCCAAAGTCCAGGTGGAGTTCACCCAACTCTCAGCTACAGTCTCTGTTCCAGTGTAGAAGCTTGAGTGGCAAGAAATAGCTGTCCTCTTCTTCCTTTGCTGGAATCCTTTGTAGCATTCCATGCAGGCTTTTTCTTCTCCTTTGCAACCAGCCCTCAGTCCCATATGCATGTCTGCAAGGTCTGTTGCAAATGACTCCATTACAGGGAGAAAACATCTTGTTCACTCCTGGCTCAGCTTCTCTCCAGAAAACTGAGCACATGGTCTCCTTTCAAGACAGCTCCTGCCTGCTGTCTGCACAGGCTGCTGCTCTCATGTCATCTGACTGACAACATCACATCACACCAGCAGGGTACACTGTGGAGCATGCTCAAAATGCTACCACTCCCTGCTTCCAGAAATTTCTGGTTGTGGGTAGCTAATCTGCCCAGCAACAGTAACCCACCCTCAGTAGGTCTCTCAAAGAGAGGCATATGGGTTACAGGTGCTCCTAATGTGGATGCATCTATATACCAGGAAAACTGTGCTTTGCACCAATGTAGTAAAACCACCCCCCATTAGGGCACTTTTACAGGTATATCTTGGTTCACTTTTGCTGGTAAAACAGCACTTACGTGGCAGACTTCTGCTGGCCCAGCTATGTTGGTCAGGGATCACATCTATTTACGCTCCTGACCAATGTAGCTATGCCAACAGATGTCAATATTGTAGATGTAACCTTAACTAGGAATAAGACTGACTTTTAAGTTTATCTGAATACCCTTCCAAAGCTACATAAGCTAAACCAGAAATAGGTCTTTGTATGCTGGAGCAAGAGTTTCCACAAAGGAATTATAATAGTAAAATTATATAGTTTAAATTCACATCTTAACTTATACTGGTATAACTTTCCCATATAGACATGCACTTAGTAAGTTAAAAGTTGTGTACTGATTGTGGTATATACTCCATTGTATAACATTACCAACATTTCACAGTGAAACTATGTTAGCTATGTGCACCGTAATCTACTTTTAGCCTTACACTTTGAGATTAGTCCTTTATTCTGCAAAGGATTTCTGTCAGGAAAACCTCCCTTACAGTGAGCCTAAAGAAGATCAATCTATTTAGTTTATCCAACAGAAGGTTAAGGGGTGACTTGAGCATGGTCTATAAATAGCTACATGGGAGAATAGTAGATGGCTCTTTTGTCTAGCACACAAGGATCTAATTTCTGGTATTTGAAGCTCAGCAAATTCATTTTAGAAATGATTCTTGATTTTTTTCCAAACACAACAAAAATACCAAAATACCAGATTCATCATAGTACGCAAAATAAATAAAAAGGTTTAGGATAAGGGAGGGGAGGGGAAAGCAACATATCCATAATCATAGATCTCTAGAAAGTCAATCCATGTTGCTTTGAATTTTTCAGGCATTCCCTATCTTCCCTTTCTCAGTCATTCATTAGCTGCAACATCAGCCATATCATTAAGACAGGCATCAATATTTGATAGGGATTTGACTTCTCCATATTTACAGGGTTAATTTTTTTTAGTGACCAAAGCTACATATTGGACCTATGCTATCTTGTTAGCAGGCAATCTCCAGGTACCAGGAATATATATTGAAAAATGAATCTCAAGAAGGAGAGCTCTAATTTATCATGCAATATCAAACTGGCCCATTTTTGCCTCATAGCAGAATTCTTGCTATAGGAACACTCAGAAAACATAGGAGCTAATGTAGCACCCAGTTACATTTCCAACAATGGTCAGTATTTTGGGGGCCCATTGCCTTTAGCCTATGTGGGGAATGGTATATTTGGAAAAAGTGTCTTTTGGTAAATAATCACAAGTGTTAAGTCTATAGTTGCTTTTTAAGCATTAGATACAATTGTATTCTGTTGGGTTGGAGATATTTGGAATCTCTATTCCAAGCAACTATTAAATATCCATCTTTGGCAGAGTATTTTGGGCCAGAAAATCATAAAAAGATACCACTAGCTGAGTAAATCCAGGAACTTTAAAATAGTAAAAGCTCTGAAGGGTCTGGTGTCATCTGGCCGAAATACAATAATAAAATAATGCTTTAACAGGAGATATTTCCATATTTTGGAGCAAGCTAATTGTTGCTGAATATCTCCAAATGGTTTAAAGTTATCATTGTCAATTAGCTGCAGTACATCTTAATTCTTCAGTTCATGAAGTCCCTCCACATTGAGGTTTTGCCACCAATTTTAAGGGTAGGATTGCTCAAAGAGTCCATAGGACTAGAGCCCTGCGTGGATACAAATATGTGGATCCGCATCCGATCTGCATCTGCAAGAAATGGTCTGCGGATATCCGTGTTTTAGCCGCGGATGCGAATATAATGCGGATAAAGGCGGATATCCGCGTATTTGCAGGGCTCTAGCCATGCACAGATAAAAATATATGGATCTGTATCTGATCTGCATCTGCAAGAAATGGTCTGCAGATATCCATGGATATAATGCAGATATCTGCGGATTTGCAGGGCTCTACACAGGACCTCTTCTCTATGGAAGAATGGATGAAAGCAGCACTTTCTAATCAAGTTCGATCAAGCTTGCCTTAGAGTGGGTATTGTGGGAGCTCTGGAGCCATCAAATTTATAATAATTTGAACCTACAGTACCTGAAAGAGGAGAGGGTATACCAAGTATCATTCAAACTGGATCCAAGATGGAGTTTGGAGCACCCTGATTCCATGAATATGTAGATTTGCTCTTATGGTTGTGATCAATGGTTCTTGAGCTAAATCAAACAGAAGAAGCAACAGGAGAAGCCTTGCCATATACCTCTCTGCAATGGAAATAGTGTGGAAATAATGCCATTGGTTACTACCCTAGAAATTGGGTTAGAATATAAAAGCTTAATCCCAAGCAATACATTCTTTAACCAATTCAAATTTTGCTAACGCATAGTCTCTGGCTATGTGGTCAAGTGCCTTTTCAGCATCTGAAGAAATGACAACTAAGGGTTCTTCAGAATCTCTCGAAGCGGCAATAATATCAATTAGTTGATGCAAATTATCTGAGCCATGTCTATTATGAATTATGTGAGAGAACTTTGTCCAATAGCATAGCAAGAGCTTTAGTTAAAATCTGAGTGTCAAAAATTGATTAAAGAAATTAGCCAGTAAAGAACCCCAGATATTTCCCAGGTTTAGGAATAACTGAAATTACAGCTTTTCTTAGAGTAGGCAGAAGAGTTTGCTCATTCTTGGCCTCATTGAACATATTCAGTAACTTAGGTGTTAAAGAGTGAGGGAACTTTTTGTAAAATTCAATTGGGATCTCATCTGCACCGGAAATCTTTCCAATCTTTATTTCTTTTATAGCCTGAGTCAGTTTACATGGTTTCTAGAGGGCAATCTAAAATTTTCTTCTGAGAATCAGAGATCTGTGGTGGAGACAATCCAATAAAAATGTTACCTAAGGCATCTCTACTGATTCACTTTTCAGCTAAGTATAGTTTTGAATAAACTGTTGAAATTGTTTATTAATATCTGAATGTGTTGTATATTGCTACTATTGTGAATAGCAGCAATTTTATTTCTGTTAGCCATTTGCTTAAGTCTGTATGCCAACAGCTTGCCATGTCTCTCACCAGATTCCCCAGTAGTTTTGTTTCAAACAGAATAAAGGAAACTAAGCTTTTGGGACAGAAGTTTATTGATTTCATATTTTAGATTGATGAGGAGTCTGAATTTTGCTGGGGAGGAGGCAGGAAACATAGTCTACCACTGAGGCCTTAATTTACTTCACAAGAGTATCAACTCTTTGTTTTATCCATTTCTTTTTAAAGATGGCATAAGAGATGATACCACCTCTGCTGAAGACTTTAAAGACTTCCAAAAATGTAGCTGATAAAGTGGTACTTTACAGTCTCAAAGGGACTTACAGCAAAGATTGCTCAGAGTTACTCTCCCACATTAAACTACTACTAAAAACAAACATAACAATGAATTTTATTGACTACTAAATGAATAAATCTTATCCTAAGAAAACAAAATAAAGTTGAACAGAACAGTCCCCACAGAAACTCTATCAGAAAGATACCCAAGAGCCCCGAAGTCCAGGTGGAGTTCACCCAAATCTCAGCTACAGTCTTTGATCAAGTCTAAAGGCTTGAGTGAAAAGAAGTAGCTATCATCTTCTTCTTTGGTTGCAGGAATCTTCAGTAGAATTCCATGCAGGCTTTTCTTTCTCCTCTGGAACCAGCACCATTCAGTCAGCTTACTGGTTAGCCAGCACTCAGTCCCATATGCATGTGGACAAGCTCTGCTGCAGAAGACTCCATAGGAGGGAGAAAACATCTTGCTGTCCACTCCTGGCTCAGCTTCTTTCATGAACACTGAACACATCGGCTCTCCTCACTGCAACTCCTGCCTGCTGCTCTGCTGTGATCTGATCACACCATCAGGAAACCCTGTGGAGCATGCTCAAATGCTATTACTCCCTATTTCCAGAAGTTTCTGGTTGTGGACCGCTGATCTGCCCAGCAACAGTAACCCACCATCAATGGGTCTCTTAAAGAGACAGTCTGTTTTAGGCATATGGGTTACATGTACATTGGAGACTATACTCAGAAAACATACTCAGAGTAGTCTTGTAAGTCTAAATCAGCCACACATATATGAAGGACTTGATGTGTATTTGTGTTTTCATATGTAGATGGAAAAGATTTAACAAGGATTGGGTCTAGACTTTCATTAGTCTTCAGCAACAGTAATAGGATGATGACCCATGCCATTTATATTTACAACATTTATTAAAAAAGGGGATCACTGATTTTGTCTGTAGAGATTGGCAAAAATTATTATAAAATTCCCAATTTCAGTCTTGAGGACAGTAATTCTGCCCTTACTCTCAAACTTCATGCTTAGAATATTAATGTGCATCTTTTTATGCATTAGTATAGCAGCATCTCTCAGTTTAAAATTAAAGCAACTAGAAATGGAGAGGGCCTAGTCAATCTCTATTCAGTTTACAAGCATCGGGTTCTGTGACGTGTGTCTCCTGAAGCATGGCAATGCCAATATACTTTTTTTTGAAGGATTGAACATATATATTTTTAATTTAATAGGATTATTAAAGCCCTTTATATTCCAGGAGACACATTTAATTATCGGAGCCATCATTGCTAATATGTACCAGATAAAATATAAATGTGAATAAATGAAAAATTTCAAAATTTCCTGAGCAGCTTATCTAAGCTGCAGTAGTTATATAATCCAGGGCTAGTGTGTCACTTCCCAGTATATATTCTACAGGAGTGGGAAGCAAATTCCCAGCATTGGAGGGTAATGGGAGTGGGGCAGAAAGAGGAATTACATAAGTGAAGAAACAAAATGGAAAATTTAGTGGACATACTCACTCACTCACCTACTCCCTCCCTTCCTCCCTCCCTCTGTCAAAAATAAGAAACTGTTTAAACAGTCCAAAAATGGCAGTGGGGGGTGGTTGGTTTAGGTGAAATTTGGATAGCCCCAAACAACTATAGTAATCACCTATTACCAATAGAACTTTGATACATTAGTCCAGTATGGAAGCACCATGTAATAAAACAATGATCTATACATAATTACTAATCAGATGATAGATTGTACATTAATGTTCCTTTCCAATGAGTTAAAGCAAGTAGAAGGCAAATTGGTAATAACCTTTTAACCCTTCAACCCAGAGAGAAAGAGAGAGAGAGAGAAAAGAAAAGGAACTAACATATGAATAATATTTAGCACCTACAAAGTTATTTAGAACAGCCACATCAGATCTCAGAGAGCAATACAAAAATACCATAAGGTTGGATCATTCCACAGATGTCTCTTCCTGTGAGGGAACAGTCTGCAGATTTTTCTGAGGTATTTTTCTGCCTCTTGAAGTGAACTGAATGATACCATCTTCTTGCTGTTCTTAATATGGAGCCTTGCCAGGTATTTAATAAAATACTTCAAGTCCATCTTCCTAGCTAATTGTTTCACTTGATTAAAAACTGTCCTCACTGCAACCACATCATGGACATAATATTGAAAGATCAGCATTTTAATTGCTGGTTCTCTTCATGACATGCCCTTTTTTCTTTGGACTTTTGCAATAAAATCTCCTTAGTAGTCAACTTCTGGAATTTCACAATCAATGTTCTAGGTCAGCTTTCTGGCTCCAGGGCCTGGTGTGACCATTCTATAACAAAACAAAAATCTGCTGGAAGATCCAACAACTTAGCAATTTGGGGACCAAGTCAGAGGATTTGCCTTTCTCAGTTCCCTCAAAGATACACACAATCCTGAGGCAACATCATTGTGAATAACTTTCCAGATCTATTTGGTTGGTCTTAATAGTATTGATATCACTACAGTTCTTCATAACCTGTTATTTGTTCTCTTTGAAATAATCTTCCACTTCAGAAATTCTGTGTTCATTTTCACACATTCATCTGACGATTATAGGGCACTCAGAATCCCAGTTGTGGTGGTCTGTAGGGTGGAAACTGTAGATTTAATTTCAATAGTATCTGCAGACTCCTTCTGTAGTACTGTCATCAGCTATGTGCCATCAGATGCAGGCACCATTTTGTTTGTAGAAATAGGGGAAGCAGATCTCTGTATCTTTGATATTTTTTTTGATCCAAAGAGGAAGACGTGGAGCTAGAGGGCATCTTGGGTGGTTCAGGAGTCAGGTACAATATTTCTTGAGGTTGGATGATAAGATTTAGGAGATGATGTTGGGGATTCCCTGTGGGTGGCTTCAGAGCTCAAACAATGTGCATCCACTTTAGTTACAGTGCCCTCTGGTGTCCCCCAGAGTCAACTTTTTAACATTGTGGGTAATTCCATCTATTTTAGGTATTATATTGCTTGCACTACTACAGTATCTAACACTTCCTAATATTTAATCTTCACTGCACCATTATGAAGTAAAGAAGTACTCTTATCCCCATTTTAAAGTTGGGGAACAGAGGCACAGATAGTAAGTTATTTGGAAGTCTGAGGTAGAGCAGGGAACTGACCCCGTTTCTCCAAAGTCCCAGGCTAGCACCATAAGCACTGGGCCATTCTTCCCCTCTTCCTTTAGTTCATCATTGGAACAACTTACCCCATGTGGTCCATTCTCTGAAATTTGAGATTTGCTTCAAGATAGGAGGTCTTTCTAAAAAGGATATTCTGGTTTATGGGCACAGTCTCCTGTTAAAATTCTGTGCTTGTGTACTCAGGATTATAATGGTCCCCTGTGGCCTTAAAATCTATGATTCACTTAAGCACAAATAGCTTTAAACACATGATTATGTCCATTCCTATTCAACAATAACAAGAATGGGCTTAAGTGCCATTGAAATCAACGGCATGTCTATAGTGTGGGTCTGAGCTCAGGTAAACAGATTTGTTATGGCTCTGCTTAAGGTAGCATGCTAAATATAGCAGTGTGGATGTTGCAGGACTGGTGGTGATTTAGGCTTACTGCCCAGGCTCAGCCTCAGGGGACTGGGTGGGCTTTGACTTGCATGGCTAGCCTGAGATGCCATCAGTGCCACAATGTCCACACTCTTATATTTAGAGTACTACCTTAAGTTGAGCTGGCATGAATCAGTCCACATGTGCGGGGAATCACACCTCCCAGAGGCAGTGCAGCCATACGGCATGAGACTTAGGGATGTGCTTAACGTGCTTTCCTGAATCGGGGCCCAAGACTTTGAGTCAGGTAAGCCTTTAAGCATATGCAGGCCCGTCTCTGTTCAGTTATGCGCTTAGACATATGCTTAACTTACAGCATGAACAGACGTAGCACATACTTAAAGTCAAGCATGTGTTTAATGAATTAGGCCTTCAGTGAACAGACTGCAAAAATGTACTGGGTATGCACATGATTTCTAAAGGATCATAACTTGATACATTTGTTTTAGTGTTCTGAAACCCTTCTCACTGAGGACTGTTTCTTTACAAAATACTCAATACTTAGCTGTTTTAATGATAGAGAAATTAAAAAATTACATGAATTTTGTTTATAATGTGGACAGTATATTTTCCACTCTCCTTGTACTAAATGATTGCTGAAATGCTTCTGCTGAACAAACCCTCACCCCCCCTCCGAAAAAGAAAGAAGAATGGACAGAATTGGTAACTTTCAGTCTAAAAGATAAAGTTAAAGTATAATTAGAAAGTTGTATTCCACCAGGAAGGGATGTTAAATGGAAAGGCCCATGCAACTTTAACTATAATTCAAATGTTATAATGATTTGGTACTTTTAATATAATTTTTAATATCTATATTTTGAATACAATACCCATTGCAGGGTATTGTAAAATATAAGTCTTAATTATGAAAGGCCAAGTTTTAATCTTTGTTCAATAGTTTGGAGTTTCTGATATAACTACTAAGTTTTATATATCATTTAAGGTTTGAGGCAATTTAATCAAAGGTTAAGGAGCTGATTTCATTTTCCTCTGCATGCTGCAGGTTATGCGAGGTACTTAATCTTGATCCTAGACATGTCCTGATTGCAGAAGTAATCTTCACAAATATTGGCGGGGCTGCCACAGCTGTTGGGGATCCACCAAATGTGATTATTGTTTCAAAGCAGGAAGTAAGGAAGGCGGTATGTATTACTATTGTTTGTGTTACTAAAAATAAATGTAGATGTGGATTTATTTAGTAGTTTAGACATTTTTCTCCCACAGACATCCATATAAAGAAATAAAATGCACCTATTTGTTCTTGCTATTTTATTGTTAGTGCTATTGGATAGAGCTGGGTGAAATTTTTCAAATCAGAAATGTGTTGAAGAATGGCCTTTTTTTCAGAAAAAAAAATCTCTTCCACATTTTTGATGTAATCCAAAACTGAAATTTTGTGTTTTTCCTCTTCCCAGTTTTCAGGTCCCCCCCCCCCCCTTTTCAAAGGAAAAAATAAAAAAGGAGGGAAAGGGAAAAAAGTGCAGAGGTAGGTGAGAAAATGAGGTGCAGAAGAATTGAAGTTGCTTGGAATTTCAGTGATTTCTCCCCCACCCCCAAAATTTCAAGTAAATAAAAGGGCCTATAAAACAAAAGTGATTTTGAAATTTTTGAAACTTTTCACACAAAACATTGTTACTATGTTTCACTCAGCTCTGCTATTGGATAATGCAAACTCAGACTGCTATGCCTAGCGTAGGGTCTGGCACAGAACTGCAAGCCTCAGATGTTGGTCTAGTTAGCATCTAGCTTTATGGAAGAAAGAGAACAGGCAACTCTCCCGCTCTCCCTTTGCTTAGGCCTCAACTTGCTGCTAGCCCCTACCCAGTATACCATGGCTTGAGAAGTTTAACTTCCTAACTTTCTACGCTAGCTCCAGTATTTAAGAATATAAGTGTTTCATTTTGCTGGCTAAGTGAGGTTGAGGAGAAAAGCAATATGATCTATGCTGTACTACACAGTAGGAATAACTTTGCAAACTTAAATAAGGAAATGCTGCACAGTATACTGCTTCCATAAACATTGCAGGGTATGGGGACTGAATTGTTATATAAAACTCTGACTTTATATTGTTTGTGTATAGCTTTTAATGATCAGTTATGTCAATGTTGCTGTACCAATGAGGTCTGTTCTAATTAATTGAATTGTTCTTAAGGGGAATAAATAACAATGTATATTTGAGAAACATCTTTCAAAGCCATAGTATTTAATAGAGGTTCATCTTTAAAACATCTGAAATGTATTAGTAGAAAATGACAGTCTAATTGGATAATAATGTCAAAGAGGCGGTAATGTTCCTGGTATTCATTGAGTGGTGATTTTGGTAGTTAAACTAAACATTTTAACATGTGAAATTATTCAGGCCATCTACTATAAATGAAAATAATTTGCATTTGTTACATACAGAGTTTTCCCAAAAATGCAGGAAGTTTGTAGAACTGGCTAGAAAGTTTAATATTATAACTGAAGAAAACATTTACGCAACTAAATTCAAAGAAAATAATTTTGTAGTCTTTTTTCGTATAGCATTTCAATAATATTAGGAAGAGTCAGGTTTCTAAATGTCTACTGTAGCAGATATCCAGGGAGCCTAGAAATCTGTTTGCCATGGAAAAATGCAGGAATATATGGAATTTGTATTTTTATATAGACTCTTTGGTTTTTACATTTTGTGAAAAAAAAAAAATCAATGAATAACTTAATTTTACTGAGACTACCAGTATCACTTATCCAATACATGCAACCTCCCTCTCTTGCGGTGGATTTCTGAATGTGCTTTACATTAATAGCGGAAGTCCATTTAGCTGATCTAATTGGGACTGAGGCCAGATCGGATAATTGAAAATTGGGATAATCAGGAGCATCGGTAAAGAGCTTTCTAGGCCTTATTTTAAGATGGGGGAGAGGCTCGTCTGGTCAGCCCCAGGAGGCTGAGGTTCTGGTGGTCAGCCTTGGGTGACTAGGACTGATGGTAGAAGGAGAGTCTGTTTGGAAAATATGAAAATCAAATATTAATGTTCAAAGCTTCAGTAACATAAAATGAAAGTGGCTTAACTTACTATGTTTGAGGATTTTTTTTATATTAAAATAATTAAGAAAATGCTGACAACCCAAGCCCCAGCCACTTGGGACTGACCACTCCAGCCCCAAGCAGCAAGTGATTCAGCTAGTATGGAGAGCTGGATAACAGAGACTTGGATAAATGGGGCTCGAAAGGAGAATAAGAGTGTATAGTTGAGGAACAACTTTCAAAGCCATAGTATTTAATAGATAAAGTTTATCTTAAAAAACATCAGAAATGACAGTCTAGTTGGATAATAACTTTAGAGAGGCTGTATATCACTATCAATATATCAATAACACATTGCGTCACTGTGTTCAACTGATATTTATATAGGTTGTGGAGGAGGAAACAGAAGATATTATTTCACTTTAAATTGTAGGAAAATGGATTTTTATGGGTTTTTTTAATCAGAGCATCATTTTTCTCACGGGGAAACTAGGACATAGTGATATCTCAGCGAATTCTGCATTTATGACTTCAGCTTAAACAAAGATATTGAAAAAGCACAAGTATAAAAAACATCCAAAACACTTTCACTTTTTGGATTGTTTTCAAATCTATATCGTGTTAGTGGAATTGAGTCTTAATTGAAGTAAATCAATGAGGGCAATCCTGTGAAACCGCATGGAAATAATTCTATCCCCTTTCTAAAGTCTTCTTGTCTTTACTAAAACTGCTCTCAGAAGTAAGAATTACTCATGTGAGTAAAGTTGCTGGGATCAAGCCCAAGCACCTTCCTAAAATATTGAAAACTTGTATATTTGTGCCAAATAAATGTGCAGCTTTTAAAAAGTATTTTAACATAAAAAAAATCCCCAAACACAGTAAAATAAGCCACTTTCATGTCGTTATGGAAGCATCTAAAAATTAATATTTTATTGCAATATTTTCCAAACAGATCCTCTTTCTTCTATCATCAATAGCATGGACTCAGTTTTGCTAATTCTCAAATTTTCTCCTTAATATTTTCAGTGAAATTCTTCTATCTACAATTTTTGCATTTCTCTTTGATTGATGTCTGAGGAAATAATAAATGCTATATTGTCCAGTCCACAGAGAGCTCACATAAGTACCCAGCATATTCCTGAAACTGTCTAAACAGTAGCAATATTACAGTTTTGCAATCATCACTTTTCCCCCCTCTGATTTGGAGTTCAGTTACGAATCCTCTAAGGAATTTATGAATAAGATTTTATTTTATATATATATATGTACACATGAAAGTGAGAAACTCACAGAACCCTCCTTACCACTGTGACTGTAAAAATACAATCATTCTGAACTGATATTGATTTCAGTTGGGTTACTCACATTCTTCAAATTGCATGTTTATGTGCTTTGCTGCACCAGGACCACATACATGTCTTTGTAGTTTAAAGTTTATAGATTTAGCTCGAGACAGAGTTAAGCACAGGGCCAGAAACTTGTGAGTTTGATTCCTGACTGTGCTTCTCAGGGCGCATCTGTATGATGAGTTAGTGCACAGCAAAGGGCAGTGTAAATTTACAGCACTCCAGCATGCCTTGCACTCAGAGCCGTCCCTGGGGGGGGGCGAATGGGGTGATTGTTTCCGGGGCCGGAGCCGGCAGCCTCAGCCTCTCCGCCTGGGCTGGCTCCCTGGGGGGGGTGGAGCGGCCCGACTCCCCGCCAGCATGGGGGGTGGGGCCCCGCCTAGGCCAGTTGGCCCTGGGCACTATCAGTTCCCTGTGGTGTTTTGCATACTGCTATAGGTCAGTGTGCACTAGGGAACTGTTCGTGTGTAGCAGCAGGGTCCACACAGAGAGTTAGTTCAAGGCACGCTGGAGTGCTGTAGATTTACACCCCTGGCTTGCTGCGCACTAACTCGCTTCTTTGTTGCATGAAGCTGACAAGAGAGAGAATTAAAGTGGAAAGGAATGAAAGGGGATAGGAGGATGCAGCACGCCATCTTTCCCCTTCCCTAGAGCTGAGAATGAGTTGCCTTGTAGCCATTTCAAAGTGAATCGTGTAGTGGTGTACCAAAGGGTCTCTGTGCCCTGAAGCCAAGCCTACGTTTGCACCCCTCACAGCTGTGCAGGGCAGGAGGGGTCCCAGCATTGCCCTCCAGCTGTACTGTGGAGGGGCAGGGGTGGAGGCTTGGGGGTGCAAATGCAGCCTGGTTCCGCTGTCCCCCCGTTCTTACCCAGTGTGCAGTGCTCTGCTGAGGTAGGTGAGCTTTCCAGGTCCACCTTTGTTCTATATTTTTGCAGGGGAGGCAGTGTTAATAGATAGTTTCTACTGGCAAATAAGTGATTGCCCTGCTTTATTTGGTGGTTTGTTTTAAGATCCAAAGTCACATTTGCAAGGTCTTGAAAAAAATTGGAAAGAGAAAGTACTTAAGGATATTGAGGTGAATGGTAACTAGGATACAATACAACATGGCTCAGTGACTTCAATGGGAAGCCTTGGAGGGCAGGCATCTCCCCTCAACAAGGCAGCTGGTTCCAGTGAATCCAGGTCAGCCCTTATCCTGTGCTGATACTCACTCACACTGAGCTCAGCAGCAGCAGCCCATTGGAGCAGGGTTTTGTGAGGGCCCGTCTGGCGTCTCCTCCCAGGCCAGTGCCTGGGGGCATAGTCCCACCCTTTTCTCCATACGCCATTGGAATCATGAGCCATTTCAGAGTGGGTGTAAAGCACTAGAATTCTGACTTGGCAGCATTTGGGACTCTGCATGGGTGTGAAAGGGACTAGAAGGTCTGTTCCTACAGATATGTGGAATTGAAGGATACAAATAACAAGGAGAGAAAGGCCTGAAGAAAAGGCTGGGCAACAAAAATACTCAGCATCTCCTAATGAAGGTATCACCTCCTTAAATATATGAAGTGATCCCTTGTTGTGGCCACATAGCAAGCCTTTCTTGATTTGCAACCAAAAATAGGATAACAGGCATTTTTAATACTTAAAAAAAACTTAGTTAAATTTTCCTAGTCTGTCTGTCTGGCGTGCTCATCAGTGTAGTATTTGAGACTACAGAATTTCATAACAATGCATAACTTTATTATACAAAATGCCTAGGTGTTGGATCTTCACAAAACTTTTGTTCATTTAATTCAAAAGATATAATTTACCGTGATGCATTATTAGTTGGTTATAGATTAGGATAAAGTTAGCATCTGCAGTCTGTGAATAAAACATACTTGTAAACCTGCATCACATATGACTGGAGTTTCAAAGAAAATACCTTGTATTAATTATAAAAGGATTTCAAGCCATACGTATTGTAAAATAGTGGACTGTAAAATAAGTGTCACCTAATCTATAGGAATGCTTTTGCTGAGTTGTTATATAATAGTTCTATAAAACCACCAGTTACTTTATAAGGATCTTTCTCTTATTTGCACCTTTGCAGTGGTTCCTTCTCAGAGAAATCTGATTGATTGTGTGAGTGCCATGCTGCTAGTGCCAACATCATAAGCTATTCCTTCTTTCACACTCAGGAGAAACTACTGTGCACTGAGTTAAGTTCAATTGAATAACTGTGGGACTGCATCATTGTCTAATTTAAATATTTTCTCTACTTAAATTCATTCAATCATTGTTGCTCCTCTTACACATCGGAACAGGAGCTTCTTGTGATGCCAGAAACAGTGTAGGACTCAAAGTCTCTCAGAGTTAAATGGGAGAGAGATCCAAAGCAGAGGTACAAGTCACCTGAGAAGGGATGTTAGATGCGGTGGGTTCTGAGTTATTACAGAGAATTCTTTCATGGGTGACTTGCTGATGAGACTTGTCCACATGCTCAGGGTTTAACTGATCACCATATTTGGGATTGGGAAGGAATTCTCCCCCATGGAAGATTGGCTAGAGTTCTGGGAATTTTTCGCCTTCCTCTGTAGCATGGGGCATAGCTCACTTGTCGGTGGATTCTCTGTATCTTAAAGTCTTTAAATCATGATTTGAGGACTTTAATAAGTCAGTCAGAGGTTAGAGGTTTATTGTAGGAGTGGGTGGGTGAGGTTTTGTGGCCTGTATTATGCAGGAGCCCAGACTAGATGATCATATTGGTCCCTTCTGACTTTAGAGTCCGTGAGTCATAAATTTCTTTTTAGGTTTTGAGGTAGTTTTATGTTGTTAATGGTCAATGACACACCAAAAATATTTGACACTGAGACATTGAAATCATATTATTCTGTTTGTTAACTTACAATTTCCAGGTCAAGTC
Source organism: Pelusios castaneus (assembly GCA_007922175.1). NCBI lineage: Eukaryota > Metazoa > Chordata > Testudines > Pelomedusidae > Pelusios > Pelusios castaneus. Next base: position 2,382,321 of record ML685801.1, read on the forward strand.
AAGCCTGATTTTAGTACCCAATGTTTTCCCCAAAGTTTATGGTTATACAGAGATTAATTTGTGAACACCATATGAAAGAGGGGATTCCATGTTGTCATACTAGCGGATGGTATTGGTGGTTCTAACACTAGCAGTTATTGAGTTAGTGACTGTTTAAATCAGACTAGGACAGAAGTACCAGTTATAGAGCAAGGAGCTATAGGGAAGGAAAAGAAGGTAAGATAGTATTCAGAATTGTGTGTTTTATGTTCATCATCATGTGGGGTAGGGTAGATAATGGGAATGAGGATGTGGAGGTGGAAATTACCATATCTGAGGTAGAAGCCAAGCTTGAGCTGCTTAATGGAACTAAATTGGGGGGTCTGGATAATCTCCATCCAAGAATATTAAAGGAACTGGTATATGAAATTGCCAGCCCGTTAGCAAGGATTTTTAATGTATCTGTGAACACAGGGATTGTACCTTATGACTGGAGAATTGCTAATGTAGTTCCTATTTTTAAGAAAGGGAGTAAAAGTGATCCAGGTAACTACAGGCCTCTTTGTTTAACCTCGGTAGTATACAAGGTCTCAGAGAAAATTTTGAAAGAGAAAGTACTTAAGGATATTGAAGTGAATGGTAACTGGGATAAAATACAACATGGCTTTACAAAAGTTAGATCGTGCCAGACCAATCTGATCTCCTTTTTTGAGAAGATAACAGATTTTTTGGATAAAGGGAATGTAGTGGACCTAATTTACTTAGGTTTCAGCAAGGCATTTGATACAATTCCACATAGGGAATTATTAGTTAAGTTAGAAAAGATGGGGATTAATATGAAAATAGAAAGGTGGTTAAGGAACTGGTTAAAGGGGAGACTACAGAGGGTCATACTGAAAGGTGAACTGTCAAGCTGGAAGGAGGTTAATAGCAGAGTTCCCCAAGGATCAGTCTTGGGACCAATCTTATTTAACCTTTTTATTACTGACCTTGGCATAAAAAGTGGGCATGTGCTAATTAAGTTTGCAGATGACACCAAGTTGGGAGGTGTTGCCAATACAGCAGAGGATCGGGATATCATACAGAAAGTCCTGGATGACCTTGTAAACTGGAGTATCAGGAATAGGATGAAATTTAATAACGGGAAGTGCAAGGTCATGCATTTAGGGACAAATTACAATAATTTTTCTTATAAGTTGGGGATGCATCAGTTGGAAGTGACAGTGGAGGAGAAGGACCTAAGCATACTGGTTGATTACAGTGAGTCGCCAATGCAATGTGGCTGTGAAAAAAGCTAATGTGGTCCTGCAGTGCATCGGAAGGGGTATTTCCAGTAGAGATGGGGAGGTGTTAGTACCGTTATACAAGGCACTGGTGAGACCTCACCTGGAATATTGTGTGAAGTTCTGGTCCCCCATATTTAAGAAAGATGAAGTCAAACTGGAACAGGTGCAAAGAAGGACTACAAGGAAGATTAGCGGAATGGAAAACCTTCCCTATGAGAGGCGACTTAAAGAGCTTGGCTTGTTTAGCCTAACCAAAAGAAGGCTGAGGGGAGATATGATTGCTCTCTATAAATAAATCAGAGGGTTAAATACCAGGGAGGGAAAGGAATTATTTGAATAGAGCGCCAATGTGGACACAAGAACAAATGGATACAAACTGTCCATCAGGAACTTTAGGCTTGAAATTAGACGCATGTTTCTAACCATGAGAGAAGTAAAGTTCTGTAATAGTCTTCCAAGAGGAGCTGTGAGGGCAAAAACCATAGTTGCCTTCAAAACTGACCTTGATAAATTTATGGAGGGGATGATATGATGGGATGGCTTAGTTTGGCAATTTTCATTTTTTACTACTAGTGATAGATATGCCAGTGACCTGCGAAGGGGCATTAGATGGGGTGGGTTCTGAGTTATTACAGAGAATTTTTTCTTGACTGGCTGGTGAGACTTGCCCACATGCTCAGGGGTTAACTGATCGCCATATTTGGGGTTGGGAAGGAAGTTTCCCCCAGGGCAGATTGACTTGGGTGCTGGGGGTGTTTTGTCTTCCTCTGTAGGACTAGCCGTAGCTCACTTGCTGGTTGATTCTCTGTATTTTAAAGTCTTTAAATCATGATTTGAGGACTTTAATAACTCAGTCATAGATTAGAAGTTCATTACAGGACTGGGTGGGTGAAGTTTTATGGCCTGCAATGTGTGGGAGGTCAGACTAGATGATCATATTGGTCCCTTCTGACCTTAGAGTCTATGAGAATCACCAGCAACAGAAATGAATGTTTCCTACTGCAGTCCGTGGAGCTGCTAAACGATGTTAACTAGCGTATTTTAGCTGACATGTTGTTAAAAAGTGTAGATAGGGTTAAATATCTAGACATAGTTTAATAACCCTGAAAATGTGTAAGCCGTTATGGTCAAACTTATGTTTATTAAAGGTATTAAAGAGGGTCACATGAGTGGTTAAAATGTGTTAAATAACTCTTGTTTAATCATGGCTTCTTAGCTATAGGCATGGTGACATTATTTTGGTTGTTTCTTGTTTTGTTGCTTATGAAATACAAAATAGAGGTCATTCTCAGTTAAATTACAATATTTGGTGGCTCATTATGTAAGGAAAAAATAAAACTAACTTTGATATTTTGCAATTCTTTCAAGCCTTGTTGATTCAAAAGTTACTAGACTATAAAACAAGACTTGGGCCTGCCGTGCTGTTTTGCTACTGGTCCAAGATTTATGTCCTGGATTGTTGTATTTCGGTGGAATTTTCTCTCTGTGCCTAAAGCTGTAGACCTGTTCTCAAAAAGTTTTATTTGCAAAGAAGAAAATTTCACATCTCCATAAGCATTCAGAAGAAAACATGCCAGATAATATGAAGATAGTGATATATTATTTCAGGAAAATAGTGCATTCCTGTATCTCAGTGTTTAATAGAAACATTTGTAGAAATTTCTATTTAAATACAAGAACAGATGCCCATCTGCTTTCAGTTTGAGTCATAGACATTAGAACCTGTAGCTGTAATCTCCCTAAAACAAAACTTTAAGAATGTCTTTGTCATCTGAGGTGGGGCTATTTCATAAAATGATCAAGGCCCCAAGTAAAGGACATTTGCAGTACCACATAGTATTTGTCTGACATACTGAAACCTCCTAGACAAAAATTATTTCTAATCTCTATTGAGCATGTCAAAGCTATTCAAACCAATTGTGCGAGAATAATCCTTATGACAATTCATGGAAACTTGGCAGTGTGCAGTAGGCACATTAACCATTTGCATTGCATTCAGAGTTATAAATCATAAAAAAGTTAGATGATGATTTTTCACTGACTTTTATGGCCTAGTATAATTATTAAATCATTAATTAATCTGTGTTTATATGGGGCTGAATCATGACCCTGGTTATATAACTGTGCAGGGGTCTAACGGAATGTGATGCGCAAGGTATGTGACTAGTAGAGGATGCAGACTCTCTAGGGATGCTACATCCCCTTCCCATGCAGAGGGGATGAGAAGGTGGAGCCATGAAATCCCCCTCCATTGCACCCATAAGTGCAGCTAAGCTACCATTTTACGGGAAGATATTTTGAGTAAACCCCTAGTGCAACATATTCCCTTCATGGAGCTGTAGTGGGATTGCATGAGAGACTGTGATTTCCTATGTCACAATTGTCTCCTTGGGTTGCTCCAGAGACAGTGCAACAATGCATTACATCTGTGCTGAATTTTGAGGTGCAACATAGACCAATGAGGGGTTGTTCTAACATGCGCTGTAAGCCTAGGTGCTTTAACTGATCTGTTGCTGCAACTTCCCTGTGGTGGCCTGGACTGCTCACAGTCAGCAAAAAACATGCACTCTGTGTCCGTATGCTGTGCAACCTTCATCTAGCATTCTGACATCAGCAGTTTGCTTCCTGCGGCAACACAGTCATGCCCTGGTTTCCACCAGCTTTAATTACATCTGGTGAGATGACCTCAATATCCCCCCAGTCTCATATTTTCCCAAAATGGTGTGTTCTGCAAAGTCCAGCCCTTTCTTGGACCATTCAGAGGAATAATAAAGTTTGTTTGCTCTTCTAAAGAGGAAATTACAACATAGCAGGTGTGACCTGGCCATGCCTAGGAAAGATTACTTGAAAATGCCAACGTCAGGGCAAGCTGCAAAAAGGAGAGCAAATTCTCCCAAACTGGTGGCTAACACTGTAGTTAGCTTTCTCAGCTAGTCAGAAACAGGGCTCCTGATTCCTCACACTGGTTTTCAAGAACCCCCCCTCCCAAAAAAATACACAGCCCCCTTTATTACATTTCAGTCTCTGGCCACCAATTAGCAACTAAGTCCAGTAAAGAGGTACGTTATTAGAACTCTATTCCTTTACTAGAAATGTTTTCCTGATCCCCAGATGATCAGCCACATTGCCAGATCTTACCCCAAATTTTGGATCTTACTCAAAATACCACACTGCCAGCCAATTCTTTAGTATCTCAAATGAAAGGTTTATTATAAAGGAAAGAAACAAACAAGATGATAGATGTTAAATGATCCAAGCAATCAGGCAGGTACAGATGATGCCAAAATCCATTTGTATTAGATTTTTTGCAGTATTGGGGAGTGTGTGGACTTGTACAGTTTCTTTAGAGCACATACAGTACGTGGATTGGTGCGCTAGTCCTTTGTTTCACAACTTCAGATGTAGAATAGTTGATCTAGAGGTAAGACACAGGAAATGAAGAACAAAGGGAGGTGATACAGCTGCCTTTTTTGCCATGTGGTTTGTACTTTCTTTGTCCCAAATACAGCCACAGAGCACATATGCATGGAAAACCATAGAGTTGTTGTCCACAGGCATGTTCTTACGTGTTCTGATGATTCATAGGCATAGCCCCTGGCTTCTCTTTCTGAGCGCTTTATATAGCTGTTGGCCCTCAGTGTGTCATCAAGAAGGCTGAATTGGGCTGATGGTAATCTTCTTGGGGGTGTCAACCAATAGCACAGCACCTGTTTCAGTTACAAATATATCACACATGTTTACGAGTGACAATACAAAGATGACACAAACACATCAACAGTATTATACCTAGCAAATTACATTTTTCCCAGTGATACCCTATCTGTCATACCTTGTACAAATTATTGCAATTTTTCAATATTGAATATCAATGACATTATAAATGGTCATTCATATACGAGAGAGCTTCACAGAAGGTTTAGATTGAATTTGAAGAAAAACTTCCAAAATGTAAGAATAGGAAGGCAGTGGACCAGACTGCCTGTGGAGATTGTGGAAGTCCGTCAGTGGAGTTTTTCAAAAGGAGGCTGGATGGTCATCTGCCTTGGATGGTTTAGACACAACAAATCCTGCTTTTTGGCGAGGGTTTAGACTAAATTATCCTTGAGGTCCCCTTTAATCCTATGAGTCTATGAAAAAGCACAGCTTATCACTTTAACTGGAGTAAACAATCACTTGAGTTTAAACACAGCACTGGCCCGCTATACATTAAAGTAATGCAACTTTGTTTAATTACAAAGAACGCAATGACCTATAGATACTTTCCTCCCACCACTACAAGAAAAAAATATTCGACGTGGACGCCTCTTGATGGTAGAAACAACAGACTAGACTTCTACATAGATTGTTTCCACCACCGTGCAAAGGCTAAAATCATGGATAAACAACATCCTTTACACCATAACCTCAGTCATGCAGAATGCAATGCCAACCAGAGCCTCAGAAAGAACTGTGACATTATTATTAAGGAGGCTGACAAAGGAGGCACTGGCGTCATCAGGAATAAATCAGATTATGATCAGAAGGCTTATAAACAACTCTCCAACACAACGTTCTACAAACCACCTCTCTCCGACCTCACTGAGGAATACCAAAAGGAACTGCATCACCTACTCAAGAAACTCCCTGAAGCAGCGCAGGAGCAAATCAAGACAGACACACCACCAGAACCCTGACAGGGATATTCTATCTACTACTGAAAATCCCATAAAAAAGGAAACTGTGGATGCCCCATCATCTCATGCATTGGCATTCTTACAACTGGCTTATCTGTCTATGTGGACTCTCTCCTCTATGCTATCAACACTCCTAGCTATCTTCGAGACACTACAGACTTCCTGAGAAAAATCCAATCCATTGGTGAACTTCCAGAAAACACCATCCTGACCACGAGGGACGTGGAGGCTCTTTATACCAATATCACACATAAAGACGGATTACAAGCCTTTAGAAGAATCATCCCAGATAATGCCACAGGAAACCTTGTGGCTGGACTTTGTGCTCATCCACAACCATTTCAGATTTGAAGATTTATACCTTCAAGTGAGTGGCGCTGCTATGGGTTCCTGCATGGCCCCACAATATGCCAACATTTTTATGGCTGACTTAGAACAACACTTCCTCACATCTCATTCCAAAGCACCTCTGCTCTACTTACGCTACATTGATGACATCTTCATCATCTGGACCCACGAAAAGGATGCCCTTGAAGATTTCCACAGAGATTTCCACAATTTCCACTCCACAATCAGACTTAGCCTGGAACACTCCACACAGGAGATCCACTTTCTGGACACTACAGTGCAAATTAGTGATGGACACCTAAACACCACCCTATACCAAAAACCTACTGCTCACTATAGTTACCTACATCCCTTGAGCTTTCATCCAAGATACACCACACAATCTATTGTCCACAGTAGAGCCCTAAGATATAACTGCATTTGCTCTGATACTTTGGATAGAGACAGACGTTCAGGATCTCTATCAAGCATTCTTAAAACTACAGTACCCACCCATGGAAGTGAAGAAACAGATTGACCGAGCCAGGTGGGTGCCCAGAAGTCAACTACTACAGGAGAAGCCCAAGAAAGAAAACAACAAAACACCACTGGTCATCACCTACAACCCCCAAGTCAGACCTCTATAGCACATCATCAAGGATATACAGCCTATTCTACATGACAATCCCTCACTCTCTCAAGCCTTGGGAAACAGACCTCTCCTCGCTTACAGACAACCCCCAACCTTAAACAGATATTCACCAGCAACTACAGACCAAATAACAGAAACATTAAAGCAAGCACATGTCCCTACAACAAACCATGTTGCCAACTTTTCCCACATATCTACACAAAAGACACTATCACAGGACCTAATCAAGCCAGCTGTTCTATAAAGAGATCATTCACCTGCTTGTCCACCAATGTGATTTATGACATCATGTGCCAGAAATGCTCCCCGCCTTATATATTAGACAAATAGGACAGTCTCTATGCAAAGGAATAAATGGACACAAGTCTGATACCAGAAATCACAACATTCAAAAAGCAATAGGGGAACACTTCAGTCTCCCTGCTCACTCTCTTGATGACTTGTTAATAGCTGTGCTCAAATAAATGAATAACAAATCACAGCTTCAAAGAGAAACTGCAGAACTTGAATTTATATGCAAATTTGACTCCATTGCCCCAGGGTTAAACAGGGACTATGGATTTTTCTCATTATAACAGGTGATTTAACCTCACCTTCCTCTATATGCTTTTCCCTAGTGTTCAAATGTTAACATCTACTTTGATTTGCTGTTGCAGCCTGACCTGATCCTGTGTCATATACTTCCCTGCATTTATTTCCTCCCATTCTGTAAGTTCCCCATCTTCAAAGCATCTGATGAAGTGGGATTTTCTCCCACGAAAGTTCATGTGATAAATACATTTTAGTCTTTAAAAGTGCCACAGAAGTCCTTGTTTGTTTTGTTTAATTACAGATACATAGATTTTAAATATCGAGTATAAGGGATAAAGACTGAAATGGTTGCAAACAAATACATGTGAAAAACTACTTTCTAATGCTATGACTTTAACAAACTATTGTCTAGGTACCATATACTTCTTCCAGCAATATGGCTGTCCATCCCTGTAATCAGGATGTCTCCCCAAGGTTCCTTTGTCTTGATGGGTGAAAGATAATTTGGGGCTCCCTAATGCTCTCTTTCAAAATCCATTGGACCTTTTAAATGGATTCTTCTGAAGGTTACCCCACAAAATAAAGTTCACTCCAGCTGTGAGGAAAGAGAGATGGAGCATGATGGTGAAGGAAGCCTCAGTCTGCTTTCTTCCCCTGCATAATGCAAATTTACCTGTTCCTGTCCCCTCTGATGCAAATGAATGGCCACTTGACAGCCAATTGCTAATTGACTTCAATGACACCTGGCTGGAAGTATTGGATCACCCTTTGTCTTGGCAAAACATGTGCACTCACACTGCAGACTTGTTTGTTCAACACATTTTGCTCCCCCATGTCCTTCATGTTGGTCCCAGAGACCTCTATTGTAGATACACCATGTTAATGATCAGTAGATTACTACTTTTTCAAGAATACCTTACTTGACACATATTAGATATATTCCAGAGGGGTTGTCGTGTTAGTCTGGCTCAGCAAAAAAATATTTGTTAGTCTTTAAAAGTGCCAAAGGACTCCATGTTTCTTTGTTTTTATATCAGATATAGCCTGACATTAATGAATTGTGGTATACTGAACTGATCAGGCTAGCTGAAATTCTCTGTCAGATACGAGTTATCAGTGAGCTCCTTGTTCTCTGGCATTGGGATACTCTGCAGTTACATCCTAACATAGAGTTTTATTGCTTTCAGTTCCTCCCCGCATTCTTCCTTTGCTTATATTTTCAGGGTTGGGAGCAGTAATCTCCTTCCTAAAATATTCTGAGAATGTCAGATGACTGTTGGACAAGTCTTGTTACGTTTGATCTTGCTTGGTTTTTTCTGATATTACATGGTATGGCTGCAGCACACCCAATCCTGGAAAGTGCCCAAAGGAACCTTGGAGCATCAGGCATTAAGCTAAGTATGAAGAAGTCAGCAAAGGACCTTAGCCAGTGGGGCTGGGTGTTAAATTGTCTTCCTTCTCAAGACAACTTTTTCTGTATTAATTGATGTAGTCACTGTACAAGGCAATCACTAGGAGAGGTCATATGAGAAAGGTAGAAGAGAAAAATCACAGAACAGTGGCCTGTGTCCTCTTCTCAAAAGATTTAAAAAGAAGAAATAGGATTGATGGAAGAAAGTTTTGAGCTCAACAAAACCTTGAAACTGTTTGTTAGTCTTTAAAAGTGCCACAGGACTCCTTGTTTGTTTAGCCCAATTTCTGAAACACTTTGCACATCTTGAGTAATAGCTGGAATGGAATACCAAGAGGCAGCAGATAATTTTCCTCTGGTGATGTTGTCCACAAATCTTTACTCTTGAGACTTTTGTGTGTGCCAACTCTTCTGCCCTTGTGCCTAGTCTTGAATTTCAAGATTATAAATTGACAACTTCTCTTCAAAATAAGTATCTGTATGCGCAGTCACATCTCAATTCAGTTACTTTAAGCTGTCAGTCAGACTCAAGAACTGCTTATCAGCTTCAGTGTTTTACTTTTTTTTGATTGCTATGCTTTTCTTTTTCACATAGGAAATTAATTTTGTGGGTTGCAAATAAATGAATTTCTTCTACTTTGTTTTTCCTTTGAGAAGTTTCTGCATTGTTACAATTGATGATAAAACTTTTCAGTGAAAGTGCAGACACCCAAGGCCTAGAGATGTAAGAAATTTTGTAAACAGAAGCCTAAGGTTTGGTCTCTGAGGTACCATATTCTTTAACTTTTTCAGGTTCCCATAACATATGACTCTGGTCTTATCCAATCTTCAGGAATAAAGGAGTTTTCTGTATTTAAGTTTTCTTTTCTCATTTTCTTTTCAAAAGTAACCAATATCTAAGTATCTTTAAATCTGATTATCCTTATAAAGAGCTCCTCTCAGCAGGATCCACCGTACTGCTGTCTGTCTTTGCACTGAGATAGATGAATTGTTGTCAGCTCTATGAAGCCTCAAGTGCATCACATTCTGAGAGTCAGTTGAAAAATGAAAGAATTGGACTGATTCCGGTAGCTCTGAATTAAGTGTATTCTGATCATGTCCACTTGTCCGACTCCACATCTAGCTGTGTCCAAGTCACTTTATTACCCGAGAATGAGGATTTTTGGTTTGTGCAGCCTCAGAGTTCTTGCAGTTTAATCCTAGTTGAATTCCTGGAATTCTTCAGATTATATAGGAATCCTGAAAACTAGTTGAGACAATGTAGAACCAGTTACTACTACTTCATCTCTGTTGAATCATTTAATAAAGGCTAATGAATTATTGTGGGTAACTTTAGAACCAGGAGCATTGCTACATAGGGGCA
>ML685801.1:2405593-2457134 GCA_007922175.1 Pelusios castaneus
GCCAAGCAGTCCAACCACTGGATCTCTAGGCTGCAGCCCCCCCCGTCAACCAGTTGTATTAATGTGACAGGCCCAACTTGGTGTGGTACCGGTCATCCCATTCCCTCGAAACAAAGCATTACTTACTAATTCCCCCAGAGGTACAAAACCCATAGAGCAAAGGCTAAAAATAGTAAAGATATATAAACACAATTTCACTTTTACCTAACCCCTAACCTTTCCTTAGAAGCTTTTGTGCATTTGAACCAGCACAGTTACCTCCATTTAATTGCCCTTGCTGATTTCTGCCTTTCTCTCTGCCTCCTTTGCAGCCAGTCAGCTCTCCCTGACACTCCCTGGGCAGTCTCTGGCCACTCATGGTGTAGATACACTGCAATTAAAAATCTGGGATGCCAGCTGATTCAGGCTCATGGGGCTCAGGCTAAGGGGTTGTTTAACTGTGGTGTAGTTTTTCTGAACTCAGGCTGTAGGGCACTGTGAGGTGGGAGGGTCCCAGGGCTTTCGCTGCAGTCTGAGCCCCAATGTCGACACTGCAATTAAACAGCCTCTTATCCCAAGCCTCACAAGTCCTAGTCAGCTGGCATGGGCCTTCAATGAGCATTTAATTGCAGTGTAGACATACCCTCAGTTAACATCCCCCCCTCCCCCATTTTATGGGAGTGGTGTTTTCTAATATTTAGAATGCTCCTTTTAATCCTAGTCTTAGCCTTGAGAAGACTAAAACATTCTCAGCTTGGCAGGAGCCAAGGAAGGGGTTATTGCTCAATAAAAATCTTCCCCATGGTTTCCTCTTGCTTTCTTGTGTCATTGTTTTGCCTTTCCTGTTTGGTTTCTTTAACATTCTCTTTTGATATAACTCTATAGCAAGTAATCTGTCATAAATAAACATACAGAGGCTTGCACCATATTCGCCAGAACTAATACAGACATTTCCTAGTCTGACACACTCCTCACTAGAATGGGGGAGGAGAGAGGAAATGTATTGTAGAAACACGGGAAAAGAATGTTCAATTCCCCATTATTATCTAGGGGAAAAATTTGAAGAAAGATCTTGTATACCCTAATGAGGTCCTGAAGAAAAACATAAAATATATAAAACCCAAATGAAGTTCCTATACATTTATCAGAAACTTGGGGATTCTAGGAACAAAGGAAAAAGTTCAAAAAATTCAGAGCAAGAATTCAGAGACAGTCTACAAAAAGACATTTGCATGGCTCAGGAGGAAGGAAAGAGATGCTTACCCTGCCTCAGCTTGTCACCTGGGGTTTGATTTCTTTAATCTGTCTTCCTCTAGTGGAGAAGATTTAGGTCTGGTCTATACTGCAGGGCTAAGTCAATGGGAGATACGCAATTTGCGTGCCACAGAATGTGCATCCCCTGTCGAATTAGTTATCTCACTTACCTTGTTGTCTTCACTCCACTGTATTGACCGGCAATGCTCTCCTGTCAACGTAGCCTTACTCTGCTTGGAGGGGTGGAGTTATAGCATCAATGCAAGAGCACTTCCAGGATCAATTGAGTGGGTCTATACTGACTGCTCAATTGATCCCACTGCATCTATCTGTGAGGATCGACGCCCAGCATTTTGAATGTGGGCCTGACTTAAGAGAAATTTCACATTCACGTAAAAAAGCAATAGGATTAGGTGGTGTGATCAGATGGTAGGAAGATGTTCCCTAAAATAATATGGGTGTTGGAAACAATGGTATATGCATGTAGAAGGAAATAATATTATTACCCTCAAATAGACAGAACTCTCTGTCTTAAAATGAAGGTGTATTTTAAAATAATTTTTATTCCTTTGAGGGATTAACAATGCATTATTTTCCTCATTGGGAAGTGCAGCCTTCTTCTGGAGGCTCCCAGCAACCAAGTTGCTAGATCTCAGGGGTTATGAAGGTTTTTTTTCATCACCAAGGCAGTGGGTTAAATACAATATTGTGGAGCTGTCATTCCCCTTTATAGCTGCTGCTGAGGTAGGCTTTCCTCTAAGAGAGTTCCTAATTTGGGGAGATATGGCCCACTGGTTTTCATATGTTGTTTGATCCAGATGCTGACTGAATCACTCCTCATGAAAATAACTATTAAATCAAGAGCTTAAGATGTCAATTGTGGGGCCATGTGCTGTCCAATGATATATTTATCTAGCGCTCATGTCAGTTTAATAATACACTCTAGTCTAGCTCACTAGCAACAGAGGAAACACTGCTGCAGTGGCATATCACCTTGCACATAGAGCCAGGGGAACACAGGGGAATTGTCCACTATCTTGTAATTGTATTCTTGTGTAAAGGACTTGATATAAAAAGAGAGATGTAGTTTGCCTCAGCATGAAGTGCAGGGGCATAGAAATAGATTGGTATGCTAGTCAGTCTCTCCTTCTTTCTCTCAAATCTTACTTAGCCTTCACTGAACAAGAATTTGACACCCCTATTAAAGTATAGATCCACCTAATACTTGAATAATGTAGCTAGAGCAAAAACAATATAATTGTACTGTACATAATTTGCAGAATACCAAACATTTTCAATTTTGTACTGCAGTTTTAGAAGAATACATGCAATCTTTCTATGGTCAAATAAAAATATGGTTTTAATGTTTTTTTCCCCCCCTTGAGCTTGTATTTTATTTCTTCTTACTCCTAAACATACTTACTACCCTCTTGCATTCCATTCCTTCTAGTATGCTGTATAGGAATTCCATATTGATTAAAATTCAGGCCATATAGCCCAGAGATTCTCAACCTTTCCAGATTACTGTACCCTTTTCAGGAATATGATTTGTTGTAGGAACCCTCAAGTTTCACCTCACTTTAAAACTTGTTGCTTACAAAATCAGACATAAAACCACAAAAATGTCACAGCACGCTATTACTGAAAAAATGCTTACGTTCTCATGTTACCATAGAATTATAAAATCAATTGGAATATAAATATTGTACTTAACATTGCAGTATGTAATACGTAAAGCAGTATAAATAAGCTATTGTCTGTATGAAATTTTAGTTTGTGTTGACTTTGCTAGTGCTTTTTAGGTTGGCTATTGTAAACCTAGGCAAATACCTAGAATACGTGATGTATCCCCTGGAAGATGTCTGGGTACCCCCAGGAATACCGTGTACTCCTGGTTGAGAACCATTAGTTTAGAGGTTTCAAAATTCACGTCTTCCTGATTGCCGCAAAGACAAGGTTCTGAACCCTTTCTTTGCAAGGAGTCTTAGAGGGAATGTGAGGCCAGGGAAGGGGAATGGTCAGTTGTAGCTCTTTGTTGCCTGGGTCGCCTGTTTAGTAGAACTACAGCATTTCTGATGAATTTGATGTTCCATTTTCCATAGGAAGGGTCAAAGTTTTAGACTTTCAGGGCCTGATGCAGGCATTAAAGGTGTAGGCAGTCCTTTCATTGACTCCAGTGGATTTTAGGTCAAGTCCTTAGTAAGGAAATTGGACATGTGGAATTAGGCCTTAAGGAGAAATTTTAGAGATCTATCATTAGAGAAGAGGCATTCACAAAAAGACATGTTTTGTTTTTAATTTATCCCAACATTTCTGCATGCCATTTTACTCTTTACAAAGAGGATATTTGGATAGCTATCATAGCAGATTTAACTTGAACACTATATTTCTGATGGTGAAAATATCAAGTTGCCATCTCTTTCACTTGCAAAAGTACCCTTAAAAAGGTAAATCAGTATAAATGGCTGTAAACCAATCACTGGGATTATAACATTGGTAATGATTTTTGCTAAAACTCACAAGTTATTCATGTTTTCTCAAAACCCCTAGAAAACAGAGACTCCCTGATATCAGGGACATTTAATTATCTTATTTATTTATAAAACCTGAGATTGCACTATTTTTACTCATGCGAAAGCACAGTGGGGTGTTAGAAGTACTTTTTGGGAGAACAGGTCAAGTGGCAGTCATTTTTCTATGGTTGAGAGTGAGTTGTTGAGAAAGTGTTCTGTAGGCCTGGCAAAAAACACCACACTTTTATGGCATCCTACAGCTTCTGACTTTTTGAACAACTCCTGAATTTCATGGGCTTTAGTTGATGGGCTACTTGTGTTGATAACATTGAATGATAATTGGGTCTGTTAGGGTCCTTTAGAAATAGATTTTGTTTTGACTGTGCTATATTCCAGCAGATGTCTATTTAAAGATGATGATAATTCTGATGATGATGATGATAGTAATATTTAGTACTTTTGTAGGACTCTTCATCTTCTAAGTGCTTTCCCAAAATTAATTAACTCTCACAACACTCCCATGAAGTATGTAAGCATTGTAATCTGTTTATATAAATAAGTGATGTATATAGAATTAGTAAATATTTCCTTCAGGTGCTGGATAAACCACTCATTTTATTTAATAATAAAGTGTTAACAAATGCTGATTTTTGCATATATTAATCATGCACATGATCTAGAATGTTGTATGGGAAAATAAAATATAAAAATTAAGGGATGAGTCCTTGATTTGTCTCCATAGGCAGGTAAGCCTACAATACAGCAGAGATGTATTATTTATTAATAAATGGCAGCCTGCTTGGCACTGGGTCCTATTTATATTTATGATTCCACACCAGCTTTGGGATCCCCTATCTCACTTTCATCTGCTTTGCAGTGTGCATCTGTTAGATCCAAGGTACCATGAACTCCCCCTTTCTTTCAACCTCTGAGACCTATTCTAGGTTTCAGAGAGCTGAAGCATACCTTTTGTATTAGAGAGGGAAAGAGTACTTAAGTCCAGATGTAGAAAGGCATTTAGGCACTGAAAGATGGGATTTTCAAAGTGGGATTTTCAAATGTGCCTTCATCAAGTGGAAGCCAAATAGTACTTAGACATCTAATCTGCTAACATGTCTTTAAAAATCTATCTAGGCAGCTCTCTGCATATTTAGGCACTTAAATACCTTTGTAAATTTATTCCTAAATTGTTGAGTGTCCTTAACTGGATGGTGGTGTGGGTAAAGGATCTAAAAGATAAGTAGTGTGTTAAGAAATCCAAGATGCTCTTTGTTGTCATTTAGCATAAAAGATTATGCAAAGAATAACGTTTAATGAAAGAAATATTACTCGGCATCTTAAAACTTTCTGCTCCAAACATATATTAGCATTGCTAAACTCTTTCAATTTTCCAACTGAATCACTTAGTTTGTTATACTAAAGGCTCTTGTCAATACTTTTGGTTTTGTTGTGAATGTCTTGAGAAATGAGAATTTCATATCTTTCTGACACATACTGCAGTGTGTCTTTTAACCAGTTGTGGTCCTTTAGTCTTTTTTGAAGAGACACAATGTTTTGGTCCCTGAAATCTTTATGCATACGCCTTTGAAGCTTCAAATTCCATCATGGACATAATTTCATGTTTTGAAAAATGATTGAAAAGCCATGCGTTTTTCTTCAAGTCTTTAACATTTCATTTTATTATAATCATGGATAAAATAAAGATAGCAATTTACATTAAATAGATTTGAGATTGTTTGTTCTGTGTTTGAAATTAATGAATGCTCTCTTAATGCGACTTTAAAGCTGACAGATAATCCCTTGAAGAGAGAGAAATGAAGATCAGTCTTCTCCAGCTTTTTTTGTAACTAAATTGTATCCTAATATTGTAATCAGAGAAATTAGGAATTTGCTGCTTATTTATTATTGGTGGAGTGATAATTTTATCATTAAAAGATATCTAGTTAGGAGAAGCATGCACTTTGATCAAGAAATACCGTACCTACTTTATACAGATGCAGAAGTATACTGCAATATCTTTATGTAGCTATAGAGCAATAGTTTACGGTTTTATCACACTCGTTTGCCAAAGAAGGAAGCTATAAAATCAAAATCTAGTTAACAGGTGAAAACTTCAAGAGGTAATTGTTTCTATCTGCCCATCTCTCGTTCTTATATGGTACTCATAACACTGATCACTGAGTGTATCTCAAAGGGAACAAAGACATACTTATGTCAGTCAATAGGTTTGGACTTTATTAAACTTTCTGTGGTGATATTGTAGAAAGGTATGACACAGAAGCCCATTGATGGTTCACTATTCTGTGTCAACAGCTCTTGTCAAATTTGAGATACTAACACACTGTTTTATTTTAATGATATATATCCCAAATGTGGCATGTAAGGTATCAATGGGAAATTAATAACTCATTGATCATTACTATTCTTGAGTGAACTGGACGTGCGGGATGTACAAAGAATTATGGATATATGTTAGAATTTTGTTCTTAAAATACGTTTGACAAGCAATGCATAAGCTCAGTTTGCCTTAGACAAAAAATGTGTATTTGCTTGTCTCACCAGCTTGGTCATAAGGCAGAAATAATGAAGTATATTTACATATAAGGTAAACAAAACTATTAAGCTAACAGGCAGAGGAGCTAACAACAAGGGTCTATTCCTCAGCAGGCAAGAGAAACTTTATCTGAAATACACTTCAAAGGCTTACGGGTTTATAAAGATGAAGATAAGCAACTGGATCAAGTGGTGGTATACAATATTACTGTAGTATAGAAGTGCATCAGGTGAGACCTTTTATAAAAGCCTGTTGCACACAGTTGATTAATATCATCATGCAAAGTATGTATTATCATGTTCAATGTGTTAACTGTATGAGGAATTATAGCTACTGATTGATATTATGCTTTAAAGTCTGTGACAAAATACGGGGAGAAAGCTTTTCTTCCACACAGAAGGGATGGTAGTTGCATCTACCGGTCTCCAATGTAAATTAAGTATTATGGAATCAAAACAATGTAAGCCTCACTTACCTATGACTCAGCAGGGGATGAGAAGTCAACAAAAAGACAGAGGCAGACAAACTGGTGTGTCAGGGAGATGTCTCACAATTTAACTGCAGCAAAACTCTCACTTGCTCAAGCTGAAAGGAGTGGTACAGTAACTTACAATTCTGGGAACCCCAGCAGAGTGCCACAGAAGGATACGTCAGAGAATCAGAGTTTGATTTCTCTGAGATTTGCAGTCATTCTGAGAATGTTCTGACTGTTAAATTGGTCCAGTAAAAGCTATTATTTAACTCACATGGTGTCTCAGTGTTTAGAGAGCAGTTCAGACTGAATAATTGTCTAGATTTTAAAACTACACTATGTTCCATTGCTGTAATGAGTGTTTCCACTCTGGCAATTCTTCTATTTAACAAATATGATCTCTTCTGATTTTTATTTATCCCTGCCTTGTTTATTTAACAAAAATATAGCTTAGCTTACTGGCTTACCATTATATTCTAAATTGAGTACTGTAACATACTCTATATCTTCAGTGCCTTCATTATTAGGTGTTTATGTTGCCAGACTAAAAGTATCAGATGAAATACTTATCTGTCGAGTAATAGCTGAAGCCATTTTGAAGTTGCATTTTTTTCATGACTCTTTTTTTCTTCATAAGACTTCAGATCTATCAGGTTTAGATAGTTGGTTATTTTTTCCTTGTATTAATATGATCATAGTAGTTATTTAATTCAGTTAAAAATTTTTTACTGCAGGGAAGTATATATCCACTCCTGAAAAGAGAATCATGAATTGTAGAGTTTTCTTTTTTTCCAAACAGTTGCCAAAATACCAATTTGTACTGTAATAAAAAATTAGTTAACTTGATTCTGGAGATACTGTGATTTATAAATCTGATAATATGAGTTTAAATCTCTTGACCATGCATGTACTGGAATTATTTTCATAGATGTCAATGCTGATATAATTTTCTCTTAAATGAAAATAGGTAGTCAGGAGTTTAGCCGAGTGAATGGTGGCAATTTATGTTTTTGAACTTTCTTTGGTTCTGTGAAAGTGATAAAGTAGTAATAATAATGTTAAGGAAGTGATAATTAGCAAAAGTGGTAGCCCAAATATTTTAATACTAATAAAACTCCCTTTACAGTAGTGTCTAGAACACTCTAACAGAGGTTGGATCACTACTGTGCTTGGTGCTGTACTTACAAATACTAAGTCTCTTTCCCAAAAAGCATACAGTCTAAATAAGCAAGAGAGAAAGATGCAATTATTATTCCCATCAGAAAAAAATGGAGAAATGAAGCATAGAAGATTATGAGACAGATTCTCAGAGGGATTTAGTCATTTATCTCCAATTGACTTCAGTGAGAGTTAGGCATCTAAATTGCTTGCTGAAAGTCATACAAAAAGTTTGTGGCAGTACTGGGAACTGAACCAACATCACCAAACTTGAATGCAATGGCTAAACCGCAAGATGGTTCTTCCTTTAAAAAACATCTAGTAAGGATAAATATATGCTAGTTAATAACAAACCTTTACTCAATTTTTTTAATGGGTCACTGAAGTCATCATGGTCTTCTTTACACATACTGAATTCCTGCTGCAGAGACATTAACTTCTTGTCTTATGGTGGGAGGATAATTAGTCCATGTTGGTTCACTGTATATCTAAGTCAGCTATGTTTGAATGTTCAGTAAAACACAGAACTGTAATTAATTTCCTTCTTTTTTTACTGCCATTAATTTAGCAAATTTTGTTGTGTGTTATACGTGTCTTCAACTTTATTCTTTCATGTCAAATGCCATAGCGGGCTGGCAGGGTTTTATGGAAATCCCTTACCAAGCTGGCAGTTGTGGGTCTTGCAGGGTAGATTCCCAGACTCCAGTATTATTGTTCATGGAGGGAAAAACAATTTCTGACCCTGTTGGATACTGCACTCTGTCTGTCAAGCCTCAAATTGCAAATCTCTATAACAGTGACTTTCTGTATGTTTAAATCTGGGAGGTAGGGGTTGTTTCTTTTGAGTATTTCTCACTTGTGACAAGACTTTTTACTTTGATAAATGTTGAAGCTCATATAATAGAATTGTTTAGAAGAGAATGGTATCCCTTGGGTATAAACACCCACCCACCCCCACTGAAGTCAGCCAATGACCTTGTTACAAATTATTATATAAATAGCATACATTATCCTGGACATTTCAAATTCCATATTGTTTCCATTCAGTGGCTGGTTGGTATTTTTGAGTCCGTGCACTTACGTATTTCTTTCAACTATGTTGTGCAGGCTTCTTGTGTGTCTTTGTTCCATGTTTTATAAACAAATAATTGAAGAAAGCAAAGCATATGTTGTAGATGACTTTTGTGTTTGTGAAGGCCAGCATGTCAGCTAGAATGGACTTGCTCCCTAGCACATATACAGGGAAGTCAGAAGCTGGTGGAGACCGGTTTCTGGCCTCCTGGTGTAAGAGCAGGCCTGAGGCAATACTTACGCTAGTTCGCCCTCCCCAAGGTAAACAATGAGGTGAACTCATGAGCTGAGGTGGCAGGCTATAAAAAAGGGAAGCCCGGCCCCAGTGACTGAGCCACAAATAGAAAGGAACGAGCCACCGCGATTAGGAATTTCTCGCCACCCAAGATGCTGGGGGGCTCCCGAGAAGGAAGGTAATCCCTGATAGGAGAAGGGGAACCACTGTTTGTTTTGTTACCACCGCGCTTGCGATATCATTATTTTTGTTACTAATAAAGCCATTGGTCTTGGGACTTAATTCTTGGCCTCTCGGAGTCATTAATTACTAACTTCGATCCGGGTCTCACATGGTTATCAAAGTGTTTGAGAAGAACTGCTCCTGAAAGCACTTCCCCCCGCTGCTTATCTCTACCTGCATAAATAGTGTCATGGAGCTGTAATGCAGTTGGGGTTGGGGGTGGAATCCAGACCAGCAAGGGGCTGAGTCTCTATCTGCCCTGTAACCCTGGGTGTCAGAGGCTTTGTTGCTGTAGCCCCCAACCTGGGATGCTCATAACCAATCTACAAGCATGCAGATCACACCCTTAGTGTCTGTGTGTGGTAGACAGCATTGGCTCAGCAGCGCTGGCCTCAGCAGTCTGTTTACAGCCCCACTCTGGCTTCTAGCAGCCTGAATTACTGCTTGCAGTGCGACTGCTTGCTCGCTCGCTCACAATCCCAAGTTTTCTTCAAATCATGTGTTCTGTAATGCCCAGCCCTCTCCTGGACAGTTGAGAGAAACAGTAAGATGTGTATAATTCTCTAAAGGGACAAAAGTACATCACAGTTAACTGGGATAGATACACTCATCTCTTTAAATACAGCACTGAGTAGTCAAATTCCAAAGGGTTACAAGCAAACAAAAATGAAAATAATTATCTAAAATTTAATTTAGCAAGATACAGACTTTGTTCCAGATTGTTCTCTCACCAATATTCCTTCTTCCCAGCCATGGATTACTTTTTATCCCTCAGAACATTTCACAGAAGCACAAGGTGCTGGCTTCTCTTGTCTACCTGGGTGAAAGATCTTTGCCTAAGTAAGTTTCTCAACAGAGACTTCAACCCTTGGTTGAAGGGGTCTATCTTTCTCAGCTTGGAAAAGCTTTGTTCCCTTATGTCTGTCTAGTGATAGGGGCTAAAGATGGCATTTTCCCCTGTTTGTATCATCCAAAATTCAAGGACTTTGTTTCAAGAGGCAGGATGACTTCATGCTGTTCTTCCCTTCCTGTGGATTTCCTATCCTCCAATGTGTAAATGGATCTTCTATTGTTTTGATTTCAGCATACTAAATCTTCATGGGAGCTACCTTCTCTCCTGTCTGGATGGGAACCTTTCTCTTTGTTTTGCCATATCATTAAGTATCCATAGTTCCTCATATACTGTTAATACATTCATTTCACAAGAACATTAATCACCAGTGGGTCATTAGCTTTCAGAAAAAAGTTCACACTATACACTTGTATGCAGCCAGTTGATTTGACAGCTTATCACTTGAGGTTCATCACCCTATCTTTATAGACTTTGAAATTGATTCTTCTGTTGCCTACCCCTGAAATTAAAATTTATGCAAGCTGTGAAGAAGGCAACATAGAGTTTGATGCTGAAGGATACTCCATGTTCTTTCTTCCCCTGTTTATTAGCTAAATAGCTTTCTTTACCTGATATGTAAAAATGGACCTTCATTGTCTTTGCTTGAAGATTGGGCTGGTCAAAGAATCAATTACACATTCCTGTTTAACAGCTCCCCCTGACACGGCTGGTTTAAACACACTTAAGTCATAATTCTAGCATATATCCAAACTCTTAATATCCTCCAAGTACTTACATCATACAAGAATGTTAATGATCAGTGAGTTACTATTTTCAAATGATACTTCACAAGGCATATCTTGTCCAAAGATTTTTACAATGGTGTGCCAGATGGGAATGCAGGAGTGCTTAGGGTCAGAGGTGTTTAATGGGGGTGGCTAGGCATTTGCATAAAGATAGGCACATTCATAAGTGATTGCAAGATCAGGACCTAATATTTATTTGGTATTGTGAGGACAGAGGAGGGTATGATCTAGTATTTATAACATCTTGGTGGGAGCCAGGAACTGCTCAGTTTTAATCCCAAGTGACAATGATTCCCTCTGAGATCTGTACCTCTTTGTCTCAGTTTCCTTATCGGTAAAATTGGGATAATACTTATTTACCTACTTCACAAGGGCAAATTACTAAATATTTGTAAAGCACATCTAAGAACTATAAACCATATAAAAATTGTATGATTATGTGAAACAAGTAAATCAATGGTGTTATGTAATTTTTTTCTTTTTTCAAGGAATATTTTAATAAAAGTACCCTTGCTCAAAAAACGTAGCTAAGAAAATATATTTTAGTGAAACAAGTTAAACTGCAATACTATAGGGAGAAAATTGCAGTCCTAGGAATATAATTTGGAATTTTATTAGTCACAGCCCATCACTGCCAACTGTTTTGACTGTCTTTCAGCAACAGAAGTTGGTCCAATAAAATATATCATCTCATCCACCTAGACTGCAAGTTGTCAATGTGTAGTGCACTTGCAAGTTAAAAATTGTCATTTTATGATAATTTTATCATCTCATCAAGGATGGTCATGCTTTTCTGAGTGTCTTCAATTAACAGTGCTGACCTTTTCAGATTTTGAGACATGGGAATTAATTACATTATGTTTGCAGGGCTGTGTTCTTTGATAGGGCTAGAATTAGTGGCACAGTGAATTATTTTCTGGAAGGAGGAATCACTCTGAGTGTGAGTAGCAGGATCATAGGAAGAGAACATACACATTTGCCTGTTTAATGAAATAAAACTTTTTAAAAATGCGGGGTGAAATTCTGGCCCCACTGAAGTCAATGACAAAATTCAGTGGGACCAGGATTTCATTTGTGAATTTTTCTTGCTTTTCAATGTTCAATGAGTTGAATGAAAGGAGGATTAAATTGAATGACAGAACTAGCACAGATTGGCTCTATGCACCCCATATGTTTGATGAAACATCACTTAGGTGAGACTAGAACTGGATGGGAAAGCAATTTTCACTGGAAAATTTTCAAAACTAAAAGAACTTTCTCCAATCTCCCCCCTCTCCCATTTGCCCCCAAAAGATTCAGAAATACTACTACAGTGCCTCATGGGAGTTGCATGCCCCTCATTCTCCTCTATATGCTGGGCTTCCTGGCTGTGCTACAACTCATGTGATGAATGAACTCAAATCTCCTCTCATTCTGAACCACAACTTGCATCATAGGAATCCCTGCTCCCAGTGCTTAATGTAGTAACTCCCATGAGGCAGCATGCTGGAATTTCTGAATTGATTTTTTTTTTAGTTTTGGGATGTTTGTTTTTTCAATGTAAAAAAAGCAGTTTTGGGGAAAATAGTTTAAATGAAACCTCAATTTTCTGTCAGAAATGATATTCGATGGACAATAGTGAGCTAGTGGATTCTATAATGGTGAGAAGGGAAAGAGAAAGCCAACAGCTCGACTGTCCCTCGTTCTAAAGACCACCCTAATTTAAGTCTCAAAATTAATTAAATGCCACAAAAATTTGGGGTCCCTTCATTTTTATTGTTGAAAATAAAGAATCGTGGAATTGCAATTATCCAGAGAAGTGATTACACTAAAGGAATAAATTCTACAACATTCTTAATTTTCCTGCATAAGTGACTTTCATGTCTCTCTTATTTTGGGACTTTGCTGCACAGTACAGTGGGCATTTTGCACAGAGCTCTTCACACACAGAATAGGAACATATAGTACAAGTTACATTATCTTGACAAGAAGACACAAGAGAGGAAAACTTAAGCTTTTGACTTAAGCTTTCTGCTCTTCAATTCTGTTTGAAACATCGATATGATGGTGATAGGTGTCTTTTATAAAAAGCAAAGACAGAGTTTCTTTCACTCATTGGAAAAACTATTATGGAATAATTGTTTATATTGGCTGAAGGAAATTTGATAAAAGATTTAACCATCTTCCAGTAGCAATAACCACAGTGGAAGGACTGGCCCCTGAGTATGTATAATGCAAGGCTGAATAGATATGACTAAACAGGGTTCAAAATGCAGAATGGTAAATGGCATTATCATGCTCCAAAGTGTCTGCCCCGCAAAAGATGATAAAAGAAATAAAAGGTCCTGAGACTTTTCAGCTTGGAAAAGAGAAGAGTAAAGGGGGAGAGGGAAGGATTTAACAGAGATCTATAAAGTCATGACTAGCATGGAGAAAGTAAATAACAAAGTGTTATTTACTCCTTTTCATAATGCAAAAATAAGAGTCACCAAATGAAATTAAGAGGTAGCAGGTTTAAAATGAACAAAAGGAAGTATTTCTTCACATAACGCATGGTCAATCTGTGGAACTCTTTGCCAGAGGATCTTGTGAAGGCCAAAACTATAACAAGGTACTAAAAACCAAAAACAATAAATAAAATAAAATAAAAAAATCCTAGGTAAGTTCTTGGAGACTAAGTCTATAAATGACTTTAAGCTAAACAATTATATTTCTCCTTAGAATTGAAACATGAGATCCATGTTTGGAAACTGACTGCACAACGCATCAACCCTGCCAGCAGAGAAGAAACTGCTGTGAAATGCCTCTTGTTGCAGAAAGTTCTGGCTCTGGAGATCTTGCTGAAGAAAAAACTCAAAACATTTCATAGGTATAACATGCACAAACTTTTGTCACTTTAATTTTGTAGATGCATGGATTTTTCTTGGCACTTGTAAAATCCACAGTCCAGTGGGATGGAGGACAATTTATTGGCAATTTATGGAAATTTACTATTTTTAGTATGGGGCTGTCAGGTCTCCTGCATCAGTGCTTTGCTAACTGTATGCAAGATTAGCTGTGAAATCTGGCTCCACTAAAGTCAATGGTAATACTCCTACTAATTTTCATTGAGGCCAGGATTTTACCTTAGTAACCTTAGGCACAGCTACGAAAGTGAATATCAGTGTGTTCTTCATTGGAATGAGATATGGATTCTGTGCCTTCTTCTAAGCATCATGTGGGAACTGGAGAAGATGTGTTACCTCTCCAATCCAGTTCCCTTCCCAATGATAATTAAAGGTCGAGTATGTAGCTAAAAGCTGTTTGGGAAGTGGAAGGAAGCAGAATTGCTTTTAGGGCTGCAAAATAGAGGGTAATGTGCTCCTGAACTTCAGGGTCTAAAAATGTCAGTCAGGTAGTTTTCATTTAATGGCATAAAAAGTAAGTTTGTGGTCCTTTTCCATGCAACAATGTTCTTCAGAACATACAGTGTAGCATGCTGCTAAATAATTTTTTAAAATAAAATATTAAAGTGCTCTTCCATGAGACTATGACTTTGGAAAGCATCCCACTAATGAATAAAATTATTTAATCTTAACGTTTTAAAAAAGCACTATGTCTATAACTACACTGGCAGTTTAAGTTGACTTAAGGAGGCTTAAGTCAACTTAAACAAAGCCACGTCCACACTAGGCTTTCATTAAGTCGACTTAAGAAATTCCTTAAGACTTACTAAGTCTTACTTAGACTTAGTCAACTTACTAAGAACCGCAGGGTAGATTGACTTAAGTCTGTTTAGGTCAACCTAACCCTTCTTTAGGTCACCCTAAGCCCAGTGCGGATGTTTAAGTCCACTTTGTTAAGTCGACCTAAAGGCAGTTAGGTCAACTTAACGAAATGGACTTAGTCCATGTCCATGGACAACACTTTGTTAAGTCGACTTAATAAGGTTGATTTTAAGTTGACTTAAAGTTGACCTTATTAAGTCGACTTAACAAAGTCAACCTAACTTTTCCTAGTGTAGACCTAGCCTATCATTTTAAATACAACCATATTTTACATATTTAGGATGGGAAAAAAATTATAAAACTGAAGTCCAACAAGAATGTTAAATCATTTTAAAAAATAATTTCCAATGAAAACAGCTGCTAGTCATGTAGAAGTTGCCTTGTAAGATTTGAAACCTAAGTATTACAGCACAAAGAAGCTGACAGTGAAATTGACCTTAAATAAAAGTGAAATTGCCTTTATTAATTTGCACTGTCTAAGATGAGTGAAAAACAGATAAACGCCATGAAAAGGAAAAGTAAATCGGACTTTAGAAATTCATTCAGGAACCTAAAGTGTTTTTTTTTACATCATATGATGTTTAACCTGACATAGTATATATTGAATGGTCTGGCAGGTTCACTTTAAATGATCAAAATTAGGTCATCAATTTTTTTAAAAGGAAATAAAATATTATAAGAAATTATGATTAACCAGAGAGTGAATTTTTGAAGTGTGCATATAAACAATCTCATTGATGCCGGAAGTCAGGGTTTCTCCAGCATAATGCAGCTATGTGTAATCCATTAGTGTTAAAACCACAGCTCCTGAACTGCACCTTATGCTTTATTCTGGGAAAATTGACTACTCTGGTAACTCAATAAAGTAATCCAGATTTAAACAACTTCATTATAAAATGCAGATTAAGTATCTACACGCGCGCGTGCCCATACTCTCTCTCTCTCTCTCTCTCTCTCTCTCTCTCTCTCTCTCTCTCTCTCTGTCTCTCTCTCTCTCTCTCTGTTTGGTTGATGATACCATATGACCGTAATTTTATCTCAAAAGGGCACATCATCTTTCAGAACTGGTGCAGGAACTTACTACAATCTTTGATCTCAGTCCTGCAATAAGGTTTGCTAGTTCAGACCTATAATGATACAGAGTTCCTTTAAAGTCATGAGATAGGGCCTGTGTGTTAATAGATCATATTGCGGGGTTGGGTTTTTAGATTGAAATCCTGGTCCCCTTGGCTATGTCTACACTATAAAAAGTTAGGTCGACTTTGTTAAGTCAACTTAATAAAAAGTCAACCTAAAGTTGACCTTATTAGGTCAACTTAACAAAGTGCTTTCCCTTAACCAGGACTTATTAATTCAACCTAATTTCCCTTAGGTCGACCTAAGAAAGTGGACTATGCGTCCACACTGGGCTTAGGTCAACCTAAAGGAGGTTGACCTAACCGTCAGGCTTTACTAAGTAGACCTAAGCTTTCATTAGGTCGACTTAAGGATTTTCCTAAGTCGACCTAATGAAAGCCTAGCGTGGACAGGGATTAAGTTAGGTCGACTTAAGCCTCCTTAAGTCGACCTAGGTTGCCAGTGTAGACATATGATGTTGATGGGAGTTTTGCTAAGATTTCATTCTTAGAATGCATTGCTTATATAAGTAAGAGGATGGTCTAAACATGAAAGGATCTAGTTGTAATAAAGAAGACCTATTCCAATAATATATTGAGATGATTGTGAAAGCACTCTAATTTCATAACTAAAGGGTCTGTGTCATTTTCTTTCAGACAAATTTCACAAGAAGATAAAAACTGGGAAACAAATATTCAGGAACTCCAAAAAAAGGTAAATAAATGGCAGTTAAACTAAATTTCAGAAGAACTGGATCTCTGATTTGATGCACAAATAATATTTTGAAATATATCCTAGCCGAAACCAATTTAATGCATTTGTTAAACACTATACATGCAGGGAAGAAAAGCTGATAGGCTGGCTTCTGAATTGGACAGAATTAAGGTTGCATGGCTACCTTCACTCTGAATTTCTGCACGTTCAGATGTTTAGGTTTCTTTTAAGTTTAACCTTAAATTTGAATTACCTATGTTTCTTTTTTGCTTCAACTCAAGTGTACTTGAAAGATATATAATATATTGAACCCCCTGGTATGTACTTGCAACCTTAAGTTTACTTAATGATGGTCTATGGCATCATTTTATACTGTTTTCATTTATAAATACTTGTATAGAGCATTAATAAATGATTAGTAGATGTTTTAATAAATTGCGAATCCATTGTTATAGATTCCTACTGTTCAATAGGTTGCTTATAATCATGGTTTATAATTATAGATAATACCTTGTACTGATGGCCTTATAACCATCAGTAACAATGTGCTGTACATACATAGAACAAACATAGTCCATATCTCAAAGATCTACAGTCTAATCAACCACTTATTAAAAGAACACCAATAGTAAGTGTGATCAAATTTTTAATGAGGGCAGGGAGAGAAAATGGTGATGAGAATGGAATATAAGGGCAGAGAGTGGGTGAAGATGGGGACTATTGAGAAGAATCAGGATGGAGGGGAATCTAGGTGGAGCAAATGAGTTTAGAAAGAAGATCCAGAACGCAATAGAGGAAAAGTCTGGGACTAAAAAAGAGAAATAGAGAGGAATAGGAGAGAAGATGGGAACTGGTGATGAGAATGTGGATCTTGGAGAAAAAGAGGAGCTATGAAATGGGAGTGCAGGAATTCAGTAGAAAGTGGGAACTAGAGCAATGAATAATGGGAGAAGGTTGAGACAAAAGAATAGAACCTGTGGATTAGATTCTAAGATTCTGGAGCACAATTCGATTGCAAGGGATAATTTATTTCTGATTCTGAGCCATGAAATCAGAGTCATTGAGCCCTGGTTATATGGAAATTGCATTTCAGTTTAACTGTTCTCGTTAAATAAAGTCAAACCTAGGGTATCTGAACAAATATTGAACATTTTGACCAGTCATAATCTGCAATTCCTATTATTCACATTTGTGTCAAGAGCTGTAAATCTACAGTTGGCGCTACTAAATTGTAATCACTTACCTAACATACAGTACAATAATGAAAATGTTTAAACATTAGTCTCCTGTGCTATAAGCTACATGCAAAACAAATTTAGAAGTTTTAGATAATTTCAATTTTTTTTTTATCTGTAGTAAGATTGTTTCTACGGAATTTTCTTTATTCCTCACAAGAGATTTGTTTTCCAAGTTCAAGATTTTACTTTTTTTTTTTTTTTTAAACATTGTAAAGGAAACATGCGATACAAGAACAGAAGTTTATACTTTACAAATGTGTGTGGGATTGAAAATGTGCACAGTATCTTAAATAGTTTCTTCTCTGACATAGTTACTGAATGTTTTTCCTATCTACAGCACAGAATAACAGACAAAATACTTCTCATCAAATGTCTGACTGTTCTGGGATTTGTCATCCTGATGTTTTTTGTCAATTCGTTTGTTCCAGGCATTCACCTAGATCTTGGTGAGTCTGATTTCTTTGCTTTATTGTAGTGATAGACTTAGTAACAAAAATGTTATATGTGATCTTTTCACAAGGTCCTGTTCTTCTTTATCTCTGCTTCACAGTCCTGTGACACTGAGCAGAACACAGCTTCCCTGATTAAGTTCTCAAAACTCAGGCATGTCCTGATCAAATCAGTAGTGACAGGTATGCTGGTAACCCTCTGACCCTCCCTCCACTTACTGGAAGGTGGGGGAGGTCAAAGCTGTGTAAGGTTCCCATGATGTGTCTATGCACACTTCTCAACCTCTTGCCTGCATTGGTAAACTTAACCTGATTTCCTGATTTTCAGAAGTTTGAGGTTTGCTCAGCTCATGTTCTGCAAGGGGATAACATTCCATCAAAAAACCTAAACTCTGAATTAAGTTTTTTGTCTTTGACATATGTAGTTTTCAAGAAACAGGAAAAAGGAGATGTGTTATTGATAGATGTTAGTAGTCTGCTAGGCAGTTACACATATCATGTCCCATAATTTGCATACCAAACGTGCCCCCTACTTGAACATCAGCTGGGCCCTACCAACCAGGCTTTGGTAACCTTAACTGGCCATACCCTTGATCCATTCACTACATTCCCCTCACTCCTGCCAATCTAGAGACCGCCCCACTATCATACTCTGGTACCCCTCACATAAACAGGGAACTCATCTCCCTGAAGTCTTTACTCCCTTGTAAACAAACATTTCTATTGCTATTAGTGCCACTCTTCTGAGACCCCAACTCACCTGCAGTGCCTGGAGAGACTGAAAACTGTTACAGAGGAATGGTGTTCCTGATTCTTGGAGGTTGGAGCTTATGGATTAAATTCCCACCAAAATAGAATTTTTCCATTGATTTAGCTACTGCCTCTCAAGGAGGTGTATTACCTCTCGTCCGCATAGGTAGTGTCCATACTGAAGCACTGGGGCAGCGCTGCGCTGTAGCAGTTTCAGTGTAGACATACCCTCACTCCAAAATTTATTTTGTCTTAGGTGGGGACTTGTAAGTAACTTATGCTTAGGTCAGGCCTACACTACAAAATTATGTCACCCTAACTTACATCAGCGCACAGTCACCATAATCACACACTTGGCTTGGCTGTGTAAGTAACACACTGTTGGCTGTGTAAGTAACACACTGTTACTGGGGCATGTCCTCACCAGAAGTGCTTGTATTGATTATAGTGTTATTGTGGAACATTGTGAGAAGGCTCCTGAAAGATAGTAACAGTTCATGGATGCAACACAGTGTCTGCACACTGACGCGGTGCTGACATAACGATGTTAATAAATTGGTGTGGAGAGTAATTTATATTAGCAGAAGTCAAATGTAAGTGAAGACGCTTCTCGAGCGAAGTGAACAGAAGGCAGCTTACATCAGACTAATTGTGTAGTTTAGACCAGGCCTTAGTTACGTTAATGGAAGGGTAAGTTCACAGCCAATGAGATCTGTCCATCATTAGCACCTCTGTTTAACAGAATAAGGCAGCAGAAGGACTTTTTGGGGGGGTGGGAGAAGCATGTAATGCAGACCACAAATGATCCCATATTTGGATCACTAAAACTACCCATGTCCCCATGAGACACACCAAATTTAAAAGCAATCTAAGAATTTGGATTTTGAAATACTTACAGGTGTCAAGTTTTAAAGCATATAAAATGGTAGGAATAGAAACTTAAAAACTTAACTTCTTTGTGTGTGTATTGGTGCATAGGCACTGTAAAAATGTACATTTCTGAAAATCCTGTTCTCAGTTGGGGTCCTCTGAAGATTTAGTGGTGCCTTGCATTTCCTTTGTTGAAACTCAGTCTGAGACATTTTTTTTTTAGGGTTTACACCTCTGCAATTCCTATCTCAAGTGACTCTAAATTTGGGTCACTAACCATAACCCTGCATCCTTCTGAGGCACCCCAAATTTACAGAGTTTGGGTACCATGTTGATTTTTAGAGGACTGAGAATGTTATCTTTTAAAAAGAAGTCGTGACACAATCTTATTTATAATGGTGCTGCTGCGCCACTGTAATTAGCATCAATGGGCGCTGCAGGCGTACAGCATGAGGGCTTATTGGTGACTTCTGAACTTCACTATCTTAGTTTTAACTATCAGTTACATATGATTGGTACAGAACTTTTGTTGCTTATGATTCTACATTCTCCACTGTATGGAAGTAATTTTCTTAAAATACAGTATATCTTGTACGCTAATGCTTTTGTTAAAGTTGTGCAACATTTTTCCTCATAAAAAGTACAGTGGAGGTTTGAGCAGTGTTTAATTTTCCTGCAGAACAAAGGTTGGAGTGTCAGCAATCTAATAACTTTTAATTGCATTTGGTAGAGTGAATCAGAAAGATTATAGAATTCTTTATCAAACCCCAGCCTAGATATTATTTTTCCATTATGAATGTGGAATCACTACAATAATTTGAAAGGGCTGATGTTTTAATTTAAACAATAAAATCAGCATATTTAACAGCCTTCTTAAATGCTGGCTGCCTTCCTGTTCAGTTTTCTTGTATCCCTTCATCAATTTACTTCTATTTATATGCAAATACATATGTTAATGCAGCGAGACATTAAGGCTGAGACTTTAAGCAAACAGAAATAGAAAACTGAGAGTGAAGGTTCCCAAAACAGCCTCTCCTGTATTTGATTTTTTTTTTTAAATACCTTTGGTTATATCCTGTTGGCTAGGGAAAATATTGCCATTTTGCTATATGTGGGTATGGTGTCTAAGAAAATGATTTTGACTGTGGCTCACGTGCTGGCATCATATAAATAAATAATAATTGATATATATTTACACTTTTTAAATGTTAGTTGCACATATGTACCATTTTGTACTACTTGATGTTGATCTAGTAATGAGACGTTATTATAAAGTATATATTTTCCTGACTCTTGCGTGGTAAAAATCCCAACTTTGATGTAGCATAAACAGATTTTTGCACAGAATTTTCTTTGTTTTCATTTCTTTGTATGCTTCTCAACCTGTCCATAATTTTCTCCTTTGTATTCCTCTATAATGAAACTCCTACAGTGTGGCTCTGTGCTATTTATGGGGCCACACAGTTTTTCTGCAGAGCTTTCTTCTCAACTCCCTCCCACTAGTAGAAGAGTTATTTTACTGTGTTTGGGAGAGTTCTATGGCTGCAGTGGGTGTCCAGAATTCCTCACTTGTACCTATGGAACATCTCTCCTTCATGTTGTTGTTCTCCCAGTACTGTAGATGAGAAAAAGTATGTAAAAATGTATCTTCCTTTAAGAACAGCCATATTGGGTCAGACCAACGGTATATCTAGCCCAGTATGCTGTCATTTGACAATGGCCAATGCCAGATGCTTCAGAGGGCATGAACAGAACAGGGAAAAAAATTAAGTGATTGATTCCCTGTCGTTCATGTCTCAGCAACTGGCACTCACAGGGTTAGGGATTCCCAGAGCATAGAGTTGCATTCCTGACCATCTTGGCTGATAACCCTTGATAGACTTATCCTCCATGAATATTTCTAATTCTTTCTTGAACTCAGTTATACTTTTGGCCTTTACACGAGGTTGAGGCAACAAGTTCTACCATCTGACTATGTGTTGTGTGGATAAATTAATCCTTTTCTTTGTTTTAAGCTTGCTGCCTATTAATTTCATTTGATGACCCTTAGTTCTTATATTATGTGAAGGCGTAAATAACACTTTCTTATTCACTTTCTCCAAACTGTTCATGGTATAGGCATCTATTATATCCCTCTCCTTAGTTGTTTCTTTTCCAAACTGAATATTTTCAGTCTTTTTAATCTGTCCTCATATGGAAGCTATTCCATACCCCTAATAATTTTTGTTGCCTTTCTCTGTTCCTTTTCCATTTCTAATGTATCTTTTTGAAATGAGACAAGCAGAACTTCATGCAGTATTCAAGGTCTGGGTATATTATAGATTTATATAGAGACAATATATTTACTTTATTATTATCTAACACATTTCCTAATGGTTTCTAACATTCTGTTTGATTGCTTGTTATTTATACAGCATTAAGGTTGGAGAACTTTAAAAAATCAAGATTTAGAATTAATGTAAACTGAAAATCTGGAATCCTAAAAACATAACTGGTGCTGCATTTGCATGTGCTACGTATAGAAGGGAACATTTAATTGTGTAACAAATTTTGCCAGCATGACACTATGGATTACACTATGGATTACTTCCATTAAAGTTTCCAACAAAGATTTCTTCTGTAATTCCTTATTCTGAACATGGGTCTGACACCCATTTTAGTGGCTGCGTCTACACTTGTAAATTAAGTCGACTTAAACTTGCTTAAGTCGACTTAATTTACCCTGCGTCTACACTACAGTTTTCTTAAGTTGACTTAAGCAGCTTGAAAATTAAGTCGACTTTATTAAACCTAGATTTAATTAGACTTAAGGCTTAATTCGACTTTTTAAAGTCGAATTAAGCCAGTGTAGATGTGGGGTAGCCCTAAGTTGACTTAGGGCTACCCCAGGACTACACCAATGCCCTCCCTGCCAGGGAGGGGCCACAGGGGGATCCTGGCATGCCCCCCAAAGGGCAGGGCAGAGCCCTGTGTGATGCTGTCTGGATTTAGGGAAGCATTTATGATATTTTCTATTAATATCTCATAAATGCTATAATCCATAGAAACTATGTCATGTTTGGTATCAATAGAAAGGTAGTAATTTGCTGGGAATGATTATATAGCTTATGTATAGGAGTTGTATTTGTATTAGAAGTTAGGAATTTGGTGTTATATCTATACTTTAACTTGTGTGATTCTGTGAAAACGCCCCAGACAGGAGGCTGTCTACAACCATTGTCTCCTTAATGGCTCATCAGATTTCTCCATGGGCCCATTGTAGTTGGGAGCTTCCTTAACATTAAGGACACAATGGTTGTAGAGGCTCCCAAGTACAATGACATAATTTCTATGGATTATAGCATTTATGAGATATTAATAGAAAATAATATAATAAATGCTTCCCTAAATCCAGACAGCATCACACCCTGCCCACATGCCCTGCCAGGGTCCCTGTCCCCCTTTGCCCCACTGTACACAAGGGGTGCCCCCTCTGCCACTGTGCACCTGCCCAAGGTCCCTCTAGCCCCTAGAAGTTGACCTAGGCATCCAGTGTGGACGCTCTAGGTCGACTTTGTAAGTTCCCCTTTAAGTCGACTTTAATTTTAAGTGTAGATGCACTAAGTCGACTTAGTTAAAGTCGACTTAAATTAACAAGTGTAGACATAGCCATTGTGCCCTTTTTTGGTGCTGTAGGTGATCCCTGCCTCAGTTTCCTCAAATGTGCCATTAATCAGAAAAGTGAGGCTTTACATAGGGAATAATGCTAATTCTGAGGGTCTACTTTACTAACCAAATGACCACTAAAAATATAAGCAAATCTTTCCCCAGGGTCTTAGTTTGGAGACAGTCATTCTTAGTTTATGTGTTCCCCCTTGGGGTCCATCTCTCCTCTCTTCCACTCAGACCTGGTGTCAGCGGGGTTCTCTTGGCTCAGGGTCCCTTCCCAAATGTCAGGCCTCTAGCCACTACCCCCAAAGCTTAGGATCTACATCCAAAGCTTAGGAGATCCATTGTAGGGCTTCTCTGTGGCAGCATGTAATTCTTGATAGGCTGGGCTTTCTGCCACTGTTTGGGATTTTACTATCCCTATTCCTATTTCTTGTCCTATTCCTGGGAACTCCTCTCCTCAGGAGCTTCCCTTCTCTAGGAATCATCTCAGAAACCTGCATCCTGGTAACCCTTTATCAGCCTAGCTAACTGCCAAGCAGTCACCTAAGGATTTAATTATTTCCTAGTGGGTCTGAGTTGGCTTGTTCTCCCTTCAGGAAGCTCGTCTCAAGAAGGCAGCTCCCTGACAGCCTGGAAAGGACCATCCCCTGTGACAGGGCCAAATCTTAAGCAATTGAGCAAGACCTGGGTGAAAAAATGCTTGTTGTCTTAGGGTATGACTACACTTTGAGCTGAGAGCGTGATTCTCAGGATGAGGAGACATACTTGAGCTAGTGTGCTAGAAAATATAGTATAGCCATGGCAGTGCAAGTGGTGGGGTGGACTAGCTGCCCCAAGTAGATACTCAGTCGAGACCCTATGTGCAAACTCAAGGCAACTAGCACATCATGCTGCCATGCCTACAGTCTGTGTGCCTCAACTCATCCCAGACACACCCAACCTGCCTCCAGTCCTGCCTTATCTTTGCCTTATATGCCAGGGTTTGCAGGGTGTGTGTGTATTTGGTATGAAGTCTTATGGCAGTCTTCCAATCCCTTTACACTGCTTTGACCCTTTTACGCAAAGCAGGGCTGAGAATCTCACCTTATGATAGGATGGCAGGTTCTGGGATGCCTAGGGATGCAATGCTCTTTTGCTGACTCAATTAGATCAGGTGAGTTCTGGGAGGGGTACTCCTGGAGTATAAAAAGTTGGAGTGTTGCTTTGAGACTGAGGCTTATTCTACACAATCAAATTAGAGCGCAACTTCTTAACTGCGCTGTAAGACTCACGTGGATTTTATTGCACTGCAGCTTGTACACACGTCGCTCCTTGCTACGTCACAGGATTCCTTGCTGTGATGCGCATTATCGCACTGTATTCTGGGCATGTATCCCAGTGTTCCAATTTCCCTGTGTACTTGCTTGCAATCATGTGATGAAGGAAAGGAGCACAAAGCACCATGGGTAAACCGGATGTTTCCCATGGTGCAGTGCGTTTCCCTAGCGTCTTCCTTGTTGCCAGTAGCAACAAGGGAGTCAACTGTAGGCGGAGACAGTTTCGTCACTGCCATAGAGAGGGTGGGGGGAAGTCCAGAGAGGACGACTTGGGAATGATGGGACATTTCCTGAGTCTTCTCATTGTGCAGTAAGCTTACACACGAGCACAAACGCGCAGCAGATGAGATGCAACTGGTGTTACCACTCTCGCCGGAGTGGTTGTTGGAATGCGCAGCAACAGGGCGCTTAGTGTGCAGCAATAACGTGTAACGTATGTACAGTGTGCTTGTTAACGCGCAGTAATGTTTTTTAATGCGGAATACGGTGCTTTTGTATACAAGGCCAAAGGGAGCTAGTGACAAGGGCAAGAAGGATCCTGTAGGGAAACCCCTAGGAGCATGCTCAGGAAGAAGCTAATACTAAGGTTTATATTTCATTGTTGTTTATGGTAACAATATAGGCAAGCAGGCCCAGGAAGGAGGTAACTTTGGACTATATCCACTCCATGTATAGTCTGTTTGGAAAAGTGTGGGAATCCTTCCTGCTAGAATCCATCTGAGAATGCCGAAACTTCCCCATCCATATTCCTGTGCAGAGGCCACATGGAGTTTTAAACCCATGCTTTTATGAAATCCATATATCCATTATAATTACATGATACCCATTTTCACCTTGTTGGTACATTCTTTTCATTGATTGCCCCTGTTGCCTTACAATATTTGCCTGCTTCTATTGGGGAGCAGGGTGACAGTATTTGCACCTCACTTAAATGCTCTCTTTGACTTGGCACAGAAGGTTTAGCCAGAAAAAAATCCAGAGAAAATTCACCAAGGCTCCAATTTAGCAGAGCGCTTAAGTACATATGCATCGTTAAGTGCGTGCTGAAATCCATTCTTATTAAGCAAAGCACTTAAGCACATTCCAGTGGGACTTCAACCCATGCTTAGAATTAGAGAAAAGAAAACTTATTCAAAGCTGAAACATTTCATGGGGACCTGTTAGTGTCAATGAAATTTTCACTGGGAAGGTTTTTTTACCTCTGGAGCTGTTTGGTCACTTTTGACAGAAGAGAGAAAGAGACAAATTCAAACCCTGCGTTTTTTAATCCAAAAAACAAGTATTTTGTCGACATTCTGTTTCATGAAAATAGTTGAAAAGTTTTCATTTTGATACAATGTGGAGAAAAACCTAAGCTTGAAACCTTAAAAGTTGTTGCAAGGAAGAAGTGTCAGCTTCCAGATAGCTTTACTTGGAGTTATGCATGTGCTTATATACTCTGCTTAATCAGGATCTATGGATGGCCAGCACTATTTCAGTCTTTTAGAATCTGAAAGCCATCTGATTCTCTCTGTTCCAGCCAGGCCTCATTCAGAGTCTACAGTTTAAATTCGTTACCATGTATTATAGTGTTAAATAAGGACAGTTGAAGCATATCAGAGAATCCCTGTTGGCCTTTTGACTGCGGGACTCACCATGTAATTATTCAGTTCTCCCATCCAATGAAGAGAACAGGAATGCAGAACTAGGTTTTGGAAAAATAGGTGCATCATTTAGTTGTGGCATCTTGGGAAAAGGTGCTGGAGCAGCCCTCATTAAGGGTCACTCTGCAGCTCTGAGTCTCAAGGGGCAACAGCCAGAAATCCCTGGGACAGATTCCAGTTGGGGGGAATGACATCATCCAGGCTGCAGTGATTGGACATGGAATCAGCAGGTAAGGCAAGGGCAAAGAGGACCTTAACCTTATCCCTACTCCAACTTCTAGGGCACCGTAGCAGGCAGTGTCTAAATGTGGGTCATAAGCAGCTACACAAAGTCTTTTCTGGGTGAACAAAGAAGCTGTTAGGCACCGCAAGCCTCTTTACAGTCATTTACTTCCTTTTACTCTTTACTTGCATCATTCATAGTGCACTCATTGCTCAGTATGTTGTATGTGAGTAGAAAACAGCCTCCTATCCCTACCTCCCTGTGGGGTCTCTTCCCAGCTCAGGCCCTCTGCCTCATCACATTTAACAGCCTGTGTGAATTGCTCTTGATTAAACATCAGCAACTGAGGTAACTGAAATCCACCAAATAACTGAAATTCAAACAATCAAAACATCAAATACTTTAATTCATATGAGCCAGCTGTACCCACAATCCTACATGCAAATACAAATTGGTTTAATACAGTTTTTTTATATTGTGTTAACCAATTAGATACAAAATATTACATGTTCCACTGTATCCAATTTCACTATGTCTGTATTATACAAAATGATTGAGGTTTTTTTTTTTTAAGTGAACTTGGTTGGAGGAAAAGTGGACAGTCAGCTACAGGACTGTGACATGTTTTGTGAAGAATTAAAATTGTTTAATTTCTTGAAGAAAACTCAATAGATTATACTATCTATCTTCTACATTAGCATTGTTAGGAGTTGATGCTAATTCTTCTAAAAAGCCTGGTATTCATACCCTGGAGAGAATCTTACTGAAATTTGGGAATTTTAGCTCTGAGAATAATGAATAGATTAATTAAATTAAGATTTAGATTTAATTAAATAGAAATTAAAAGCTACAGTCTCAAAAGTGAAATCCTGGTAAACTGTTTGGAATCTTTTTAAAGATACCACGAGAGAGGGTCAATTTCAATGTATAGTCCAAATTAAAATGTATAGTCCAATAGCAACAGGACCAAAAAGTGTCACCGTGGCTAAGCAACAAAGTAAAAGAAGCAGTTAGAGGCAAAAAGGCATCCTTTGAAAAGTGGAAGTTAAATCTTATTGAGGAAAATAGAAAGGAGCATAAACTCTGCCAAATGAAGTGTAAAATTACAATTAGGAAGGCCAAAAAGGAATTTTAAGAAAACTAGCTAAAGACTCAAAAAGTACCAGCAAAATATGTTTTAAGTACATCAGAAGCAGGAGACTTGTTAAACAACCAGTGGGGTCACTGGATGATCAAGATGCTATTGCGGAGAAACTAAATTAATTCTTTGCATTGGTCTTCACAGCTAAGATGTGAGGGAGATTCCCAAACCTTAGCCTTTTTTTTAAGGTGATAAATCTGAAGAACTGTGCTAGATTGAAGTGTCATTGAAGGAGGTTTTGGAACAAACTGATAAATTAAACAGTGATAAATCGCTGGGATCGTGCTGTTCAACATATTCATAAATGATCTGGAAAAAGAGGTAAACAGTGAGGTGGCAAAATTTACAGATAAAACAAAACTACTCAAGACAGTTATGTACAAAGCTGATTGTGAAGAATTACATAGAGATCTCTCAAAACTGGGTGATGGAGCAGCAAAATGACATGAAATTGTGTGTTGATAAATGCAAAGTAATGCACATTGGAAAACATAAATCTAACTCTACATGTAAAATGATGCGTTTTTTTAATAAGAATATAAGTATAGCCATACTGATTCAGGTCAATGGTCAATCTAACCCAGTATCCTGTCTTCCCACAGTGGCCAAAGCCAGGTGCTTCAGAGGGAAGGACTAGAACAGATAGTCATCAAGTCAGGGGGTTGGGAAATCCTGAGCAATGCTAATCTAACCATGTATCTGCAACGAGGTCGATGAAAAATGCTTCCTCCTCCTAGCCACCATTGCTTGTGGAGATGGTGTTGCTATGACAGAAACCCCCCCTGTCAATATAGCTTGCATCTACATTGTGGGGTTATGCTAACACAGCTTCAGCACTGTGGCTGTGTTTGCATGGCACCCATAGTGTACCTTAGTATAAGGCCAGTTGAGATAGTTGATATTTTTTTTTTAAAAAATACTCACTGATTTTATGTCTGACTTTCCCACCTTACTTGGTGGATTTCCCAACCCCCTGACTAACATAGCTAAAGGTCAAGTGCACACCACGCCTTCATCACTGCTAGCTGGCTTTTGGGGGGGGGGGCACTATTTTTGTAGTCAAAAGAGTGGAAGTGGGTTTTGAGGAGGGTTTAAAAGTTGAGAATGTTTTGCTTTTCCCAGGGCTTAGCCATCCTGAGATTATAAAACCCTCTCTGTTTAAAAAGGTGTCCTTTTTTTTTTTTTTAATAAAAAAGATAGCTCTTTGGTGGTGAACTGAAAGACTGGCCAGAATTTGTCAGTGTAAAGGCTGACGGTGCGACGGAGACATTCACAAAGAGGGAGCAGGCTGCAGGCGGTGTAGGCTGTTTCTTTCTACTTGCAGGTGGGGAACAACCCAGACTTGCCTGGTTTATGGATAAAGGGGTTAAATTAAGTAAAGGAATGGTGTGTGTGTGTGTATGTGGGGGTCCTCTTTGTTATGTTAAATACACTTCTCTAAGTGCTGTGTTCCTTTGGGGCAAAATAAGCCATACTTTGTTTTCAAGTAGCTGTTTCTGTATCACTGCAAACACATGCTGTCTCCAGCTCCTGGAGGATAGCTTTTGCAGGTGCCAAACTCCTTGTGCAAGCTAAATAACACAACTGGAAACCAAGGGAGTGTAATCTGGAGGCTCATTTGGAGATGGCTGGATCAAACTGGAGGCAGAGGCCTGTCACATAATTGGGATGCACATAGGGGACTGGATGAAAGTTTCCAGAGGGGTAGCCTATTCAGGGACCATGACAAGTTGTTCCAATGGTTAAATATCCTCACAGTGAAAAGCATACACCTTATTTCTGGTTTGAATTTATCTGGTTACAGCTTTCAGCCCCTGAACATTTTTGTGACATTCCCCTCCTGCAATCTGGACTTGCGTGTAGCTGTGTTATCCCAGTTCTCCACTCCTGGGCCATGATTTATCCCATTTGGCTGTGTGAATCCCCACTCCTGGGTCAATGCATGCCTAGCCTCCTGTGTGTAATCAGTCTGTCACCCAGTGGAGGAGCACTCTGGCCACCCACTCGGGGGATAGACCCCCAGCAAGCATCCCCAGTCCCAGATGCAATCCTGGGAACTACTTTCCTGTTGTGCACTGCACTGTGCAAGCTCCTTTACACTCGTTCATCAATTCGAGTTTAAAAAGTCGAATTAAGCCTTAGGTTGAGTAGAAAGGTGATTTAATAAAGTCGACTTTATTTTCATTAAGTCAACTTTATTTTCCTTAAGTCGACTTAAGCAAGCTGCTTAAGTCGACTTAAGCAAAGTTTAGTGTAGACGCAGGGCACATTAAGTCGACTTAAGCCAAGCTTAAGTCGACTTAATTTACCAGTGTAGACGCAGCCATAAAAACTAACAGATTTATTTATCACATGAGCTTTGGTGGGAGAAAATCAGGATTCTGTTTGTTTTTCTGCAATAGACTAACATGGCTACCCCTTTGGAACTATGCTACCATGACAGTAATGTTCAGTACGTCATGAGCATTCCAAAAATACCTGACATGACATACTTTGCATCCGACAATACACAGTTACACTGTAAGGGTGAACATGAACGATACACAAATCACACCATACGGGTGTACCTGGGGTGCAGCATGTCACAGTTTTATAATTTGTCTTCTAGATTGAAGGCTGTCCTATTATCAAATTTCTGTTCTCCGTGTACATACTTACAGAGACTGATCAAGTTTCCTCTTAAGAGTCTCTAAAAATTATCAGAGTTAATTGGTGAACTCCTTTGTGCTTATGCCAGGATCCTTCTTGAGAATTAATTCTCAGCTCTATTATAGATACAATGCAGCTCAAATCTCTGGCTGTGTACACGGCATTGTTCTCGACTGTCAGTAAATCCGTAAACTTCCTTTTTGAAACTTATGTTCAGTGCTACTCAGCTGCACCCCAAAATGGGGTCGTTTGAGTGTTCCTCTCACTGTCAGTGGGATGGGATCATGTATTGTTAAAACATTAAATCCTGTGACCTGAGCACCGTAAAAGGAATGCATTAATTGTTTTCATTTCATTTCATCGGCCTTCCGCTTTATTCAGTAAACTATATTTTACAGGCCTCCTTTTTATTTAATTGTCGGTGCATTAAATTAGAAATGTGTTGAACGACTGTGAGTACAAAAGGCACTTCTTGTGTTGTCCTTTCTTTGGAAGCCAGTTGCCATATTTACCGACTCATTTACATAATTCTCAGGAAGTTTTGAAGAAATGCACAGGAGAAATTAAAGACTGTAATTGGAAAGGGCAGCAGCAGAACAAAAAACAAATGATGTCCATAGAGTGTATTATGCAAATCAGAATGGAAGTTTTGTCTTTATACAAAAATGAGTGACACCTTAAATTTGGCTTGGTGGGCTTTTCCGATGTAATTTCTCTTGATTTTCAGTCTGTTATTGTTTAAACAGACATGTAGATTGCCAGCTTTCACAGTAGTTTCTATGATTGAACTAGTGATTATTGTAACAGACTAGTGGCTGAGTAGCCAAGTGTGGTGCTTGCCTGGAAGACTGCCTAGTGATGAAGAAAGGTTTATGTTGCTTTGGAAGTTCAAAAGGGGTAGCTGTGTTAGTTTAGGTCAACCAAACAAACAAGGAATCCTGTTGCTTTGGAGTGTCTCATAAACTTGATTAGCATCTTGGAATCTTAAAACTAAAATTTTGAATGTAATATGGACTGCACCAATGTTTGCTCTGCTTAGAAACACTGAGGCTGATTAGCCAATCACTGCATCCTATGAAACCTAAGTAACTTCCACCACCTTCTTGTGGATTTTTGTTTAACATGTTTCAAAAAGTGGATCATAGAGTTTACTGGTTCATAGCAGAAGTGGTTCTTCCTCAACAGACCTGAAGGAAATTAGCAGGGAGAGATGGGTACAGAAGCTTGCACAGCTGCTGACAGTGCTTTAGATCAGGGGTTCTCAGCCACTGTGTTGGGACACATTAGTGTGTCACCACACAGTGGGAAGTGTGTTGCGGAGAGCCAGGGAGATGGCTGGATTTGGCCTGAAGGGAGTGGTCTAGTGTATCCTATAGAGTCGCAATATGCTGTCAATTGTGTCATGACCCACAAAAGTTTGAGAACCACTGCTTTAGATGACTTAAATCTGCAGGTCCAGGACAATGCAAGCCCATCTACCAATAACAAATAAGAAAATTTTCATGATCAGGTCTACGGTTCTGCACCACGTAAGATTCATGAAAGAAATCAAGTCTTTATGCAAAGAGAATATTCCATATGTGAAATGAATGTAAACTGGATGGTATCTTTCTAAGAGTGTAGGCAGCCTAAAAAAAATGGAGATGTACATGGGTTATTCCCCAATCTTTATGTCAGGACACAGCCTGAGCAGCTGTCTATATTAGGGAGTTGTTTTGGGGAGGGTGTGAGGGGATTTTTCTCCCTAGGCCACTTCACTGTAGCAGGAGTGCTCTGTACGTATAGAGTACATCCATGGATGGCAGAGCTACTAAGTTATACTAGAGATCACCAGAGCTGCCCTGGAGAAAGGAGTGGGATTCATGCCTGAGAGAGGTGTGAAAAGTCTTCATTCATTTTAAATAAATAATTTAGGGCAGTATACGTTATCTTAGGCATTCAGAATACCAGCTGTTCTGGGAAGGCATATATAGCATATTAAACTAAAAAAGCTTGTATGCAACACATTTTAAGGGAGGCTCAGGCTCTGTGCCAAAATAAAAATTCTTATGATTCATTCAGCATTCATAGCTTATTTCAGTATGCATATTGTGTAAAAATCTATTTCCTCTCTTTAATCATTTGTAGAATTTAGCGCTGCCTTCCTCAGTATCTAGGGGTGTAATATTCATCATTGCCAACATAAATGAGCTTGTAGGTATTGACTACAAAATAGCTATTCAAATGTTATTGAATTCTCACCTGCATTGAAGTTCTTAACAGCTAATATTTCTTCTTTCATGATTTTCCTTGTAAAGCATTCCCATATGGTTTAGTAAATTAGAGGGCAGGAAAGAAACTCTGGGAACCAACCTTCTTTCATGTAGCTTTAAATGAAAGGTTGAACAAACTAATTGCACAAAAACTACTTTGCATATTTTAACGCTCCTGAGTTTTTGGCCCTACTATATTTGTATGAGGGAGACCTTAACTACAAATTGTGTAGGTGATATTGTTTTTGAGGGTGGTGGTGAATTGAAAGAAACTTCCTTTTACTAGGCACTGTGTCTTATCCAAAGCCCACAAATAAATGTTTAATTAAATTTAAATTTAATTTAATTAATTAAGTTACATTAATTACTTAATTTTAAATGAAATATAATAGAAATGTAATTAAATACATTTTCATTTAATCTTAATTAAATAGATCAGTGGCCCTTCAGGGTTGTGAAAATTGTATTTGTGGCTCTCAAGGCAAAAAGGTTGGGATCCACTGCCCTGCTATATCATCCTAATCTCTCTTGTTT
Source organism: Pelusios castaneus (assembly GCA_007922175.1). Lineage (NCBI taxonomy): Eukaryota > Metazoa > Chordata > Testudines > Pelomedusidae > Pelusios > Pelusios castaneus. Next base: position 2,438,982 of record ML685801.1, read on the forward strand.
GTGGTAATTCCTCCTCTTGCTAATCCTTTTGCTAATTTTTCACAAGTATTGCTCCTGTCCAAATTAACTTGCCAGTTTCTGCAGGTGAGGCTGCCTTCTTAATGCCTGGCCTGAAAATGAAGAACTTCAAAGAGACAGCTTGAGGCATTCTGACTTTTAAGGATACCCACCCATTAATTGCCCTCTATTATTTCATCTCTTATGGCCTGTAGTAGTGCTGAGTTTAATTGGCTAGAAGTGATATATTGGAGTGAATAATAAAAAGCCACATGAGTGACTGGCTCGTTTCATTACATAGTCTAGAAACTTGACTGCCATGTGGAATAAATAGGTTTTCGTTTTGATTTAAGTGTGTAGGTGTTAAAATGAAAGAGGACATAATTTTTTTACAGTACTTGACTTATCCTTATCTGATTGTTTTATATATATAAAAGACGCCCTCCTGTGTAGCACAAATAATAAAATAAATTGAACTGTCCTTTTGTTATAATGAGTATTAGGATGTTGGATAGAAGCCAGATTCATGCAATCAATGTTGGTTTGAACACAGAATGTCAGGGCCAATTCATGCTTCCTTGACAAGTTAACTTTGCAACACTTCTACTTGGAATGTGTGAGAGAACAGTGTCTGCTTTCAAGGGTACACCTAATGTTCATCTTTTTGGAGAGAAATTTCCCAAAATAGGTGCCCAAGCTATGCCTTCAAAATGTGTATTCATCTTTGCAAATATGTAACTGTGCATGCAAAACATACGTTGTCCAGATAATTGTACATGTGACTTATAATTGCATGTGCAAATGATTATGTTCTCTTTGCAACTTTTATTCTTAGAAATGTACCCCTTTAATCTAAGTATTCACACCCACATCATTTTAGGTAGGTTTTATATTTTATTTTATTTTTTTAAATACAGCAGCTTTTACTGAGGAATGGCCTATGTGCTTGTGTAACATAGGAAGTCATGTAACTGTTACCTCTGTCAGTACAAATCTCCTGTAGCTAGGACAGTGGTAGAGACTTGAAGCATTGGGCCACCTCAGATGTCAGCGTTTAATTGTGTTTTCCACAGAATTCTACCTTCAATATCTTCCTGTCTCATATGTAAAATGGTTGGATTAAACAGGACTATCAATAAGAGCTGTAAATGTGGATGTTGTAATGCAAAGGTAGATGTGATTTCTCCACTCTGACCCCACAATTAATTGCTATTGTTTTAACAAAAGGATACCTGAATAAAGGCCAGTTGACACAGGAGTTTAAATATGGTATCACTTATGCTGTGGCTATGTTGATCAGCGACTGAAAAGAAGCTGGTAGTGATGTGCCTTGTCTTTTTCTCAGTCTGTGTTTTGGTCTTTGCTTTTTCGTTTGATCTTTTCCCTCCGAATTGCTTTTTCTTTTCTCATGCCTAGCCTTTTACCTCACATTAGCTCTCTCACATTCTTTCCCATTCTCTCATGCTGGATCAAGCTACCATTGTCACGTTGAAAAGGGCCCTGCACCATCACAGTTCCATCCCTTAGGCAGTCTTAAATGTGCTATTACAAGTGGCATAACAGCTACTGGAAATCATTTATATATAGAGAGACCTTTTTTAGGAGGCCACTTGAGACCAGCAAATATCAGTTGCTTAACAGAACAGATCTTATAAAGGCAGAACAAGATGTGTTCTAAGCAACGTTAGAAAAAAGTCCATTAAAGATTAAAACATTATTAACCTGGTGCCAACATTTATTATTTCAAAAAGCTTAACACCTGTTCCTACACTTTGTGTATTGAGGTACATATGGTAAAATCACTGTACTAAAATTAAAATGCTTTAAAATACTTCAGTGCAGTATAATTTCATTTTACATTCAGAGCTGGTAGTGAAAAATAGTCCAGGAGTAGGGATTCTTTCTGAGTGGAATATTTCAGCATTTAGTCAACATAAATGATCTGGAAATGGCACAGAGAGTACATTTATAGAATTTGCAGATGATACCAAGCTGGGGGGGTTTGCAAGCGCTTTGGAGGATGCGGTTAGAATTCAAAATGGAGAAATTGTCTGAAATAAATAAGATTTAATTAAATAAGGACAAATGCAAAGTTCTATACATACGTGCATGCGCGTGCACGCACACACATTATATGCAAGAATGAGTGTGGTTATACATATACCCTCTCCATGTGGTGGTGATACTAATATAATTAACTGTGAAACCATGTGACAAATAAAATTTACTACAAGGGTCTGCAATAACCAAGAATGAATCTACTTTGGGAATACCTCTAAAATTCCATATCTTGAAACTTCACTAAGGAAAATGGCACCCTGCCAGAGAAATGTTTCTTCATTTCCTTCGTGGGGAAATGTTCACCCAAAAGCACTCTCATCCAGGTTCCAGGATGGGGCAAATTTCATTAGTGATGCCCATCCTACTGGACCTCCCCCAATTCAGTGGTGCCTTGCTAGGAGGGCGAGGTGCCTGGCCTGCTGGTGCTGGGGGATGGGGTCAGGGGCCTCGGCCAGCACTGTTCGGGGGGTGGGAGGGAGGAGCAGTGGCGCTGCAGGGGGCTGGTGGCTGGTGCAGCTCAGGGTCTGTGGAGAGGGCCTACCAGCTGGTTAGGGTGTGGCTTGGAGGGTGGGGGTAGGGGCTGTGGCCAGTGTGGCTGGGGACTGGGGAGGAGGCCTACCTGCTGGGGGCAGCTCTGGAGGTCATATGAGCATCAAGGTCGGCCTCGCCTGCCCAGGACCCCACCCCCACTAGCACTAGCAGGGCAGACGTTCTCTGCCGCACTGGTCCTGTGGGGGTTTAGCGGGTTGGGGGTAACAGCGGAGGCCAGATATGGGACTGGTGCCTCGGGCTCCCTTTCAGGCCAGGGCGTAGGGCTCTAGCCCCTATAGCTCGTAAATTAATCCAGCCCTGCCAATGTCTGATCAACATACAGGGCCCATTATATAAAAATCATTATATAAGTGGATAGGGAAAATTCCAAGCTTGCTGATGGAACCCACCATCTGTTTTGTACCTTGATATTAGATGTTCAAATCATAACATTTTTAAGTAGAGAAAAATACTTTTGGTGATTTATCGAGATTTTTAGGTCTCCCTCTGGGCTCTATTCGGCTAGGTTGATGCTAGACCAAATGAGGTCTTGATTTGGTATAGCACTTCAGCACGTGCTCAATTTTAAGCATATGAGTAGTCCTATTGAAGGCAAGAAGAGGGCTACAACTCATAGTTCTAGCATTTTTTTGATGCTCAGCAAAGCATATCTAAAATTATTTTTCTGTAGCATGGTCAGAATAAATGATATTATGGTATAATATTAAGTTTTTAATCAATACTTATTTAGGATGATCTACATTATCTAAAAGTGATTTGCCAGCACAGTTGTACCAAATTCATGCTAATGTAACTGTGTATTTTCTGTGAGTGTGTCTATATAATATACTACTTTTTTGTTGTCACTGCAAATGTGTCTGATGACCTGGGATCTTGCACAAATGGAAACACTGAATGTGCCTTTAAGATTTTCATGCAAAAGAAACTATTTCAGATTAAAACAATTAAAACGTATATATGGTTTCCAAGGATTTTAGATTCTTAGAAGGATGCCCATTTCAGTTTGGTTTTAAGCCAAATAATATCCTGGTTATTAAAGGAGACAGCTTTTTCTTAATTAGTCGTTTGTAAAGCCTGCAGCTGCCATGGTAATCCTTCTTCCCCCTCCCCCCCCTCCCCACATATTCTAGACAATAATTACAGTACTTGGTTATTTTCAAAATATAATGTCCGCTGTTTTGAACTGCAGTGAATACTGTTCTGAAGATTTTCTTTGCTAGGTAAAGAATTTCATGTGAAATAAACCAAAGCACAAAAGCTATTTCTGTTATTTTTTCCTGGGGCAGTACAGAATATGTGCAAACTCTTCCTGCGTAGGAGGCATCACAGAATTTTCAGAGTGATGGCATATTAAAGTTTCATGATATTCCTTATTTCTCTAAAATCAATAGGAATTGTAACTGTATCCCTTAGAAACCATACCTGTGCAGAACAGGAGTTTGAGTAGTCCATCAAACAAGAGACACAATGACTGGTTTCTCTCTCTCTGTCTCTGATCTATTATATTTCTAAAACACCAATAATTTAGGAGATAATAAAAATGGGATGAAATTTAATAGTGCAAAGTGTCAGGTCATGCATTTAGGGATTAACAACAAGAATTTTTGCTATAAGCTGTGATCTTGTCATTTAGAAGCCATGCAGGAGCATTTTAGCAATCAGCCAGGTGTCCAGGCCACTACCAATTATCGGGATGGATTATCAATTATTCTCCTTGCTGTTTTTAGCCATTTTCAAGACTTTACAGGAACATAACTGAACTAGGCAAACTGGGAGCGAGTAGTAGTAGACAGGGTACATGTGAAATGGATTTAACTCTATGCATTCTTGCTCTGCTCTCTGAATATGCTGAGGCTGAAGTCTACGAAAAATCTAAGTCTGGTTATATTTTAGAACAGCATCTATGTGGAAATCTAGATCGAGACTGCTTGCTTAACAATTTTCTCTTTCTCTCTGTCTCCCCCTCTCTGTGTGTGATATGTGTAACTTTTGCTTCTGCTCGTGGTTAATTTTATTTGGTCATCTATGTCACTTTTTCTTGATTGACACATCTGTAACTTTTGGGGTATACTAGTGAGATAGTGAATCTGAGTCAGTGGATTACTTCATAGACACATAGAAAAATCTCCAAGCACAAACGAAAGGACAGGCCATTCAGAAATCTGTGACTGAATCACCTGAAGACTGTCTGACTGCCTCAGACTTGTAGGGGTAACTATCAAGTGCCCTGACTTTTGGGGTACTCTAATTACCTATTGCATTGTGTTGCTTGAGGCTGATAAGTGGAGAGAGTGGTGAAGGTAATTCCAAGAGGGATTGTTGAGCACCAGAAATAAAACTTTTAAATCGTAAGTATTTGGTTCTGAGTTGTCTTTTGCTAGCCATATAACAGGCAGATGGACTGTGTTTCCCTGGTGTTTGGCCTAATACCGACTCAAAGACAGGGGCGTTGCTGCCCCCAAAAGAGGTTCGGGGTCTGGGCTCGGGGGCCCAATCCATGGGGGGGAGGGGCGATCCATCCCCTGGGTCCCCAGCTGGGGCTGGATCGGGCTCCTGCCATCACCGGCCTGCGGCCCAGCCCCAGCAGAGGCCACATCGGGTCGGTGGTGGCCAGCCCCGAGACCTTGGCTCCGGCGGGGGCTGCATCGGGCCAGCAGCAGCCCTGAGGTCCCGGAGGGGCCATATTGGTCTGGCGGCGGCTGGGCCCTGGGCCCCAGTGGGGCACATCAGGCCAGCAGCGGCCAGGCCCCAGATCCTGGGCCCTGGCGGGGGCTGCATTGGGCTGGCGGCGTCCGGGCCTTGGATCCTGTACCCTGGCGGGGGCTGCATCAGGCCAGTGGAGGCTGGGCCCTGGATCCATGTGAGAGCTGCATTGCATAGGCGGCAACCGGCCCACAGATCCCCGCCAGACTCAGGGCACTGGTGCTGGGACTCAGAGCACATGCCCCATGTGCCCAACGCCAGCAACGCCACTGCTCAGAGAGACTAAAAGATACTGGGTTAAGAAACCATGGGTAACAGAAGTGAAAGAGCAGGACAAAGACTTGGGTGTACCAGCTGATCACAGGATGACTATGAGCAGTCAATGTGATATGGCTGTGAAAAAGTCTAATGCAGTCCTAGGATGCATGAGGGGAGGAATTTCTAGGAGAGACAGGGAAGTATCGGTACCTTTATAAAAGGCACTGTGAGACCTTATTTGGAATACCTTGTGCAATTCTGGACTCCCATGATCAAGAAAGATGAATTCAACTGGAGCAGGTGCAGAGAAGGGCTACCAGGATAATCCGAAGAATGGGAAACTCATTTTATGAGAGAAGACCCCAAAAGCTTGGCTTGTTTAGTTTAACCAAAAGAGGCTGAGGGGAGATAGGATTGCTTGATATAAATATATCAGAAGGATAAATACCAGAGGGGAGAGGTGTTATTTAAAATAAGCACCAATGTGGACACAAGAACAGATTGATACAACCTGGCCATCAACAAGTTTAGGCTCAAAATTAGGTGAAGGTTTCTAATAATCAGAGGAATGAAGTTCTGGAAAAGCCTTCAAAGGGGAAGATGGGGCAAAAAACCTAACAGGCTTCAAGACTGAGCTTGGTGAGTTTATGGAGAGGATGGTGTGATGGGACAGCCTAAAATGGCATGTGGCACATTGACAACTGCCAGTAGCAAAAATCCTGAATAGTCAAAGGTGGTACAGTAGATGGGGATTGTTCTGAGTTACTTCAGAGAATTCTTTTCCAGGTACATGCCTGATGAGTCTTGCCCATGTGCTCAGGGTTTAGCTGATTGCTATATTTGGAGTTGGAAAGGAGCTTTCCCCTAGGTCAGATTGGCAGAGACTATGGGGATATTTTTGCTTTCCTTTGCCACATGGTGCATGGGTAACTTGCTGGTTTAAGCTGGTGGAAATGATGGCTTCTATGTATCATGAAATCTTTAAATCATGATTTGAGGACTTCAGTAATTCAGCCAGAGATTAGGAGTCTATTACAGGAGTGGATGGGTGAGGTTCTATGATCTGAAATGTGGAGGTCAGACTGGATGATCATGATGGTCCCTTCTGACCAGTCTATGAGTCTCATTAGGCAATGAAATGCAGTAAATTAAGAGACTCTGCTCTCATTCTTTTAAGTCTTAGCTGCTGGTTCTTGGAGGATTTTCCGCTCTTTCTCTCTTTCCTTTCCTTCTCTCTCTCTCGTCTACTGTCTGCAACTCCTTCTTCCTCTTGCACTTATTATTAGCTTCTAGTATTGTGAGTGGGCTTCTGTGGAAGGGTGGGTTTGGGATTGTGATAGGAAGCCTAGATGTTATGTGATGACTAGAAAGTCATTCTGTTACTTGCCAGTAGAATCAGCCATAGCCTGTTACCAAAAAGTCCTTGCCTCCACCATCTTGATAGTTGCCCCATAGACACAGATAGTTTCTATGTCCTGTAGGGTACAATATGCTTTGGAGAGTCTTGAATACAGAAGCCACTCCTCATGGTATCCTGGTTCTTTAAAATATTTCAAGATTAGGAAATGGATTTTAAATAGGACTCAGGATATGCGGGAAGCCAACTGAGTGCACAATGCCCTGAAGTGATATGTTCTTCTTAGCTAGTTTGTTCCAAGAGGCTGGCTGCTACTTATTGCACAAATTAGAGTTTCTTGTGAACTTTGAGAGACAGAGATAATCCTGGGGAGAGGAAGTTACATTAGTTCCGTGATAACACAGTAAACTCATGGGGAGATTCAGTCTATGATCTCCTGCTTAGCAGGATTAGAAGAAGGCACCATTGCAGTCAGGTTTTCAGGGACCAGGGGTGAGTCTAGTGATACGTGGAGGCTTCTTAAGGCAGATGACTTTGTTTAGAGAATGTCCAAAGTCTTGATTAAACTCCTTGAAGTGTTTCTATGTTCCTCACTTCTGTTTTGTCTGGGACATTGTATGTGATGACATAACTTGCTCCTTCTGAGAAAGAGATGAAAAGTTACAGCAGAACAAACAAGGAACACTGTAGTCCTTTTAAAGACTAACAAATGTATTTATCGCATGAGCTTTAAAAATGTGATAAATACATTTGTTAGTTTTTAGAAGTGCCACAGGACTTTGTTTTGATGAACTAGACTAACATGGTTACCCCTCCAGAAGATGAAAAGTTGTGGGTCATCTGCACAATTATAGTAGAAGGACCCATGATAGCATAATAATTTCTTGCCTGGGCAAGGAGGGAGGGTAGCTGGCAGTGATTTGGTGGCCACAGAGTACCATTCAAAATTTTTTCAATTTTATTTTATTTTCCTGCATAAGATCTACAAGATAGAAAAAAAATCCAAACTTAGTTTAATTGTCATCATAAAAACTAGTGCCAACACGTTTTGCTGCAGCATTTTTCAAGTGTTATTTGAATGGACATTTAAATTAGTAAGCTTTTGTATTGGCTTTCTTTTTCATGCGTGACAAACACTAAAAGAAGAAGCAAGAGAAATTACTTAATATTGAAATACAGGTAAATGTAAACTACAGTACTAAAAAAAATGGAAAATTTAAAATAAAAGATTTGATAAAGAATCTGTTTCTCTGCTTGATTAATTTACATTAATATGGTTAAAAGCAGCATTTTTCTTCTTCGTAGTATGTTTCTAAGCTGTATTAAGTCAGTTCAGTTTTAAACTTTTGAATGAACTACCATAATATTTTGTCTGGAGATGCAAACATTCAGAATTACGAACAACCTCCATTCCTGAGGTGTTTGTATCTTCTAGATTCTACTATCTAAACATCACTGTTTTATAAATCCATTAAAAGATAATGAAAATTCCTAGTCAAGGTCCAATATGATGTGGCTTTATAAAGACCTTTCTTGGCTTTCTAATGAGTGCTACATAAGTAATAGAATTTTTCTGTATGTTTTTATGCAGGCAGTATTTTCAACAAGTGTGCTGTGCTCCTGCGATCAAAATTGATCTAAAATTCCCTTGCAATATGGTATTTAAAGTTCCAAAAGTACATCTCTATTGGAAGAATAAAAGTGGGCTTTCCTGTATAAGGGACTATTTGTGTAGAACTTCTGGGGATCTCTTTGTTTAAGAATTGAAGTGCATCAGTCAACAGTCACTAACTTCATTAGTTGAGAGAATATTTGATCTGTATGTTTCTACTTTTTTTTTTTTAATCTTGTTCTTTTATCATGTTCTCAAAACCCTTTCCTCCTTGGAAAGAAGGGAAACAGAAGCACATGTGTATCAGCTACTACTGAATGGACCCAGAGCCCAAGTGTATGGAATCAGTCTGCTATATATTGCTATTTCACAGTATTGATGAGCTAGAAGCAACCTCTTAGGCCATTTTCTTTATCTATCCAACCTGTGGCAGAATCTTCATAACTCTAAATCATCTTCAGTACTTGATTATTAGTCTTTGACTGAGAGATTTCTACAAGCAAGGATTTTTTTCCAGAGGCATAATTTCCTAACTATAGCACTTAGACAGAGATGATGGAAACAGTCACAACAAAAAGAGAAATACATTGAAATGGTGAGGAGCTCTGTGCATACAATTAAAAATTAAAATATGATGTATCTCAATATTTTTTCATGCAACAATTGTCCACTTATCCAGCAGTTTCCTTCTGAGCAAAAAATACATAATGAAAATTCTTTTTGAAATCTGAAATTTCTCAGTTTGAAATTTGGCCTGTTCCCTGAGCAAAAATTAACATTTCATGCACAGACAGTTCCAGAATGTATTTAAATAATGTTGCTGATAACTCTAGAACATGAGGCAAGAGATTCTGTGGTTGTTTTCCCTTGCTGAATATTGAGCTTTGATCTTTTGGAGATGTGTGAATGTAAAGAGCTGTATTACTGTTTTAGCTATGTTGGTCCCAAGATATTAGAGATACAAGATGGATGAGATAATATCTTTTACTGGACTAACTTCTGTTGGTGAGAGAGTTTGAAAGCTTTTCTCACTTGTTAACAGAATTTGTTTCAATAAAAGATATTACCTCATCCTGTCTGACTAAACTGAATTAATAACATATACATACAGTATGTATGCAACTGTGGGTACATACATATATAGCTTAGCATTCTTTTTAAGAGACAACTCCTCTTCCTTGTGTGAGGGAGTCAGACTTGAGGGCTACAGGAGGGTGCTGGAGAGTAGATATATTAGCCCCAGACTTAACAAAGCCCTGTTCCCAGGGTACCTGGGGCAGGGCTGCTTTGAGCCAATTAAGTCAGTTGGAGCAGCTGACTCCAATTAAGTCAGTTGGAGCAGTTGACACCAATTAAGAGTAGCAGTTTAAAAGGCCCCTGTTGCAGCCAGGCAGCAAGGGAATTTGTGCTTGTTGTTTGGAGGTGGAGGTAGGAGCAGTGTTTGGTGGGGAACAGAGCAAAGAAGAGTGGAGGAGAGCTGACCAGTAGCTGTTACTGACAGCACCTAAGAGGTACGGGCAGTCAGGGAAAGTTTGCCCAGATGGGCCTTAGGGCCCAAGGCCCAGCAGCCTGTGGAGTGGAGAGCCTAGCCCAGGGTAGGAGGGAATGAGGATCCATAGCGCTGGGTGTTTGGAGGTGGGAGAACTGTGCCTCAGCTGGCTGCCATTACATGAAGCGCAGGACCCATAGGGACTGAAAGTGCTCAGTTTGCCACACTTGAATGGCCTTCTGTTTCCTCAGTTTATCCCTTGCCAACATGCCCTGGAGATCTGATATTGCAGTTACCAATGTTCTGTCGGAGGTCTAGACAGAATGGTCTTCAGAGCCTTCCAGTGCCTATGCTAATCAGGTGGAATTTTATTTGTGAAGCAAACACAGTGAATTTTTCAGCAGCACAAGATGCTTCCTCTCCCTAAAGCCTGAAAATGCTTGCTGATTCCTCAGCACTCCCAGGCATTGTTGGCCCCAATAACGAGATTTATAATCAAACATGGATCTTCTCCTACATGACATTTGTACAGGGTTTCTATTTCTACATAAAACTAGAATGTGTTCTAAAGAGATTTCCTTGCTACATAGCATAAAAAAGTAGGTTAGAAAATGTTAAAATGAAAAATGTATTGTTGTTTATTTTATGTCATGAGTAAAATAAATGTGCATCTTCGACAAAGCTAGAAAATGTGTAACATACATTTACTGTTCTCTTTTTTAAATGCAGGGTGGATTGCAATGTTGGGAGCTATTTGGCTGCTAGTTTTAGCTGATATCCAAGATTTTGAGATGATACTAAACAGAGTGGAATGGGCAACACTTCTTTTCTTTGCTGCACTGTTTGTTCTAATGGAGGTAAGAACAATTAGACAAAAATACAGTTACTCTACTTTATTTTAAGTCTGTGATTTCAATAATTTGGACAGTTAGGACTGCAAGAAGCACCTGAGTTATAGGGTCAAGAATTATCCTGTGTAGAGGGCTCACCCAAGAAGAGGATGAATGCTCTGTAATATTTTGCATAAGAGTGAAGTCTTAATAACAGAGAATAGAATTATGGAATAGTCAGAGCTGCTCTGGAGTCAAGTCTCACTTTTCATTATAACCCTGATTTTTCTCCTTTCCTACTATCACTTCCATAATTTTAAATAAAGAGACGTTTAGTTTCAAATTTGGTACTTGTGATCTATGTGAGCACACAATTGATTTTTAACCCCAGTTTAGACAAGCCATAGAAAAAGCAGGAGTTAGTCATAGTTTGAAAATATAACATTTTTTTCTCATATTCTGGCTACAAAATGGCTTGTCTGAGAGGTTTCAAATCAGATTTGTTTGAAAGCTCTGGAGGTCTAGCACACAAGACCAAATTTCAAATATTGAAAATTATCATTAAAATGTTAAGGGCGAGAGATGCTTGAATAATTTAAAACATGGTTTGCGCATTCAGTTGATTGCTGGCTGATTCAATCACAAATGAGTCTCATTTGAGTCACTATTTCAGAATGTTGATTAAAATTTTTGTTTTGATTTGGCACAAATGTTTGGAGAATGGGTTTTCTTCATTTGAATATCCGCAGTCACATGCCAACAAAGTTATTTGTGCATGCACAAGAATGCTCATTCCTTACTAGTCATTATTTGTTCTGTTTTTAAAGTTCAGACATCCAGTCATGGTGCAGAAATAAGGCAATGATATGGCCCTAAGTGAACAGTCACACACCATGAATAGTGACCAGTCAAAATGAACAGTTTTATAAACAGCTCATACTTGGAAATTTGTTTGCATGAACTCTTAGTCAAATAATTACAAATAGCACATAGATATCTACATCTGAATTTATTTATTTATTTGTTCATCAACCGAAAATGGGCTAAATGTGGAGCAAATATATGTCATAGATTCATAGGTTTTAAAATCAGAAGGGACCAATATCATCATCTAGTCTGATGTCCTCCATAATGCAGGCCACAGAACATCCTGCCAACTCCTGCAATAGACATCTAACCTATGATTGAGTCACTGAAGTCCCCAAATCATGGTTTAAAGACTTCAAGGTACATGAATAAGTCAACTAATTCTATTTAATATACCAAATAAGGAATTTAGAACCTAGCAAACTACTTAAAGCTTATTGGAGGCTCTGATCATCAAAAAGATTGCAATCAGCTTTATGGAGTTCACCAGAACACTATTCATTTATTCTGACTCAGTGCACCCATTAGTGTTAATGGCCACTCTGACACATACAGTTTTTAACTCTATATTTCCTGAAATTTCTTAGCCATGATTGAGAATCCATACTGAAATCACATTAATTTTATAGCATGAGCATTTTATGAAAGTCACATTCTCTGATGTTATTATATACTGTTTTAGCTTGAACTTAGAGGTTTTTATTTGAGTACTGTGTAGCTACACTGTAAAGTAATGAACCACATTACCATTTATGGAAATCTTGCAGTTACTATTAATATTGATATCATTCACTGAATTTTTTTTTCAATAGTTTCTCTGGTCACTGATGGGAATTGGGAAAATGGTTAATAAAACACTTTTTTTTCCGGCCACTCTATCATTACCTCATAAAACAAACCAGCACAGATGAAATGTTGATTGGAAAAGTGGAAACAACATTTAAACTCTTCTCCTTACAAAAATCTGGGAGACAGCTCTACCGCTGATAGCTAAATGCCAAGAAGTTTATTTTTGAAGAGGGTACAGAGTATTATTCAAGGAAAAGCTCAAATTTCATCACTGTTGTTGGTACTCTGTACATTTTGTTAAAAATATGAAACTTTTAAAGTGGCACTCAAGTAAAATCAAAATTTCAATATGTTTAAAATTAATACAAATGTTTAATGGTTTATAATTCCCCAGTAAAAGAGACGTTTCTTTAGATTTAAACATTTCCTTCAGGTGTTTGTGTAGTATATCGAGGAATTGAACTAAAAGATGTAGTCATCTGTTTTCTGGGTACTGCAACATTAAGTGCAGAAGGGAGTCTTCCCTGTTCCAGGGTCAGCTCTGAGGTAGCTGCCCATTTTGTTTTTCATTTCAGATTCAGAACATTATATAGGGAGTCACTGTGGCTATGTATAAACTTGTAAAGTTAAGTTGACTTAACAAGGTCGACTTTAAGTCAACTTAAAGTTGACCTTGTTAAGTCGACTTTACAGAGCAGCTATACTTTGTTGACCTTGTTAAGTCGACTTAACAGTAGACATAGCCATCTACAATGGCTTTAAGTTGACTTAATAAGGTCTACTTTGTGCTATTCCCTGTCCACGCTGGCTTTAAGTCAACTTAAGAAGTCGACTTAAGGCTTAAATTGACCTTCAGAGGTGGTGTTATTAAGTCGACATAAGCTGTTATTAAGTTGACTTAAGGAAGCGCTTAAGTTGACTTAATAAAAGCCCAGTGTGGACACGGCTTTGTGTAGGTCGACTTAAGCATCCTTAAGTTGACCTAAGTTGCAAGTGTAGATGCACCCTGTGTCCTCTCTCTCCCTCCCTCCCTTTCCTCTCCTTCTCCCTTTTCATACTATTCTCTTTTTCTGAAGTAAAAGTAATCTAGATGGAAAGCACAATTTTTTCCTTTGTACATGTGTAATTAATGTACAGTACAGTAATGCTCCAGATATTCTACCTCTGCTTTAGCACAGAACTTAACTAAACAGGACAATACAATTATCCTCAATTCTTTTGCAAAGGCACCCGGATATTTTGATTTTCCGCTAGGGATGACTCCAGAAATAGACATAAAAACCCTTATCATAGCAGCATCACTCTCCCTAATGCCACCCCAAAATGTGGTCATCAGGTTTGAGCCTAACTTCCTGTTTGGAATTTGAACATGAAACCTACTGGCCTAGAAGGGAGACTGTGCTGCCGGCTGAACCACACTAATATCCCTGGCTTACCTGTATTACAGCACCTGCAACATTCTTTTGTAGCCTTCTGCTCTGATGGGGCTGTGTCTGACTCCCAATTGCTCATACTCAAATCTACACTTTGGTGAATATTCTCCGTTCTAATTCAATAGGTGAATAGAGAGAGTAAGAAAAAGGTTAGAGCTACTCGGACTGAAGACTGTGTTTACTTTGAAATGATTGGTTGGTTCTTTCATTGCCATCTCAGTTGTATATGTCCTGTCCCTCTCATATCACTGGCATATGAAGTTTGTTCTCTTTCCCCTGTGAACCTTCATGTACTCTTCTTGTTCAGTAAGCCATCTGAGTAGTTGGTCCTGGGATATAAGGAGGCGGCTGGAGTTTGAGGATGTAGTAGGAAATGTACCTGAAGAAGTTTGAAATGACTGCTCCATTGTTGCTCAGTGTAGCACAGGAAAACAGTTAGAAGAGGGTAGGCTTTTCGGAGCTGTTAGCAATTCTCAGAAGCTATGAAAATGCAGGATGTTTGTAATGGATGGGCCAGCAGCATTAGGTAACAAAATTTGTATATATCTGGCTGGCAGATCTGCGGAGTCTTGAGACCGTATCCTCAAAAGTGCATGCATGCCCCATTCTGGCATATGGGACATTATGGAAAGGTGACCGGTCAGTGGTGTGATAGGGCTCTGCTTCATTATGCTGACTGCCCACAGGCATAAAGTCCCTTAAACTTATTGGCTAGTGGCATGAGTTAGAACAGCCCCATGACTGTTCTAAATTGTGCTGGGATCAGACCAGCACAGCATCAGGGAGGCATAACTGTCTCTTCAATGCCCTCCCTCCTCGTCTATGCTCAGCAGAGCCCATAGGTAAGAACTGAGCCTAGGTCTGGTGTAAGAAGAAGAGTCTGGGGTTAGTTGAAGAAGGAAGGAGCTGGCTCCTGATAAAAACCTGGAAACTAAGCATTCAGCCTCATGACCTGTGTACACCCCTAACTAAGATGAAGGCAGTGGAGAACGAGGTTTAGAACACCGATTTTCTTTTCACCCTTGGAATTATCAGTATTCTCACTTGGTGGGATCCTAATTTCTCCATCTCTGCCATACAATATGTGCTTCAGTAGTCTGGACTGATGGAGTAGATGAAGAATAAGTTTTATTTGCTTTAACATATACATTCAGGTCTGGGGTTAATAGTGTGGCCACTTTGTGCTGTGCTGCCAGCAGAATCTGGATACAAAGTTGGTGGATCTGACGCTCAAAAAATAACTGTTATGCAAGCGAGGTGGGATTCCTCTGCTGCCATAGAACCTGTGTAGAAGTTCCCACATCATTCTTTCTACACCTGTGTAGTTAAGGTGGCCAGATAGCAAGTGTGAAAAATCAGGAGGAGGGGTGGGGAATAATAGGTGCCAATATATCATAAAGCTCCAAATATTGAGACTGTCCCTATTGAATTGGTACATATGGTCACCCTAAGTGTGGTGATGTGGGCAGAGCATCCATGTGTTGCATCAGTACTTGGATGTGGTTTCATCCCACTGCTGGTAGCATCTCCACATGCTTCCTTCCTGACTTGCACTGTTTCTTGGCAGTATCTGAGAATTTGGTCACTAATTTTTGTGTTTTGGGTTCTGAGTCAAACTTTCTTTCTTTCTTTCTTTCTTTCTTTCTTTCTTTCTTTCTTTCTTTAGAGCCATAAACTTCAGACGCTGACCTTAACTGTCCAAAGATTGAAATATTTCATGTAGGATATTGGTTCATATCTAGAATTTCTTTTGGTTAAAAATTATTTGTACTCAAGTATTCCTAAAAAATGCATCCATTCCACAGAAGGGGAAACTTTAAACCTTGGAGTGGTGCTCTAAATGGAGATGAAATGTCTGTGCTCTACATTCCCTTTAGAAAATCTGGTTGACATTTCAAATGCAACAAAATTGCAAAAATGATGTGGATCTTCTGCCATTTCTATTGTTCTTAATAACTTATCCAGTTGCAATGTGTACCTTATATCGGGTGAATACTGACATTTTTATAAGGGAAAATGAGTGTGCCAGATTCGTTTTAATTCACTTTAAAATATTTTTTCAACAGCATGTTTGCTCACACATTATTGGTTGATCTAAACTTATCTCTTTTAGGCTTTGGCTCATCTTCATTTAATAGATTATATAGGAGAACAGACAGCTTTGTTAATAAAGGTACATTTCAATATTTACACTTATTTCCTCCCAAGGTAGGGAAATATTTATATTTCTTTAATAAATATACTGACTGATCATTGCATATTAAAGTAAATGTGAACAGCTGAATTCCTACATCAGATGTGCAATGTGTGCATTTCACCCTTCACTGTGAATGGTCCTTAATGTAAATTGTGTATGTCTCACCACAGCCGGAATATATGATTTTATTGGACTAGTAAGATTTTTTTCTGTAGTTTTAATTAATTAATAAACAAGAGAGTTGGATGAGACAAAGCTAATATAACAAACAGGGAGAAAAAACCTGTATAGCTGCACAGAATATTTCTTGTATGAAACACCAGTGTGATTGTTAGAAATGTCACTGGCTGCATGCCTTCTTTCCCACATTTCTGTTGAATGAGTAGAACTATTGTGTGAATAAATCTCAGTTATTTACTGTTTAAATATAGTTTATAGTCCATCACCACCTTTAAAAATGTGTGTGTTAATTATTTAGTGAAGAATCTGTACAAGTTTGCCAATAATAGCAAAGAGAAATATCAAGGTTATTGTTACAGCTGAAATAGTATTGATTAGCTTTCAGTTTCAGTTGGAGTTGTAACTTCACCTTTCTTCATGCCAGGTAGTTCCAGAGGATCAACGCCTAGCTGTCGCTATCATTTTAGTACTCTGGGTCTCTGCTCTGGCATCATCCCTAATTGACAACATTCCATTCACAGCTACAATGGTATGTGTTTCTGCAACAATTGCATTTCTTCCTTCCATTATATTCAATGAGTCCAACTATTTGATAACGAACTTGCTTTGTGAGACCTCAACCATGTTACAATTGCTCCCACCTCTGAGAGGCAAAGGCAATAATAATATCATAAATAATGATTACTGGGCTTATTCACCCCACTTAGGCGCTTTGATTTGCAAATACCATTGTGATAATTAAGTATCAAATTAGAACATCATGTAAGTTTTCCATTTTCAAGCATCTGACGAAGTGGGATTTTTTCCCACAAAAGCTCGTGCTATAGATAAATTTGTTAGTCTTTAATAGTGCAACCAGATTCTTTGTTAGTTTTGCTGGACTAGACTAACATGGCTACCCATTTGGAGCCATTTATACAGTACATTTTTGCACTCGCTCTGGGCTTCTGGCCTTTTAAGCATCTGGCTCTCAAATATTCTTATCCTCACATTAAATTCGTAATAATAATTCATAGTAATCTATAATGACAATGACTAGACATTGGGCCAAGGAAAGAGTGAGAATGACTCTATAGAACTGATGTTTAGGGCACTAACCTAGGATCTGGGAGACCCAAGATCCAGAGACCAGGCCAATGCCTGTCCAATTATTTATATATTAAAAAATCGAATAGCTTGAACAGGAGAGAAAGAGGGAGGCCCACCTCAGTGAAGGAGGTGGAGAGAGCCTCCACCTACAACCATTAGCCTAGTAGTAAGGTGGTATTCTTGAAATATGGGAAATGGAAAGTCAAATCCTTTCTCTGTATATGGACTAAAGGTTATGAAGGGAAGCTTCCTCCACTGCCACTTGAATCCAGCTCTTTACACAACCGCAAAAAAGAACCAAACCCAAAAAACCCCAAACCAAAAGACACCCCCCAAAACAAAAACCCAACCCCCTATGAGTGGGTTTAGTAAGCCTCAGATTTTTAAGATTCATGGAAACTTTTTTTGCAAATTTTGTATTTTGTTGAACCCAAAGTGATATTTTTTTCTTTCAATTTTTTTTTTAAATTTTATTTTTTGGAACTGCCAATGAACAAAACAAAACAAAAAAGAATTATTCATTTGGCTCCAGTTATATATAATACACAAAGACACACATATAGTCTATGTTAGGGAGAATTGTGGAATTTCCACTCCATGAGAGGTAAAGCCATGAAGCCTGATACCTGAAGGGTTGAACTCAGGGACCAGAGAAGGGACAGAGGTGCAACCTGTCTGTAGCACATGAATATTTTTCTTTTCTTTTCTTTTCTTTTCTTTTCTTTTCTTTTCTTTTCTT
>ML685801.1:2457144-2468914 GCA_007922175.1 Pelusios castaneus
TTTTCTTTTCTTTTCTTTTCTTTTCTTTTCTTTTCTTTTCTTTTCTTTTCTTTTCTTTTCTTAAAAGTTCCAATATAGTGGCTTGAATTTTGATTTGGGTTGCTCAATTTGTGCATACAAATGAGACAATTAGTTCCGCACTGACTGGATCTATGTGTAAAATTATGTGTACAACCAAATTCTAGGTATGAACAAAAGGGCAGGCCCACCAGATTAGCTCAGTATAATTAGCTGTGTGAAATCTGCCTGTCAGAATCAGAATCCAGAAACTTAAACATTCCTCAGATATGCTGTTGAGAATAAGGGGGTACCGTTGTGCACTGTTAGGATGGGTCTTGATTTTAGTGGATCTGGAAACTCTGGAAGGTGAACACAGCAATCAGCTTGTTCTATATGAAGATGCTAATTCATCTTAATTTTTATATTTTACTATGCTGAATTTGCTAGGTGGCTGTTTCTCATTCTAACAGTAATAAATGTGAAAGCTGCTCACCAATACTACAAACAGGTGATAAGTGTATCACTGTATCTGACTCAGCATTGCAAGAAGTGGTAGGAAGCAAGCAACTGAATGTACTGAAATAATGAACATATACCTTTTCTAATGTAAATGTAGTTAAGTTGCTAAGCAGCAAGTTAGAAAGGATTCATGTTTACCTAAGGTAGTGGCTCTCCACCTTTCCATACTTCTGTACCCCTTTCAAGAGACTGATTTGTCTT
Source organism: Pelusios castaneus (assembly GCA_007922175.1). Classification (NCBI taxonomy): domain Eukaryota; kingdom Metazoa; phylum Chordata; order Testudines; family Pelomedusidae; genus Pelusios; species Pelusios castaneus. Next base: position 2,457,865 of record ML685801.1, read on the forward strand.
GCTCACCCCCAAGTTTCATGTCATGTAAAAATACTTACTTATAAAATCAGACATAAAAATACAAAAAAGTCACAGCACCTATTATTTTCTCATTTTTACCACATAATTATAAAATGAACCAACTGGCATATAAATTTTGTACTTGCATTTCAGTGTATAGTATGCAAAGCAGTATAAACAAGTCATTGTCTGTCTGAAATTTTAGTTATTACTGACTTCATTGGTGCTTTTTATGTAGCCTGTTGTAAAACTAGGCAAATATCTAGATAAGTTGATGTAGCCTCTGGAAGACCCCTGAGTACTCCCAGGGATATGCATTCCCTGGTTGAGATCGTCTGCCTTAAAGCATATGAAAAATCAATTTCTTTTGAATGTTTAAACAGAAATGGCCATTGAATGAAATTTTGTTTATTGATGTGGCAGGTAATATGGTTACATTTATTCAGACAGAATGAGACATTTTTGAACCCATTGTTGCCATTTAAGTGTAGCTTTGTTTATAGATTAAGCTCATGCTATAGGTCTTTCAGCAGCTCTTAAACATCAGCTTCTCTAAGGAGACGTCTGCTTTAATCTTCAACACCCAACAAATGGCAGAGATCAGATTAGTGATTATATAAGAGTAGTGATTATATAGTTCAAACAAGTGTAAAATGAAGACTCGAACTTGATAAGAAAGCTGATCCTTTTTATTCTAACAATGCTCTCTATGTAACACAAAATCAGCAATTTAGAGAAATATTTGAAGTACTTTATCCTGAGATTACTTTCGATGTAACTCCATTGTTAGCCAAATTCTGTTTTCCCCCTGAACCAGAGAAAATCTGGTATAACAACGCCAGCATCAATGAAAACACTGTCTTGAGTATCTGCATGTATATAACTTCAGTAAGTATAGTAAAATTTGTAGTTAGCATAAAGTCTAGGAGAAACAGAGCAGCATTTTACACAAGAAGGGAATCTTCAAAGAGGCCCTGAACATCCAAAAGCAATTAAAGGAGTTTTTGAAGGGACTTAACGAATTATAGGTTGGTAACATTTATCGGTGCAATTTCCATGTAAATCTAGTTTGATCAAAATAGGAACAAAGAACTGGAGCGACACAAGAACAAAACAAAAAATGGATTCAGAAAATCTATGGAATCTCTCCATTGCTTAGCTAACATGACTGATCCTAAATACAAAAGTCAGTGATTGAGCCCAAAAGAAGAAGAGGCTAAAACTTGGCTGATGGATTGTAATACTGAGAATATTTTATTCTCTTCAAGCGTTTAAAATGAAGACCCCAGATATATATTTAATAAGGTGATGATATCACAATTCATTTAGTCAAAATGATGGAAAATTGTGTAAGTAAAATCACAAAAGATTCCACAGAAGAATTCAGTATTTTGTCAATATTTTAGAAACCTACACTTCTGTCCATCCAGCTCTGCAAAATAAAGTGTATTTTTAACACATTTTGGTTAGTTTGGTCTAGATTTTGTAATAGGGAGGTATTGTAAGAAATACAAACAGACAAAACCCACACATAACCAACCAACCAAAAATACGCAATAAACTGTTGCAACAAAATCTCCAAAATAAGTTGATATACATGTATTTATATATATATATCTAAGGGCAGACCTAAAAGAGAGTAGGGACTAACTAGTTAAGACACTGGCTACTCAGTTATTTTCTCTCATTTTACATACAGAATTGCAAGCTTTTCATGTTGGACAATATGTCGGCCTTCTTCTGCTTGCAGAAAGTATATTGTGAATCAAACTATTGTTTTATGTTTCATTTCACAAAAATATTCTTGATTTTTTCAGTGACCCTGTTCCCTTTAGTATGTGGTGTTGGATATACCTGGAACAACTTTGCTTAAATGTCTTCTGCCTTAGCATTACTAACTCAATAGCCAAGGAGCTCTCCCCTTAAAATGTTAGCTGCCATGATTTTATTACCATTGTTTTCTTCATTTTACTTGATTTTTTAAAAATAAGTTGCATATGTTGAGTTATCTGTTTATCCTTTTTTCTGCTATTATCAGGGACTAAAAATGTTGCCATAAGAATGTTGCCTAGTTTTTGTTGAGTTTTAATACCATTTTCTCAATATACTTTAATAAATATTTCCTATCACCCACACTGCTGGCAAGCTGACTGAATCCTTGACAATTCATTGTTAGAAACCAGACTGATGTTGACCTGCCATTTTTTTATCTCTAAAACTGACAGGAACTCTTCATTTGCAGGGCTGTATTTTTCACAGGTATCCAATGTTCTCAATGTCACTTTTATTTTTGGATCTCTCTTTGCCTTCTGCTTTAGAAGCAAACGTAGCCATCTGAGGGAATTATAGGTTAACTGTCCAATTCTGCTGTCTCTATTGTTCTCAGAAGGATGATGCTATGGATTTTTTTTTTTAATAAACAGACTCTAAATTGTTAGGTAGGTTTTTAATAATAAGAATAATTAATTCACAGCACTTCAAACTGAGGAAAAAATCAGTTTATCAAATAAATAGATAATAAAACTGGAGGGGTAAAATGTATGTTTGAGTTTTAAGCAAGGTATTAAATATAGTTTATAAAAGATTTTAAAATGTGAATGACCTCTTTTAATCCAGGTAAATTCCAAGTTTTTTCTTTTTCTTTTAAATCATTGTAATGTATGTTTGTCTCTAGAAAGGATACATGGATTCAAATATTTTCCTGGTGTGACTTTTTATTTTTAATAGATTTCAGTGTCCCCAGTCAACAGTGGTAACAGATCCTTAGGAACTAATGGGACTAAGGCTCACTAATAATGCCCTGACTGTCACACTATAAATGTAAGACCGGGTTCTCTAGTGAGAATATCATAACTGGTCTTTGATCTGGCCATAAATTTCTGGTAGAGAACAATTTGTTGGTGTTACTATGCTGCATCTGGTCTGTTCCTCTGCTTCCCCTCCAAGCGAGGCACTTAAAGGGCCCTTAATGGATCAGCTCTCATCCAGGCCTCAGACCAGGGCTAGGAAGTGTCTGCACTGGTAGGTCCTAATTCAATAAAACACTGCTGTGCTCTTATGTCTGAGTTTTGGCATTGGCTCAGATGATGAAGAAGGCCCTAGCAGGAGCACATTTCTACTGGGGAGTCTTCGAAAGGCAGGAAGAGAATTCTGTGCAGATATTGCAAACAGACCACTGTTATTTCTTAGTGCTTGGTAGCATTTTCCATGGTTTAATTAATGGGATTTTTTTTATACTTAGATTATGGTTAATATCACCAGTACATATATGAGTGTGTGTTTGTTTATATATACTTATTATTTTTCAATAATAGATTCCTGTTCTTCTCAACTTGAGTCAAGATCCTGATGTGAATCTGCCCGTGAAACCATTAATCTTTTCATTGGCCATGGGTGCATGTCTTGGAGGTAAGGGACAACATGGTAAAATCTAATGCCCTGTAATAATTTCAAAATTACAGTAAACATTCCACAGAGTAGCTCAAGTGAAATAAGGTTCCATGAGCTTATTATAGAAAGTGCGCTCAGGGCTTCATCCTTTTTGTATTGACTTTGGAGGGCATTGGATCAGGCCCTCGATAAATGTCTGCTACTTTGTAATATAATTTATTTCTGATTTGTTTGCAATCTATGTTTGAGGGCCACATATGCATTAAGTCTAAATGCATAGAGAAGCTGTCCAGATGCTGCTTAAAGGGTTCAGATCCTTTGTGAGGATAAATAAAAGGACACATTCAGCTTTCAGATTGCCACAGTGGTCTATTTAAAAGGACATGCAGTTAATGTATATCATATGATCTATAATCTTAAAGGTCTGATCCAAAGGGCATTGAAAACATTGGGAGGCCTTCCATTGATGTCAGTGGGCTTTGACTAAAGCCCAAAAGACTACTTACAGATCTTTTCCCTGCCTTATTTAGCACTCCTTACTCAGACAAAACTCCCACTGAAGTCAACTGGAATGGAAGTCAATGGGAGTTGTGTCTAAGTTAGGAAAGCTGATGAGAACTTGGTGGTATTTAACTAAAAATAAAATATCATCTTGGTGCTAATTTGGATTTCTTGTGTTGCTGTTGGAGCAAATCTGCCTCCACATGAAACAGTGTGCTAAATTAGATGAATTTATTGCTCTGCCAGATTTTATTATTAACGGAGACCCACAAGGGTCTGTTGCAGGCCCAATCTTCATTCTAATTTATAATAGCTATCTATAGTAGCCATCTGATTGTTCTCTAGTTCATGTTTATGTTGATTATTTTTTCCCTATTCTACAAATACTTCATTGTCACTGGTTATGAATGAGTTACAACAGATCTTGCCAAAGTACCGACTAGCCCCTGTTTAATTAAAATAGTGTATGATTTTAGTAGAACAATAAATCTAATTGCTGACCGTAGCTGAGAATTTAATATTTAATTAAGTATATAATTAAATGTAATGTAATGTAATTTACAGTATTGTGCTAAGTTTCATCTCATAAATATTTAGATACTTGTTTAGATGCTGCTAAAGCTCTTGTTGGTTTTCCACAAAAAATAAACCCTAAACTGAGTTTCCTCTGCTATTCAGGTCTTCTTTCATTTATTCAGCTAAGTGATTGCCAGTTCAAATGACTTTAATACCTAGCAAAGATTATAATGATGTAATTGACAGATAGACTTTTAAGGATGCATTGCAGAGGTGGCACACTTTATACCAATCAACAATCATTTGTTACAGGGACATCTTTTCATAGTCATCATTATGATTTAATCAGCGGATCTATCCCTCTTTATCACAGGGGTATGAAGAATCAGCATTTGCTAAAGTAAGTGTGTAGCTAGACAAAGAGTTAGTTTGCTGCAGCAAGCTGGGGGTCTAAATTTATAGTGCACCCGCCATGTGCTGTTTGTGTGAACCCTACCACCATACACTAGAAGTTCCCTTATACATTTGAATCTAGTCCTGTTTCAGGGCAGCAATAGGTCAGTATGTGCTAGAGAATTTTTCGTGCATGGACAATTAGCAGTGGCATGCGATTGCGTTGTAGATTGAATCTCCAGTTTGCTTTGCATTAACTGATCATTTAGACAAACCTAACAAGATATTGCTTGTAGAGCACCATCTTTTCTCCAGAACTTGCTCATAGCCACCTCAGTGCATCAGCGAAAATACTACTATGGTTTCATTAAAGTGGTTGGCGGAGATTTTCAAAAGAGGATATTAGGTGGCCAAATCCCACTGGAATCAGATGGGACTGAGGTACCCACCCCTTTTGGCTTTTTAGAAGAACTCAGTGGCCCTTTCTAAAGTTTCAGTTATCTTCTTGTTCATATTTGTTGTTATATCATGTGCTGGTAAAGAGAGAAAATGATTCATGTATGTAGTATGCAAAATTGATAAAGATGTAAACAATGCTTTGGGATCTAAGTGAAAGGCGCTAAGTGAATACAAAAGTGCTGTTACTCAGCTGCGTGCCATGCAAGTATCTAGATGAATAGCTTGATGAAGTGTTATCATTATTAGTTAGTAAACTCAGAAATGAACTTTCTGTACAGCTCTTTGTCATGATTTGAAAATAAAGTTGAAGGTGTTTAAAATGAAGTAGCTACTCTGGAAGGCTGAATGAAACATATCAGTCAGCATGGATGGTCTGCAGGCCAAGGTACATCTCTTTTGAAATGTGAACACTAAATCTACTATATCTTGGAAGCCAGTGAAGGGAAGCATGGTGACAGATCAATGACTGAAACTTGAGAATGAAAAAACTCAGAATACACTTGTTTATAGTCTTTTAGCAGCTTTAATATTTGACAATAGTATTACTTTTTGATCACTGATTCAGCCTGATTGAATCTGTAAAACTGCAATAAAGCAGAACATTAAGCAAAAATAAAGAAAGCAAACAAAACACTTGCTGGCTTGTTCCCTGCAACATCTTGAAGACTGTTAATGAATCCATAACTCTCTTGCAGGAGGTTATAATGAAAATCTAATAGCTCATATCCAAAGCTAATGTTTGAAGGCTAAATGATGTCATCATCTATTGTTTGCTTGATTTGTGCGTAGAACTCCAATGATATCAATCAAAGTATTAGTCTAAATCCCAGGAGAGTAAATCCAGGGAAGATTGCTAACCCCTATATTTTCAGAGCAAGTGGGGATTTAATCACACTGTTTCTATTGAGTGGTCAGATTTAGAAGCATGAAATAATAACATGGAAATACACATTTAACTTAATGAGATTAAATACGCAGTTGGTGAGATGTCTGATATTTATGAATTTCAATTGTCTGGAGCCAGACCCTTTATTAAGCTGAATTGGCTGTAACTAAAGATGCTACTTTAGGTACTTGTACCATTTGGCATTTGGAAACTTGACCTTTATTTGTCCCTTTATCACTTTCACCATCACCTAGTCTTAATCTGAAAAAAATGCAAGTGGAAAACTGAGTAAAGAACTTACATTAATAAATGATCAGTTCTCCCTTGCTGGCATAGGCAGGTGCAAATTGTACTCATCTGCACCTGTGGAGACTGGTGAGGCTGTGGAGACTGGTGAGGCCCCTGAGGAATGTGTTCCTGATACTCTTCTCCCCTATAGGTTCTGCTAGGGGAGAGCAGCTTTCAACTGTTACCACAACAGTTGTGCTTGGAGATGCTGGCTGAAAAAATTGTTGAACTGGCGCATCTCTGAGGTATCTGATCATACCCTCTCCCTGGTTGCTGGCATCAATTTGGAGGATGGGGAAACAGGAGGTGGGGTAGAGGGCAATTTTCCACTATTGGGCATCTTTCCACCTTAGGTTATACTGACAGTAATTAGCAAAACTCCCGGGTGAATCATATACATCCTCTACAGGACTTCTGTACTAGGATATAGATATTTATAGGGGGCATTGATTGCATAGCTGGGCAATCAGGTATGTCTCAGTAGCACAGCACTATAGCTTTACTGTCTCTTGGCTTATTTCTTTGTTTTATTCCCTTTATGTGGTTGAAGGTGGTGTGTGCTCTTCACAGTGGAGATTCTGTAACTTATTATACCCCTTGGTGCTATCCAATAAAACGTTAAAGTATCTACAAACCTGTAAAACTTAATGGAGGTAGAAACAGTTAATATTGCCAGACAAAAGTGCTTCTTTGTAAGAGGGAATATGAGGGAAAAGTTATAGTTTCTAATAATTAGGCTTTAAATATATTTCAAAATCAGTGCTAAATTGGTATTAGGAAAACAAAATAAATATAGGTAAATGAAGGTCAATGATAGCAGTAACAACTCACATTTATTTAGCACCTTTCATTTCGAAGGATATCAAAGTTCTATATGATTTTAAAAAACAGAATGCTTGAGGTGAAAATATAGCAGCTGTTGAAAAATATACAGCAATACTTCATGATATTTAAGGTACAAAATGGGGGGCTTACTCTTATGGCTTGTTTAGAAGACAGCTATATTTTAGAGAGATTTCCTGCCATTGAAGGTATGTCAACTCATAATCCAAATAAAAGGGCAGAATCAAATGGATTGAGGCTGAGTTGAAATCTTTAAAAAGAAAAAGAACAATGTTTAGCATTGTGACCTTTACAAAGAGGGAAATAAATAGATTTAGGAACTGGTCCCTATTTTTTTTTTCAAGACTCTAATAAATATGTTTTTAACAATTCGGTGCCTTAAAATGCTACTAATCTAAAAGCAAATATAAGGTACCTTCATCGTTCTTATATTGGCACCTAACCACTTTCCTTCCTGAGAATTCTTAACCTGCAGTTGCTGTTAGGTATACAGTAGCACTGTTTACTTGTCCTCCTTAAAGAAGTACTCATTTCAGAGTTCAATTTTACATTTCCGGTTTTTCTTTGTCATACTAGCAGGAGCAATATCGAGCACCAATAACATTGCCATCTTCTGTGATCAGTTTTTCATAATTCACCATCAGTGTTTCCCAAAATGACTTGTCAGTGATTTTTCCCATGAGCAATAAAACTCTTTATACTTACTTTTCTTCTCTCTTGAATTCTAGATTAATGTTGCCACATCTGGTAAACCCTGAAGGGATATTGTGCTCTTTCATGACATCCAAACTCTGGATCATATCACTTCACACATTTTCAGTAGGGAGTTCTGCTTTAAAGTGATCGTGCAATAATGCCCCCATTGTGAGAGCTAAGCTTATTATAAGGACCTCACAGCCAAACAAGGTGTGGTAAATCTTTAAGGTTGCTAAAGAGAATCCTCTATGGAAAACGTAAAGCAGAATATTCAGAATTATAGATTCTTTCAGCCAAAATTTAAAACGTTGTCATCTGTGAAAAGACAGTATCTGAGGGCTAGTTAGTCTTGAGACTTTGAACCTGTCTAGAGATAAAAGTCATGATGGTTCTCATCTCTTTACCTCAGTTTATCAAGGGCTACTTTGACATTCAAATCTGACAGAAGCTATATCTAATACACTTTCACATGGCATGTCAAGGAGGAGGAAATCAGTGATCTGCAAAGATAATTCTACAGAGTCTCTAGCAAATCTATTGAAATGCTCAGCTTCATAGTTTGATCACTTCTGAGCCTTATGTGGAATATGGTTGCCATGTTAGTTCAATTAAACATGAATTAAAGTTAATAGTTTTTCCTCATTTGGTTTGATAGAAATCCCCAGCTAATTGCTAGAGCAATCTCTTTGGAATCTAGAGTCTTTAGTTTGCTTTCTGTAAATACTTTATTCCTTTATTAATACTAATGTTTGGAAGATCATAGAATCATAGAAGACTAGGGTTGGAGTGGACTTCAAGAGATAATCTTGTCCAATCACATGCTCAAAGAAGGACCAACCTCAGCTAAATCATCCCAGCCAAGGCTTTGTCGAACTGCACCTTAAAACCTCCTAAGGATGTGGAGATTTTATAACTCTCTAGGTAACCCATTACAGTGCGTCACCCTCCCAGTGAAAATGATTTTCCTAATATGCAACTTCCCCCACTGCAACTTGAGTCCATTGCTCCTTGTTCTCTCATCTATTACCACCGAGAACAGCCTAGCTCCATCCTCCCTAGGACCCCCTTTCGGGTAGTTAAAGGCTGCTATCAAATCTCCCCTCATTCTTCTCTTTAGCAGACTAAACAAAATTGGACACAGTACTCCAAATTTGGCCTCACTAGTACTGAATAGAGGGGAATAATCACATCCCTCAATCTGCTGGCAATATTCCTACTAATGCAGCCCATTAGCCTTCTTGGCAATAATGGCACACTGTTGACTCATATCTAGCTTCCTGTGCATTGTAACCCCCAAGATCCTTTTCTTCCTAGCCAGTTGGTCTCCAATCTGTAGCCATGCATGGGATTTCTTTCATCCTAAGTGCAGGACTCCGTACTTGTTCTTGTTGAAACCCATCAGATTTTTTTTTTTTTTTGGCCCAATCATCCATTTTGTCTAGGTCACTCTATATCCTAAATACCTACCCTCGAGAGTTTCCACCACTCCCCACAGCCTAGTGTCATCTGCAAACTTGCTGAGGGTGAAATCTATCCCATCAGATCAAATGTGGACCCTCTCTGAGGAAAAAATCAGGCAGTATGAGACCCTCAATGAGCAAAGTCATGAAGCAGGACTGCATTTGGCAAGTAGATTGTCCCAAATTAGCTGGTATGATGACTAACTGAACAAATCAACAAATGGAGCAGATACAAAATATTAAAATTCTATTTATAAAACATTCCCCTTTCAAATCTAGGGAGCTCAGGTTGTTGTACAGTAATTCTGAAGAAATTGTTGAGCCATTTGGAAAAAACATAAAAGAAATGTAATAAAACAAACCCACCAATGGTGTAGTGAGGGTATTTGGCACCCAGGGTCTAAGCCCATATTTGTGCACTTCTGTGCCTTGCAGCCCTTCTTTTGGGGCAGCAGGGATCCCAGGACCACCCTCCAGCTGCCCCAGGGAAGTGGATCTGTACCTGCAGGGGGTGCAAATGTCCCCTTCGCTGCTTTACCTGTCTAGGGGCAGCAGCCTCACAGCCTTGCCCTGCCTGGGAAGCGGCAGCCTCACCCCCTCTTCCTGGAGAAGGGAGGGAAGGGGTTGTGTGTTGTGTAGCTGCTGATTTGCAACTTTGTTTCTCCTCACTTCGCACAATAGAACTTTGAAGTAAATCACCTCTGCCTCAAGCCACAGATGTGTATTCTGTTTCACCCTCAAAATGCCATTTTACAAAGTTGTTTGAAACATCTGAAAGTAAAGGTTTCTAACAAAAGGGTCCGCTCTGCTGCCGTGCCCCACTTTTGCTGCCCCCCACTTTAGTGTCTCCAGTATTGTAAGTACCAGGAAGACTCACTGAGTTAAGCAATGAAGTGCCAGGTGGAGCAGCTGTGGCATCACTATCAGATGTGATTTAAAAATCTGTAATCGACATCAACTTGGCCTTGCCAAATGGGGGGGCAGAGCTACTAGAGAAGGCCCATGATGAGTCTCTGACTTTGGGGGGAGGCAGTTCTATGGGATTCTCAGTGGGTGGGAGGAATTGAAGGAGTCAGGAGGACTCCTGGCCTGACATTCACCACACTCACGCTGAGGGCTTGCCTACACGAGCACCGTAATCCGCAGTAAAAATCATTACCGTGCGTTAATAAGCGAACTGTACAGACGTGAAATGTTCCTGCGCACTAAGCGCCTTCTTGCTGCGCATTCCAACCACCACTCCGCCGAGAGTGGTAACAGCTGTTTCGGATCATCTGCTGCGCGTTTGTGCTCGTGTGCACCTTTCCCGCGCATTGATTGACCTCCGGAAATGTCCCAGAGTGCCAATCCATGCCACTCTGGGACACCGGAGCTGTCAAATATGTCAATTTCACTGCTCTGCTGAGCAGTGTAATTGACATATATGTCTTTGAGCCCAGCTGGGGGATCGGGTGGTGGCCGGCCGCTCCTGCCGCCACCTGAACCCCTGGCCGGTGCTGGGGGACCGGCTCCAATTTGAGCCGGCCCCCCAGCACAAGACCCGGGCTCCAGGTCTCAGCAGGAGCCGCCGCGCTTAAAGCGTGGGGGCTCCAGCTGAGAGCAGAGCCCAGCTGGGGGA
>ML685801.1:2483914-2498592 GCA_007922175.1 Pelusios castaneus
TTAAGCAGCTTGCTTAAGTCGACTTAAGGAAAGTGTAGTGTAGACACGGATTAAATTAAGTCCATTTAAGCAAGCTTAAATGGACTTAATTTCTAAGTGTAGATGCACCCTAAGAGCCTCCAAAACTTGAGTAGAAATACCAACAATTTCTCTTCCTCCTTTCCAAGCTTGTAAGAGGAACAGGTTGATTTGTTTCACATATTGTAGTGTGAGGGAACAGAGGTGTTTTAGTGCCTTCGTATGTGTATTTTTGAAGTATGTTGTCATTAAGTGTGAATTCTTGGCTTATCTACTGTAAAAGCTGCTTCTTCTACACTCAGGTGTATCCTATTAGTGTCAGTGTCATGGTAACAGTGGAATGTTGCTATCTTTGGAAATTATGGCCAATAAGAGGGAGGTGGTATCTCAGAAGGCTAAAATCAATCCATGGGGGATTTCAAAATCAGAACTGAGACCTTGAACTGTACATTGCTTGTAATTTCTAAAACTGCACACAGGTTTCTTTTTTTTTTATAGATGACATGTTTACAGAGAAGTCAGTCAGGAGTGTTTTTACTTAAGGCCTTTCTTAGTTAATCCCCAGCATTCCCAATAGAATGCCTTTATTCAAAGTCTACCTTATTAGTCTCAAGCACACACACACAAGGGTTATAGAGCACCTCAAACTAATATTTACCCCACATGTGTGAGATGGTCTTTGTGCGGTACAGTCACAGATTTCTGGTTGGCTGGTCCTTGTGTTTGTGACTGGAGATCTTTCCAATGTATCCACAAAGTGACCAGCTTGACCCAGACCCCCAATTCTCCTTTTATACTCAAAAAGTTACATAGACATGTCAATCAAAATGTTACATAGTTGACCAAACAAAATCACTCACTGAGTAAGAAAGCCAGGGTTACAAAAACATGTCACCAAGAAAAGAATTGTTAAGCAAGCAGTTTTGAGCTGTTAGTGTAGCAGTATATTTCCACATAATGACAGTCCTAAAATATATTGCCTTCCTGTTTTTTTCACAGATGTTTACCCCAGCATATTAGAAAGAGGATTCTGAGATTGTTTCCCTCTCCCTTCCAAGCCTGCCTTAGTGATATTAAATTTCTCCAGAGACATACTAAATGGCTAAGTGCAATAATTGGTAGTCCATTACAATAATTGCCAGTGGCTTGGACCTCTGGCTGGTTGCTAAAATGCCTCTCTACAACACCATAGATTTAACATGATGCTGTATGTGCACATGCAGAGCTGAGGGACAAATATTTAAAACTTTTTTGCAATTTTTAAAACCGTCTGATTGTCAACTATATATAGAGGCAGTATCAACAGTGTGCCAATAAGATGATAGGTACTATTCTACTTGTTCTGTATCCATAAAGTTTCATATAGAGCAGGGGTGCACAACCTTTTTTGGCCAAGGGCCAAATTGCATTTTCTAAGGCCACTCGAGGGCCACAAATGCAACATGCGGGGTGTGGTGAGTCACATCACATGATCCCCCCCGCTCCCTCCGCTCCCAGAGGGCCGCACAGAACATGCTTGCGGCCCGGGGGCCACAGGTTGTGCACCTCTGATGTAGAGGATCTTGGGTTTTTAAAAGGGTCCTTTGTCATGATATAATGAAAGGAAGACTAGTTTAGTGGTCCAGTACTGAAATTAAATTATGTTCTCCAATGATTTAATAAAGAATCTAAATAAAATTTGGCACTAATTTGATGCAATTTACACTGCAGTTGAAATTAAAGTATTACAGTTCCTTTACTTGTACTCATGATTTTTTCTTTGTGGAAAGCAATTATTTGCTACTTAAGTTTTGAAAATTAGTAATAGACTAAGGATTGGAGAAGGACATCACACCTGGCATTTTGGATTCCTAAAACACAAGTGTAGGTTTATTTAATTGTATGTATTTACTTAATACATTTATTTGTCATAAATTTCAGCATCTGCTTTGCTTGAAGCCTGTGCAGTCTATATTTCGTACCATTGTGCATATATAAACATATTGTCTTGTAGTGGGGAGCCATTGAAATAAGTTTGTGAAATGATCTACAAGATACAGCTAGCAAGTACATTGAGCTTGAATGTACTGAGGACTTCTAACCAGAGCAAGGTGAAAGTTAGAGCAAGCTTTTAAATTCGATTGCAGCAGAAAATACTAGTCTTTCCAGATTCCTCACTCTGCTGAGTTAGTGTTTTTCTAGAATTGGCCCCTGTTTTGAAAAGTCACTGACAGCTGGTGCTGCATGCAGGAACATTGAAAAATCAGTGGAGGGGGAGAAAACAAGAATAACCCTATCCACACAAATGATTGAGTCATGTTCAGAGCAATAGTGCTCTCAGGGTTCTAGTATAGTTTCACTGGCTAGAATGGAAAGGCTTTATTTTTAGAATAAGGGGCGTAGCCAGACCCTGTTTTCTGGCCAGGTCCCTGACTTTCCAGGGTGCCTAGCAACTGGAGTGTGGGGAGGAGGAGTGAGGGGGAGAGGCAGCTGGGCCCCTTCTGGCAAAGGCTGCAGGAGCTGCCCAGAGCTGGAGCTACATGGGCACAGAGCAGCCCACCCTCACCCATCTGCCTTGTGTGCCTCAACAGGCACAAACAACAGAACAAAACTTTTTCTTTCATAGCAGAAATTTTGATTGCTGATTTTTCCCCAACCCCGAACAATCAAGACTGAGTCCTGCAATACTTAATTACACAAGTGGCCTTGTGAAAGTCAGTGAGACTGCTGCTAAATATTTCAGAATCAGGCGCATGTAAAATGAGAACACTATTATGTTTAATTTATCTGCATGTTTTCCTGTAAACTCCATGCACAGGTAAAAATGTACTGCAGTCAGGATATTTGTGCAGAAACATGTTATCCAAAAGATGTCAGATTAGAAAAAATGTTTCATTTTCATGTCTGAAATCTCTTATAGTAATTCATATCCCTGTAGTGTAATCTAAAATGCTTAGCTTGGGTTTGAACACAGAAGTAGCATGTTGGGGAACAGCATAGAAAGAAACCTAATTTAAGTGAAGCTCTTTTTAGGATTCCAGAGCCAAGCTTAGTTTAAGTCAAATATAATCATGCATAAAATGTGTTTTCCCCACTGACTGCTAGTGGTTTAAAAACAATTAGTAAGGATAAAAATCTTATGAGTTGATGGTTTAATTTTTCATGCCACTCCAAAAAAATTTATTTTGCTCGTGATTGTTATTTTTTTATACACACAAACTGGAAACAAAAATTATACAAGATCAAGAATGCAGTTTCATGGATGCTTAGCAAACAATTCTGCTTAAAGTGGCAAATTTGAACTGGTCTTTTGTGAAACATATAAAGTTAGCTAAACTATGTGATGGCTGTCTCTTGTAGGGCTAATAAGAACCTTAATTTAATGTTAACTTCTGTAGACAGAGTGTAGAGGCCAACTTATTGCTCTGTAGGAAACTGAATGCATTATGGCAATTTAACCTTACACATCACTTTGCCTGTTTTTTGGGTATACACAGAATATTGGTATGAAAGTGAATGGGAAACCTGAACCAGAATTTATTAAAAGAGATTTTTGTTTACAGAATAAAAGAAAATTGTTTTCCAACAGAGCAATGGGGAGCTGAGAAACCTCAGCCTAGGATTCTTCCAGATTAGTAAACCTGTCGCAAACATATCTTGATTTGTAAGTTGGAATGGTATTTTGAACAAAGCATTAAAGATATTTTTATGTGTGGCAATAAGGAGCCCTATGCAGAGGGCTGTCATAAGGCTTCGGTAGTCTTATTTTCAGGCTTGTGTGTGATTTTAAGAGGCGCACAGGCCTTTTGCTGGTTTCTTCCCGATAGTGCATTTCACTCATGGGAAAATAGTAGAATTTGCCCCTTTTTGGGCTATTTGCTGAAAAATAAAGCTTTAGTCATGAGGTAAAGTAAAAGCCAAATACAGCCCTTTGTTTCTACGTTAATGAGCCGCACCTAAAGAAGGCCCAATTCTGAAGTGAAAGTGCAAAAGCAGTTAGTTAAGCCGGCTTGTTAGTCATATTGTTTAAGATCATATTGATTCCTTCTGATCTTAGAGCAGGAGTTGGCAACCCACAGCACGTGTGCCAAAGACGGCATGCTCTCCTATTCTGAGTGGCATGCAGGGCTCTCAGCCCTGTGGCACCACTCAACATGGCTGCGAATATGCTGCAGTGCTCCCATGCTGGCTCTGCTCCCCCGAGAGCCAGGCATGTGCTGTGACTCTTTCCTCTCTGCTGGCCCTGCCCCCGGCACCTGCTGGCCCCGCCCCACCGACCCCTGTCTTAGAGTCTATGAGTTTAAGTTGGGATTCAGTGTTGTGTAATGAGCAAAGCAAGACAATTGTAAGTTTCGGCTATCATGGCTGGGTGATTTGGAAAAAGGTCATTACCTGAGTTGGAATGTTGCACTTGCAGATAAGCAGATAGTCTTTTTATATAGTCACTTTTCTTTACCCTAATCATGTCTTGAATTCTGACTTTTCCCAAAGCAGCCTACTGTCAGGTTTACTGCAGCTTAGAATACTACTTCCTTTTATGTTGAGCGTATATTGATTATAAAAGCAATTGCAGCTGCTAATATAATAACTATATTAGTGATAATAATATTGTCTTCAATTTTTCAGGGATTAAACTAATAAATGACAGTCCATCAGTCACACTTAGACACATTTAGTAAGATTTTCATGGGTAGGTGAGTGAGTGGATTACACAGAAATGTTTGGTTGTCTCAGGAATACTCAGAAGAAGTTTGGAAGCTATGTGAATATAGTCAAATTCCAAAGGGGTAGCCGTGTTAGTCTATTGTAGAAAGACAACAGAGTCTTGTGGCACTTTTAAAGACTAACAGATTTATTAATCTGATTAATTATTAATTATTAATCTTATTAATAAATCTGTTAGTCTTTAAAAGTGCCACAAGACTCTGTTGTCTATGTGAATATAGGCAGAGCTCATATTTGTGTCTAGGAGCATATAACTGGTAGGCTGTGACCATACACATGTCACTGAATTTGAGGGTAGGAAAAGGGTTATTTTGGGAGCACATACTACTGAAACTGATGGTAGTTTTTCTTTCTTCTGTGCTTTCATAATCTTTCCCCCAGTTTTCCAGCCTTCTTCCTAGCAAACTTCAGAACTTCTTCCTATATTATCTTAGGCTCTGTGTGCTGGATCAGTTGCCCTACCTTTCTCTGTCAGATATTTTACATTGATCCTCAGTGTGTTATACATTATGTGCCATCCCAGATTACTCCTCAGAGGCTTTGATGAATTGATAAGAGGGTGGCAGGCTGAGAGCCAGAAGGTGAAGCAGATGTAACACATAAGTTTCTGGGTTCAAATTCCATAGAATGTTAAGAGCTGAACTGCAGTAGGAAATAAATCAAAGGAGGATTGGGAGGATCACAAAGGGAGGGGAAGCTGAGTAGGTATAGGTTGGATTGGAACAAAATAGAGGAAGGAAAGACAGGTTATCTGGCAATTTACTAATTAATTCACCTGCCTGTAGAGCATAGGTTGCTTACTTAAGATCACCTGTTTCCAGAGAAACCAGTCTCCTGCCAGTGTTGCAGTCTGCTCTATATTAAGGCTAAGGTGTGATATCCCTCCAGCATCTGTGAGGCCATCCATGAGGTCTTCTCCATCCACTTTTGTGTGACTGAATGCATAAAGCTGGTGGGCTGGTATGCACTCTCTGGCATACAGACCATATATCTAAGTAATCCTTGAATCCCTTGGGAAGACATTGGAGGCTGGCTGGCTCAAAGTCTGACATCCTCCTTCATAATGTGATGAAACCACCACCATCAGATTTTATAACAGTATTGCTGTTTCATGTTGAAAGCATTCAGCTGGCACAGTTGTGTTTCTCTCGTGGCTCTGGTTTCAAACACTGGTTTCAAACAAACAAACACTAATCAAACTGGAAACTGGAACAGCCCCCCTCCACCCCTACCTTGACCTCATTGAATGATGTACTCACAGTTTTTAGACTTTAGTACATAATTTAGATTTGCTGTTTGGAATACAGTAACCCTGAAAACCTTTGGTGTTTCTACCCTCTTGTCACATGAATTGAATCAATATTCAGCCAATGGATCTCCAAATCTGGCTTATCAACTCACGTCTGGTCATCCTCCCACTTGTTCTAATTCTCAGTCAGCCGGGAAGAGTAAGGTGAAGGCTGGGCATACCTAGAATTCATTTAAATGCATGACTTTTGTTTCTGAATTTTTCTTATTTGTTTTATCCTTGGCCTAAACTGTCAAATTTGTTTGTTGTATTTGGGGCCAGTCTATGCTGTTACATTTCTTGTATGAATATTAATCTGAATATGCAGACAGAACTGACAATTGAGGACCTTAAGTGCCTTGAAGAATAGATCAGAAATATATTTATCCCCATCTTTCCTCAGCAAATACCCTGCATAGAGCTTCTTTCTTGTTTCTGTACAATGACTGTACAAAATGATAGCAGTTTTACAGTAAAATGAGTCTATTCTATTATTGCTCTTTGGGTGTGATCCTCCAGGAAGGCTTTAAACCACTTTAATACATTCTCTCTGCTCTCAAGTGAATTGTTAGTATCCTGTGGTTGACAATATCAAACAGTTTGGGAGGAAATTTGAGGCTATATTTTTAGCATAAAAGTTAAAAAGTCCTTTTAAACATAATGTTTATTAATTACTACATTGTATTTGAAGTAGTGTTTGTGTCCCAATCAAGAATTGGAGCTCCATTGGGATAGGCAATATACAAACAGTTCTAGTCTCTGCCTACAAGAGCTCACAAATCATTTAAATAAGAAAAAATGTACTTATCACATTGTAATTAATCTTTTCTTTTTAACAAAACATATGTTAAATATGATAGATGTCATTAAGTCAAGAGAACCGTAAGAACAGTGACTGCTTCATTGTCGCTCTTTGACATGATGCCTTTGCAAATCATTATGAATAAGCAAATAAGTAAACAAAATAAGTAAACGTCTGTGCAACACCCGTTAACACTTGCTATTATTTAGTAGTTATACAGTGATGTTGTGGATTCCTGGGAAGTATTTAATCCTTGTTTATCAAAACATCAACCTGAATGAACTGGACATCTGTATGGGTTCTCACGGGCATTAGCTTGTTTCTGTGGTTGCAAAATTGCTTTTTCACTACCAAATTTCTCACCTACTACAAAGATAGAAATTAAAAGAAGAGGAAACAAAAGTTTTTGTCTTTCTTGTTGATTTCAGTTTAACTCCGGAAGCCACACAAACACAAAGAACAGCACCAAAAAATAAAAGCAAAACAAAATAAGCCAAGCCAAGCAAACCAAACAACCCCAAAACTAAACAAATAAGAAAACCCTAGCTATTTTCAAATAACATTTAAGATGATTTTCCATGACTTAAAACCACTTTGGGAAATAAATTCTTTACAAAAGCAGAAATTCTATAATGCCTCATTATGCTTAGGCATTATTGCAGCTCATATACAGTATGTAAAATCTCCCGCTATTTGAAGTTGTCTACAGTGTTTAGATACTGCAGTGAAACACAAGGATATTGTCTGATGTGTTTTCTTAATCTGAACAAAGATGTAGATTCATAATTTTACCATACCATTGTTTCTTTTGGTGGTTATATTTGGCAAAGAAATATGCTGCAGTCAAAGTAGTAATCTCTTGCAAAACTGTTTGGGGACAATAGACCAGTGATTAGATTGAATTGTTTTGGAATTAAAAATTCTTTAAGCTTCCTAACCTAATTCCTTTAACAATATGAATTGTATTTGTTTTGCACTCTGTTTGCTTTTGGATCTTTTTCTTATGTCTTGCCTTTGTTGTGATGTCTTGTACGAGTGTACATATAAGACACAAGTTCAGTTTAATATCTCTAAATAAATATTTCTTAATGTAGTTATGGTCAAAGATGTAATGAGGAAACTAACTGTGAAACCAACTCAAATGATGGACATTCTTTGGGTTGGGGATACATTTCTGAAGGTTCTGTACCAATTTTTTTTTTGTCCTGTTGCACTGTCATTCAGCTTTTCTCTCTACCTATTAAGTGGTATATTTTTCACTTTCCAAAGGTGAGATGCAAGGCAGCAAATCAGTCTTGGTACCACAAGTAGAATACTCTATGGTGATATAACTTTAGGGCCCGATTCACTGAAAGAAAGGATCATGTGAGTGAACTCTTGCACCTTCATGCAGTCACAGTGACATCAGTGAAACTCTTCTGATGGGCAGAATGGCACTCTGCATATGAATTCCTTTGTAGGATCAAGGCCTTAAAAGTGGGGTAAAAAGCTTACCTTATTTTTCTCCATGAAAATATTATAGATTCATAAATTCTAAGGCCAGAAAAGACCACTGTGATCATCTAGTTTGACTCCCCTATAGCACAGACCATAGGATTTCCCTGAAATAATTCCTTTTGAACTAGAGCAAATCTGTCACTGAGAGCTGCAAATGAGGAAATGGAGAGAAATTAAGACTGGGAAGGAGGTGTAACAAAAAAGTGTGTCTACTTATTGTTTCTCAAGGCTGTGCCTTCATGGTGCAGGAGAAGAGAAAAGAAAGTCAGTATGGAGCTATAACATTTAATATATATATAAAAAAGCAATCCCAAGTGAAAGAGGGAAATATAGGAAAAAATATGGTAATTAAAAAGTAGAAAAACAGAATCCAGGGTAGGCTGTAGCAAGGAAATAATTCAATTCATATTAAAAGAGATGAAGGATGGTGAAGCTGAAGAAATATATACACAATTGTGAAAAATCATTTAATTTTCTAGGAGCAAGGAAATATAGTAAATTAGGTGTTTTTTGTATAGAGTCACCAAACTGCCACTTTGGATTATGTTCTTTCTGTTTAAAGTCATATATTGGGCTAGATGTGAAAGTGCTTTCTTTAACTGTATTGTTTGCACAGGCTGTCCCCTTGTTAATCTCATGATGAATTTATAACAACACTAGGTCCGAGAAGGAAGGATGTTTCTAATATAGAAGGAAGCTGAACAGAATTTTAAAGGCCTGTATTCAGTTCTTGGCTTAACCACAGACATGCTGTAGGACTTTGGACAAGACACTTAATTTAGTTTGTGCCTCAGTTCACTATCTGTAAAATTTCCTGCCCTGCAAGGTTCTTGAAAAGATAAAATCCATTAATGTTATAAGACGCTTAGATCATGTGGAGATTAGGGCTGTATAATTAGCCAGATAGTAACTGTAGGCTGTTAGCAGTGAATCCCCATCACTTGTAGCTTCTTCAGAATGCAGCATTAGTATGCTAGTTTGGTGGCTTGAGTGTGATCTTATGTTTACTCTGTGTTTCTCATGCATGGCCAATGAAGAGCCTGAGTCACCACTGTTTTATTCCAGTCTTACTGTGCTATAACTCCATTGCTGGTGTAAAATTGAAGTAACATACCAGGGAATCAGGCCAAAGTGGCAAAATAATTAATTTGGCCAATCGGTTGCTAAATCTCTCTTAATATTTTGTCAATTTATGACCTGTTCCAATCTACTTCTCACCCTATTTAAAAGGAAAAGCATAAATCTTCCCCTTCCCTACAAAGTCATTTTTAATAGAATCCCTCTTAGCTCCATATTTTTTACCTTTACACATTCATACCCTTCTATTCTTCTCCTATACCTAAATCTGCTATTTTATTTTGCTTGACTATTAAGAGGATGTTTCATCACATTGTGTTTTAGAATATATGTATTGGTGTTGCTGAGCGCGTTGGGATGTTGAAAATTATGTGAACAAAATAATAAATCACGATAGGAAGTTTGCAGCTTCGTCACTGCAATCTCCAGACTCAGCCATATGAATTTTTGCAAAATCACGCGATTGCCTTTCTCCAGCTCTTTTCTTTTCTACGCTGAACTCTGGAGGACCCAAAATATTTACTAAGTCAAAACAATTAACCTTAGCATTAATTACCTTCTGATCTAGTTCTCTCAAAGTCAAACCAGAAAAATCTCAGTACAACAAATGTAAAACAGGATCAAAATGTAAGAATGATCTTATGCCAGAGGAAGCCCAGAAAAAATAATCGCTTAGAACCATAGATTTCTAACATACTGCCATTGGACACAACAGATGAGTTGCTATACTATACTTTGAAAAAGCCCTCTTTTAGAGGCTGCCCCTTTTGCTCAAAATATCATTTAGAGAAGAGATTGCTGGGAGCTGTGTAATTTTCCCAGCAATGGTCCAAGACAGATCTCTTCACAAAGGACACTTGTTATGACTGGTAGAGTCAACTACAAAACTTTTATCAAGTACAAGCAGGTCTTACTTTAGGGATTGAGGGCTTCTGGCAAGCCACTTGTGGGATTATGCAATGAGTGACCCCTAGTCAACATCCCCAGTCCCAGATGCAACCCTAGGAACTGCCATTTTACAGAGTTCAGTGCTGCCTACCAGACTCTGCAAGCTCATTGGTTAGTCAATTTATCAATGAAATTAATATGCACCAGCTCTGTCACTCTAAATGAAGTCTCTACACACACTCAAACCACATGCTCCGGCTTTAAATAAAACAAACAAATGTTTATTAAGTACAGAAACATTTAAATGATTATAAACCAGAATAATGTAAGTCAGATTTGATGAGGAAGAAATAAATCACATTCTAAGCTAAACCTGACACTTCAGTGGCCTTACAGTCTTTAATGTTATCTTACCACTTGCTGGCTGCCCCTTTTAGCCAAGTTTCTATCCTGTGGTCAGCTGCTTGATGTTGCTTCATAGATGAATTACAAGGGAGAGCTCCAGAAACCAAATTGCCTCTCATTTTAACGGATTTCCCTCTCTCTCCCTGGGGTAAGGTGACTGGCAATGTCTGGCACTGGTTTCTCCACTTGAGTCAAATGTGCATCACCTTTTCAGATGCACAAGCCAGTCCACTGTTTCTGTATATATGCCTTAGCAAGCTGTGAACTGTCACTCTGCTTTGTTTGCTTGGATCTATTCAAGCCATGTGAGAAACACATTTGGGAATATTACATAGCAGAGCTTCATAACTACGCATGTGACATTGCAAGACGCATACTGTCAAAACAATAATGTTCAGTATCTCATCTCAGTATCTCAAAAACACCTTATATGACATACTTTGCATTCAACAATAGACAGTTGCACTATAAGGGTGAACATGAATGATACACAAATCATACCAGAAGGGTGTAACACTGGGTGCAGCATGCCACAAGCACAACACTTTGGGAACTCTGAGGAGAGATATATAAATTGGTGTAGCCCCATTGATTTTTAGAACTGTGCTGGTTATACTAGCTGATGATTTCCTGGCCAGGGTTTTTAAAGGGACAGGACATTTTCCATTCACTGTTTATAAACTGCATCTTTTTATTACTGAAAATCCACCCTAGTAGAGACTCTTTGAACAGCATCTATTCCTGCCAGAATTCTGTGTCCTGTTACAAGTTCTATAAAAAATCACTAGTTCTATGTATGTGTAAAGAAGAGATGAAAGTGTAAGAGATTCATTTGCCAATCTCATGTGTACATAAAAGAAATGCATCCTTTTTGTTAGTGCCCTCAATCAATATTGTTGCAAACATACTGTTGCAGAAATGTGCTTCCTTTCCTGTGCTTCCTCCTCTTTGTCTTCTTTTTGTCTAGATGGCCCCTTTCTGTGCATAAAATCAATAATCAGAAAGTTTCCTAGCATTCAGGCCATTGGTGTCATTTTGACGACATGGTGTTATACTTCATTCCCATTCTCTTTCCTTGCTGGGAATCTTCTGATGATAGTCTGAGGCTGATCTGTGAAAATATTAAGCTGTTTATAGTCTGTGAGTTATTGCTGAGGTGGCTTCCTTTCAGATATATGCAAGAGAATTTATTTTTCTTTTCTAACTAGCAAGTCTAACATTTTCAACCTAGGCTAACAAAGCAAAGGACAAATATAAACAAGAATTCATTTTTTTGAATTGCAGGTAATGGGACCTTGATCGGAGCATCTGCAAATGTTGTTTGTGCAGGAATTGCTGAACAGCATGGGTATGGCTTCTCTTTCATGGAATTTTTCAGGTAAATTTTACACTTGTTACTTTAAATTTCTGTTTAATTTTCCCTCCAATATATTAAACTAGAAGCCTGATATAAAAATATATTAAGCAATAGGCTCAGCTAGCATTTAAAGCAGAGCTGGATTAACAAAGGTGCTTTAGGGACTTAAGCCCTGGCCCCTGGCCTGAGAGGGGGCCCCAGGCTCCAGACTCTATGGCTCCTGCCAAATCCAGCCCTCCCAGAGCTGCTGTCACCCGGCTAAGCCCCCACAATAGCGGGGGCAGACAGCAGAGAGCCGCTGGAGCACTGGAGGGGGGGTACAGAGTTCCCACGCCACCTCTGAGCCGGCTGGTCTGTCCCCAGTGGCGGGGTGGGGCGGGCCAGCCTGTTCACTCTGCCATGTCCTGGGGGCAGGGCTGGGGCCTCTGGCATGTGGTGCAGCTCCAGAGGGGCCTTCTATAGGGCCACACCAGAGGCCATACCGAGAGCCTGGTATCGCCTCTACTACAGCCCTTCTGGGCCCTGCTGGAGCTGCACCACATGCCAGAGGCCCCAGACCTACCCTCGAGAATGGAGCGGAACAAACAGGCTGGATCACCCTGCTCCCGGGGATGGACCAGCCGGCACAGGGGCTGGATAAGGCAAGAGCGCAGCCTCTCTCTACTCCTCTCCCAGGGCCAGCCCACGCAGGGGCCCCCACAGTGGTGGGGGGCTGTGGCCCCTGTCCGGGGGAGGGGCCCACAGTGCTGGGGCAGCCTGGTGCCCCGAGGCCCCTTAATCTGATTTAAAGATGTCAGCTGAGTAAGACAAATTATGTCTTTATTGCTGGGTTTAGCCAAACATGCACCTGCACAGATCTAAACAATTCAGGTGGAAGAGCTCCTCAGGAATAGGGACTCTGAAGATAAGATTTCAGAAAGTGTACCTGATGACTTCAGTTGGATACAAGGCTTTGGCTTGTTAGTTCTAACAGGAAGATTGATATCTGGGTACTGCCTGGAAGATCTGGCATACAGCCAGCATAACTCCATTAAGTTCAGAGAAGTTACACCAATGTAAAACTGGTGTAATGAAGTGCCAGGACCACTGCATTCACTTCTAAGCATTTTATTATGAGAAAGACAAATGAATGAGAAACTTAGGCCAAATTATGGTCAGTGGACCATTTGCTGCTCACATGGTGGTGGTATCTTTTATGCATTTCCAGTTGCTGTGTCACATTAACAAAGGCAAAATACATGTGGGCCATACCTTAAGCAGGTGTAAATTGGTGTTGGTGTAGCTGCCCTGAGGTTATTGGTGCAACACTGATTTACATCAGCAAAAGATATCTGTATCAAATCCTTTTAATTCACTTTTCCAGGTAACCAGTTTCTGTAAGAGCCTTAAGAATGTTATGTCATCTTGAAAAATGGGGAATGGAAGAAGGTCACTGAGACAACCTGTGTTAAAATATAGTTCAGAAAATGAAAAATTTAAATTAAAGAAATTAATGACAAATCGGAGGGATTTGAAGGAAAAATGGACTAGTGAAGGTGCTTTAGAATTGGAGACCATAGAATATCTCTGAAAAGAAAATCTAGGGAAGGAGGAATAAAACAGATCTGCTTATTTCAATTACAGCGAGTAGTATACAACTAGGAATTGAAGGTTTTTTGTTTTTGTTTTTACTTTGATGACACATAAAGTAGAAAGGCATATTAGAAATGAAGCAAGATGAAGGAGGACAATGGAAGCCATGGCTGAAGCAAACAAAGTCTTAGCATCTTCTGTTGGACTAGCTCTAATATTTTCCCTTAAATTCATTTTAATATTAGTAGAGGGTTTTCATTAGTTTGTTATTCCTCTGTCTGAGCAACAATATCATAGTCTGGCTGTGGTAACTAAAAATGTAGGGAGCTACCAATAAAAGATTTAACAATTTGAACCACTCTGTACTTAATTTAAGGGAGATTAGAAGGCATTTAAGGGACAGGAACTGGCACTTATTACATTTTACCATTTAATATAATTTCAAACTTCTTTGGATTTTAGGGTGATGATAGGAAGGATTGATGGGAATTGGGAGAAGTAGGGCTAAAATCAAGCCCAGTTAAAGACTACGTTACAGTTGATGTAGCAGGAATACCATACTTTGTTTATTTTTTACCACTTAACTTCCTTTTTTTTTGGAAAAGAGAATACAGGAAACTTCATCCTGTAATTTCTGTCCTTTTTTTTCCTTTTTCCTTTTTTTTCCCCCTCCATCTTCTCATCCCTCCTGCTTAACCCCTTGGCTATGTCTACACTTGTTAATTTAATTTGACTTTAACTAAGTCAACTTTAAGTCGACTTAGTTAAGTCGACTTAGTGTGTCTACACTTAAAAATAAAGTCGACTTAAAGGGGAACCTAGAAAGTCGACCTAGAGCATCCACACTGGACGCCTAGGTCGACTTCTAGGGGTTTTGGGGGACCTAGGGGAGGTCCACAGGGGCAGGGGGACCCTTGCCCAATGCCAGGGGGCTCAGCCTTTGCCCCATTATACCTAGGTACAATGGGGCAAAGGGGGAGAGGGACCCTGGCAGGGCATAGGGGCAGGGTGGGCAGGGCTCTGCCCTGCCCTGGGGGGGGGCATGCCAGGCTCCCCCGATGCCCCCCCCA
>ML685801.1:2498692-2552092 GCA_007922175.1 Pelusios castaneus
AGCAGGGAGGGTATTGGTGTAGCCCTGGGGTAGCCCTAAATCGACTTAGGGCTACCCCACGGCTACACTGGCTTAAGTCGACTCTAGGGAGTCGACTTAAGCCTTAGGTCTAATAGGAAGGTGGTGTTATAAAGTCGACTTAATTTTAATTAAGTCAACTTTATTTTCCTGAAGTTGACTTAAGCAAGCTGCTTAAGTCGACTTAAGGAAAGTGTAGTGTAGACGCAGGGTAAATTAAGTCGACTTAAGCAAGCTTAAGTCGACTTAATTTACCTGTGTAGACGCAGCCCTTGTGCTGGTTCTCTGAAAGCCACCAAACCTGCAAGTGAAACCTGTGGCAGAATCTGGATTTGAGCCATTGCTTAAATCCCTGGCAAATTCCCAGACACAAGCTGCTGTTAGCAGAATTTGACCCAAACTATTCCTTTTGACTCTAGCATCCACAATCTTTTGATAATGAGTTTCAGAAGGACATAATGCAAATCAGATATAGGTCACAACTTTCAGTTTCAGGACCTTATATACTCTTTTATGAAGTTAGGGTGATGTACAATGTTTGCTAGTATACATGTAAAAAATTATAAACAAGCACTTGTACAACATAGAATGGCATAGAAATGATGGCCTTAATTTGCATTGCTCTGTATGCATTTGCAGACATTGAGATTGTAATTTTAGGATTAAGCATTTCCACTGAAAATTCTGAGTTTTTGGAAAAAAATTGAAAACAGAAAAATTCCGCTAGCTGGACTTCTTCTTCTCCATGATGACCATGTTTTGCTGAACCACCATGGTACTTCATGGCAGCCAAGGATGGTGAGGAAGATTGAGAAGAGGTTGTAGCACAGCTGGTGAACCTGGTCCAAAGAGCAAAATGGGGGTATAGGGTCCAGAACTATAATTCCCAGGATGCACCTTTTCCTAGCAAAAATTTTGTAGTTAAAAACTGAAGTTTTCAGGTGTTCAGTCTTTCAACAAAAAAATTTCAACAATGAAAAATTTAATTTACTCAAACATTACATTTTCCATTGAAAAACAGTTCTGATGAAAATTTTTTGGCCAACCCTACTAATTATAACATTTCAAACTCAAAGAGAAATCCTCAAGATGAGGTTGAATTACTCCTCCCTGATACTGTAATTGGTAGGATGCCGGATGTACTTAGAGCTTAGATAAGCCCTCAGAGGTTAAATGCCGCTCTCACCTACGTCAGTGTAAACATGGAGTCACTTCAGTGGAGTTCCTTCAGAGCTGGCGTGGTGTAACTGTGAGTGAAATTCAGCTAAATATTTTATTGGAACTGCCCTCATAAAAGGAATAACAAGACTCTCTAACGAGGAATAAATTAACGGCTAAGAATATGATTTCTGATATCCACTTTCTGTGGAATCATAGCCACTGGTAATTTCTCCTCATGAAATGTTTAAGTACATTTTATTGGCACTATGGCAGAATTCATGCATATTTACATGTACTAGTCAGAAGGAAGCTTCCCAGACAGAAGTTATAAGTACTTTCAGAAGCTATTAATCATGAATTTATCTGTTTTGTTTGGTTTTTCGAGACTGTGGGCCAGATCATCAGTTAGTATAAATTGCCATAACTTCATTGACTTCATTTGGAACTAGGTCGATTTACACCATCTACCAATCTGGTGCTGAAGACTGATTTTTCTCTGCGTGAGACTATTCGAAATACCCTTACAGAGATAGTACATTTTTCTTCAAATACAGAACTAGGCACTGTGATTTATTTTCTAGTGTTTTATCTAGTCTAAATTTGTAGTTCCAAGTGAATCAACTTCTTTGGAAGATGTTTCATAGTGCTAGTGGGAAGCTTTTCCTGGTAATTCTTGATTATACTCCATTACTCCTAGTCACATCAGTATATCAGAGTGATCCCTTCTGACCTTAAAAATCCATGAATACAATGCTAAATAATTCCATTTCTTCCTGGAGTTCACACAGTTTCTAGAGATGTACACTTTTATTTTGGCCTTTTTAACAGGTTGGCAACACTTTGCTGTTAAACATCCTTGTTAGCAAGTGTCAAAAACCTGCAGGTAAATACTGAATGATTCCTGCTAAGTCACTGTGGCTCATAAAATCCACTTTGGAATATGAGGATGGGAGAATCCCTCAGGAGAGAAGGAATTAAGTCAGAGGAAATTCTGGAAGAAGAGCTATGAGCAGTAAAGTTCAGTTGATGGTTGATTTTAAGTTGTTAATAAAGATAAATAGCTGAAGAGGATTAAGAGGGGAGAGTGATTTTGGACACCGATTCAGTATGTTGTACTCTGCTGAAGATAGAAATTTAGTCCATTTGCATTAAATCCATCCTCTATCCTTAGAAATTGTTTAGCCAAACAACGCTTACTGTCTTTTTAATCTCACCTTTTAAGCAAATCTCTCTTGTTGGTATTTGTTTGTGTCTCTTCTCTGAACTTCCTCCAATTAATTAGTATCATTTGGGTAATATGGAGCTCAGGAATTAACATAATATTCCATGGGCAGTCTCACTAGAGCCAAGTAAAGAGGGAGTGGCTATGTTTTTCCTTTGTTCTTTGACCTGATGTCTTTGCTTGCAAACTTCAAAATTACTCTAGCTTTTTCTGCAAGCCTATACCATTTCAAACTCATGTCTAATAACCTATTCACTTTTAACCTCCAGTATCTTTCAGCATTTATTTGCTACAGATGTAATTGCTTACATATTTCTATGAACTTTTCACCATAGCTCCAAGATGTAAGAAAATATACTTCTGTGCAAAGTTTGATATGAGAGGTGTGTGGATGGCCATAAGGATAAACAATACAACAGTAAAAACACATGCAGATGGGAGGGATGGGAAGCAGATAGATTGGAATGTAGAGGGAGCCTGTCCTCTGTTCCATTTGAAAGGTAAAAATCTGAAAATCCAACGAGGGTAATGTTTCTGGAGCTAAAAACAATTTTGTTTGCTGCTCGACCCTGTAGGAATAATTTACCATTGTCTGTGATTAAAGATGTAATCAAGAAATAACAGATGAGTGATCAAGCTTTTTCATAGAAAAGAAAGTGGCAAAATGTACTAATTTTATTTCAGTCAGATAGTTGGTGATGGGGAGTTTGGGGTGGGGGAGAATGAATAAAATAACTTTTATATAATGAAGTAATAGCATGGGTAAAAATGATCTGACATTTGAAGAAGAGAGCCTGCAAGGAGGGACAGGAGTGAGCTCGTGGGACCTAATTTAGAATTCACAGTAAAATTAAATGTGTAAAAAATGCTCACTATATTTTTGCATGTTTTGTTTTTCCTCTGTTATTGCTATCCCTTATTATGACACTCTGAATGCTGAATTAATATTCTTTATCTTCACTGAGAGTAACGATAATTTGGAAGTGTTTGAAAAATATTAGGCTGAGTAATGGTTTCAGGAACAAATTGTTTTATTATACCTAAGGGGTATACCTATAATAGAAGTGGTTACAGTAGGATATCCCATTTATCCCTGCTTGAGAGCAATGACCCATACAGACAGTGAGGCCTTTGGTGATGATTGTCATTCACACATAGGACAAATGTGATGCCTTAATGTTGCTGCCTTTGTGCCTATTTATACAACACATTACAAATGGTTCGTGTAAGATATTGAGCTCTGCAAAGCTGTATATATCTCCCTACTTTATTGTCTGTAAGAGTGCAGTAGCCCTGTTCCTTCCAGTTCATTTAGCCTACATTTCCAGACTCTTTTATTACTAATACTTTCTTAAACTGGTGTCTGCCAAAATAGTTCCTTGCTCCTTGAACTCAGTCTGTCATGCCACACCACTGCTGTTCTGTACTGGGCCTGTCAAGAGTGCAGCCTACCTAGGTGTACTGGTTCTTGCGTTGGAGACATTCCCTGACGCAGATTACATTGAAACAATCAAACTCATTTCACTTGTGGCTTTTGATAGTTTTGTGCAGCTATGCAGCTCCAGAAGGAAAAATCTAGAACTGTACAGGTTCTCAGGATCCCCTGGACACTGGACTTACCCATTTAACTAAAAACATCCCTCTTTTTACTTGTCAGTAGGGTTCAGTGAACTGATAGGAAAGGGTTTATAGTGTGAGTGGTCAAGGCAGTTGGAGCCCATTCCTAACTGCTTTATGTACAAGTCAGGAAGAAGCCAGAGGGCTTCCATGAGAAGAGGTGGCACTTCCTTTATCTAAAGAGCACAAATGTAGCACAGGAACAAAGCACCCTTAACAAGCTTGCCCTAAAATGCATTTGAAAACCAACACAATTTAAAGGTTCTTTCACAACATTGCTATCTAAAAGTGTCCAAATTCTTTAAAACTACTGCACCATTTTTTCTCTCCAAATTTGGCTTATTTTTTAAGCACCATCGATGGCCACCTGACAAGCCACATCCAACATTTCTAATTTCAGTCACTTCTGCGTTATTCAGACATAAAATTTCACATCTGATCCTATGGGGAAAGTTGGACTCTGCAAGCCAATATCGCCCCCAATTCTTTAATGTCTTGGGGGCTGACCTCTACTCTGTGGTTTGCAGGGGCAATTCAAAGCTGCAGCAAAGCGTGTGCTGGCTACACCTCTTTTGTCTTTCTGTCAGATCTTCTGCCTCCATGCCAGTAATGAGGTGCCAGTTTCTTTGCTCCTGTCCTTTTGTCTCTATTATATTTTAACTGCTTGGGGCAGTACTGAGCTTTTATTCTTTAATGCAAGTCTCCTTCTTCCTTCAAAGTTTGTCCAGTGTCATGGACACAACCACCCATAGCCTCCTCTGCAGCCCCTTTCTGCCAAACTTCTTTGCCCCGTCACGCATGGCAGAGCAGCTGTGTAAGCCCCAGGCAAAGTCTGTAGGTGCTTCACATATCAAGGAGCTTTCCCAGGCTTAGTAGAAGACAAATTATGCTGACCTTGCACCCAGTTAGCTGATTTTAGTGATGCTAGGGCAATAGGGTTCCTCCTAGGCTGACCAGATGTCTCAGTTTTATAGGGATAATCCCAAAATTTGGGACTGTTTCTTATATTTGGTGCCTATTCTCTCTCACCCCGATTTTTCACACTTCCTATCTGGTCACCCTAGTTCCTCCTCTATCAAGGAAGGAGAACTTTCAGGCTCTGAATCTGAGTAGGACTTGGAAAAAATCCAACATTTCTTTTTCTGCCTTAGAAGTTTGAGGTCATGTGCAAAAAGGATATGCCACAGGCCAGATCCCACCTGAGCAAGCTCCTAAGGATAAGCTTCAAAGTACAGACCTTTGCTCAAAATCTTCCCCACTGCAGTGATTCACCTTCACTCCTCCTTTAAGGAGGGAGGGTTGGGAGAAAAGAGACATATATAAACAGTGCTTTTTTTGTTTAAAAAAATAAAAGGTGCCAGTACTCAGCCAGGGATCTGGGGCCGCCACCGGCGTGGCAGGAGCTGGGGCCTCATCACAATGAAAAAAAAGTGCTGGTACTCAGTACCCTCGAGTACCATCACAAAAAAAGCCCTTTGGGGAAGAATTCCCTTTCTGAAGAAACAACCATGTCCATAAATTATGTAACACATTTTGGGGTGATTTTCAAGACCCATTCACCCCTTGTAGCAGTAAACACTCAAGATGAAAGACCACGCCCTCCCCTTAATGCACTATGGAATTTATGGACAGCCTCCTTGCAAGGGATGCTACAGCAGCAACAACACTTGGGACCTCATAAGATCATTCTTCAGTTCTTGCAGCCTCGAGAACATCAGTTCATGCTTGTTAACATATTTATATAAATATGTTAACAATATATACAATATATAAATATGTTAACAATATATAAATATGTTAACAAGCATGAACTGATGGTCTCCAGGTCTACAAAATAATAAACATTAGAGCCAAATTATCTGCTTCTGTAAATGAGCAAAAACCTCTTGCTCAAGCCAGGAATTTAGCCCCCAAAGTGACATTTTATATGCAGAAGAGATGCTCATGTCTCTGGGGACTGGATCTTATCTGTCATGAGGCTGTCTTCCATAGAGGCCTTCTTCAGCAAGATGTTGCTGCAGGCAATGGTCCAGCAATAGTATTGTCTTTTGAGCAACTTTCATCCCAAAGGGGTAGCTGTGTTAGTCTAGTTCAGCAAAACAAACAAGGAATTGTGTGGCACTTTCAAAGACTAGCAAATTTATTTATCACATGAGCTTTTGTGGGAGCTTCCCATGAAAGCTCATGTGATAAATAAATTTGTTAGTTTTTAAGAGTACCACAGGACTCCTTGTGTTGTTTTTTTTTTTCAGGAGTCTTTTGGCTCTTTTAAAGACTAACGAATATATATCACATGAGCTTTTGTGGGAGAGATCCCACTTCGTCATTTTCAAGTGTTGGACAAAGTGGGATCTCTCCCAGAAAAGCTCATTAATTTTTAAAAGTGCCCCAAGACTACTTGTTTGTTTTTCATGGAGAGGATTCTTTTTCGATCTCATTCTATTTTACTTTTGCCTTATTCTTCCCTACTTCTGTTTCACCACTTGCTATTTCTCAGATGGAACATTCTGCTGGGCTGCAGAATGGAAAATTTCTTACCCAATAATTTCCTTCCAGCTAGCCATTTCTAACCCACCCTGAATGGCTTGTTACCTAAGCGATCACCTTTTTATTGGTCAGTTACTGTGCAGACAGTTGGTATCTATACAGCTAATGAACTGGCATTTATTGTTTTGGTCATTTATATATCTTTCTACGAGTTTCACATAGCTTTGGGTTGGCTCATTCAGCTGCAAGTGGGAGGAGGTGTGGCCAGCACATATTATTGTGCCTATGCCATTGCTTTAATCCATCTCCAGAAACTTCAGAATGAAGGGGAGATCACAGAATTGTGGGAAATGCTGCTAGAAGAAATGAACTTGGCATGTAAAAATTTTACTACTATTACCATACTTAAAGAATTCAATTATTCAACAACTTCACTCAGATTTCCCAGTCTCATTCACTTTCAGGCTGAGCCCAAGCATGGAAACCTTCAGCTCACTGAAGTGAAAAGACAGTTCAACCTTTGTGTTCTTTCAAGCATTATGTTCTTTGTTGAGATTGTTGAGAAGGGTGCCCAAATGTTATTGGTGACCATCTTAAAAACAAATGGGAGATTTTCAAAAGTACTCAACATTTGCCTAATTATGCTGCAGTTGAAGTCAGTGAGAGTTTTATCATTTACCTCGGTGGTAACAGAGTTAGAGTAAGAGTGATCACTGTTGTTAATTTAACCGTAAAATCCTCCCATGCCCAAAACAATGAAAATTCTTGCAGTAGAAACTGGCTTATTTTCTTTTCTGTCTGCTTTTCTAGTTTCATTATTGTAAGGTGCAGCAACAAAGATGAAAATGCAAAGTAATGACATTTGTGACTTTGTTTTTAAGGGGGGAAAAATCCTGGAGAAAAATTTAGTATTTTTGAGTATTTCAGTCTGAAGAATTTTTCTTTTTCCACCTTGAAATAGGATTTGTGTACATTCGGTGTAATTTTTCATGTAGCTTAGCTGATGTAAAGCTTTTCTTGTCTTCTAATTAGAACTAGTATTTTTGAAAAACATTGTTGGGTTAATGGAAATGGAAGTAATTATTTTTTTTAATTATGAAGTATCCTTAATTGGATTAGCAAATAGGTTTGCCAGTTAAATTATGTGGAAATGAAAAAGTGAGCTTTGGGTCATACTCCGCTTTGAAAGAATAAACAGTTGCAAGTCCGTTGTTAAAAACAGTTGCTGTTTTTTCTTCCATGATGCATATAATTCATACGTCACCCTCTTAGTACATGAAAAATTATATTTAAAAACACAGTATAAAATAATTCAAAAATCCATACGATCCCTGTGATGCTCAACCATTTACAAATGTGCTTAATTTTATTAGTATAAGTAGTCTCAGGAGATCTCTACACTAGAAATGTGACAGCTGGAGCTGTGCCTCTATAATGCTTCAGCGTAGACACTGATTACAGTGATTGAAGGAGTTCATCCATTGCTGTAGTAAATCCATCTCCCCAGGAGGTGGCAGCAAAGTTGATGGAAGAATTATTTAGTCGCCCTAGCGCTGTCTACACCAGGACTTAATTTCTCTCATGCATGTGAATTTTTCATACCTCCAAATGATCTAGCTGCATTATCCTAACTTTCTAGTATAGATCAGCCTTCAGAGAAGTCTGTGGTGGTAATAAAGCTAAGAATGTCCATGAGTGTTTGCAGGATCAGGACCTAAATACTTCCCGAAAAAACAGAAGCACTTTTTATGTTACATATTTGCTTGTAAAATATTTAATGCATTTTGCACTATCTTAGTTAGGTAGATGAGTTTATCTAAGGAGAAAGCAGAAATATCATGTGGCATATGCAACTAATTACTGTAGCATGGATTGTATACTTATATACAGAATACTTCACATGGTTTAAAAACTGATTGTAAATAACCTAAT
Source organism: Pelusios castaneus (assembly GCA_007922175.1). Taxonomy (NCBI): domain Eukaryota; kingdom Metazoa; phylum Chordata; order Testudines; family Pelomedusidae; genus Pelusios; species Pelusios castaneus. The sequence continues at coordinate 2,507,130 of ML685801.1, forward strand.
CTGTGTATGCAATATTTGTATGTAAGTGTATATGTGGAATATGTGATGGAGTGGCATAAAGAGGTTCATTGACATTAGTTTGGGAGGTTTGGATTACTCATGAATGGCAAAACCATGAATGCTGTAATCTCATGCCAGTTAAATCTTTATGCACTACCACACCATCAGGTATACTTTTTTCTATGACACAGAAATCTATTTTAGGAATTTTTTTTAAGCGAGTTAAAAGAAAAGTTGGGACAATTTATTGTATCCCTCTCTATATGTTGAGATGATGCCATTTACCATAAATGTACATGCACAGGATGAAGAGAGAGAGAAAAAAATAAATATATGCCAAACATCTGCAAAAAAAGATCTCAAATGGCTTTTTCACACACAAAAATGCCACTACTTTAAAGTCGGGTGGGTGGGTGCCTCCAGAAGGTCCACAGTGAGAGCTGGGCTTCACTGTGAACCCAGGAATCTCCCCTATTCAACAGTATGAAATTATCATTTGTAGTTTTGTAGGTCTACAAAATAATAAACATTAGAGCCAAATTATCTGCTTCTGTAAATAAGCAGAAACCTCTTGTACAAGCCAGTAATTTTAGCCCCCAAAGTGGCATGACAAAAGATGCTCATGTCTCTGGAGATTGGATTTTGTCTGTTGTGGGTCTGATCAGACATATTTTTGAGGTATATTCTGCATCTGATGGTGTGGAGAAATTTATCTATGGAAGACTGTTTTTTTTAATTTTAAATGGTGGTTCTTTGGAGATATTCCAAATAGGTTTAGAATGTGAGACTCAATCTCTGGGAGACAGATTAATGTGAAGGTCAAAAGCATGTGATAAATTGCACCAGTGAATGATAAACTCCACATTTAGAACGTATGTGTTTATTTTCTCCTGTCTATGAAATGTAGCCTCTTCTGTGTAAAATATCGACATTTTTAAACAAAACATAGTCACAACACTGAATAACAATAAGACATGGAAGTTAAAATACAATTGTTAAAATAAAAAGTGTAGACAGGATTCAATTACCCTCCACTGGAATTCAGCATGAAAAACTGGGTTATCTCACTTTACTCTTTTAAAAATTCCACAGGATCATTAGTAACCACAGTTGCTAATTATGTCACTTTTATTGTTGGTATGAATATAAGAGGATAAATATTTTAGATAACTTATTTTTAAACATGCTCGTTATGTCAAATATGTATGGAATTGTGTCATTCCAAACATTGTGTCAGAAAAACTATCTTAGTTTTAAATGTCTCTCCTAAACATAGAGATTATGTGGATGACCATTATTGTAAAAGACTATGCTGAGAATCAGATTCAAAGCCTGCCATGAGATAACTCATGACCAATTTAAAATAATTTTAACATGACTCACAAAATCAATCAATGAACAGAGAGGGGCAAAATAAGGTTTTTGTCACACTGACCATAACGTGTTCTCCGTCATCCTTCTTTAATATTCTCTTCTAGTGAACTCAATATCTAATAAAAACTTGACAGCATCATTTTGAACACTAATGATTACCATGACATTTTTGTCAGTGACAGGTAGTGGTCACTATATTGTTGTTTGTGTCATCTTCCTCTTCTGCACACTGCCTGTTCTTTCATAGGTTTTCAAAGCATCTTGAACTGAAGTTTTCAGCACAAAGCAAAGTCACATAAAACATTTAGTTGAAGTTTTCTTTAGCGGTCTTATTAGCATAATACTCAAAAAGTAATGAATTCATCAGTGTATACATGCTAATAATTTCTATTTTATTTCACATTCTGGAAAGGAAGTGGCAAAAGGAGAATTTGAGCTGGAGAATAGTAAAGACAATTTAAAATCAGAGAATTGGGGTTGAATATCTGGAGATATTTCAAGGTTATTAAGTGGCTAATTTCATGGGGTGCGTCTACACTGGGAGCTTAGGTTGACTTAAGGACTCTTAAATTGATCTAAACTACTCCGCGTCCACACTAGGCTTTTACTAAGTTGACTTAAGTGTTCCCTTAAGTTGACTTAAGAACGGCTTAAGTCAACTTAATAACACCTGCTTTAAGGTCGACTTAAGCGTTAAGTCAACCTGATTAAGTCGACTTAAGCCAGTGTGGACAGGGAGTAGCCCTAGATCAACCTAATTGGCCGGGGGATGGGATGGGGAGAAGAGAGCCGTGGCTCCCCGGGACAAGTCAACTTAATTTAACAAGTGTAGACTTAATTTAACAAAATCGACTTAATTTAACAAGTGTAGACATAGCCATGCAGTCTGGCATACCTACATTATACCTCCATGTTCCCATGTACCTTGAGGGAGGTATATTAATCCTGAGAGATACCAGGTAGTCTTATGTCTATTAGCCTCTTCTCTTGGTTTTCTCTTAAGATGGTAACTTTAAAAATTACCGGGGATGAAGTTCACAGGTGACCTAATGAAGGAAGCTACTGAGGGAATTAATTGAATCAATGCATGCCTTTGATGCCCTACCCTCTCCCATTCATGGCCAGCAATACTCACTTTTTGGGGTGTAGAGGCTTTTGTAGCTCCCAAAAGAAGTTTCCTCTGTTGCAGCTTTCTACTCTACAGGATGGAGTTCATGCCAGCAGGATCCACTGTCCAGTTCTGTATGGTAGAATTAGATGCAGTCCCTGGGAGTGAATCTTGGTTTAGGTCTTTTAGGGTGCATCTACACTTACCAGCTAGGTCGACTTAAGCCCGTCCACACTGGGCTTTTACTAAGTCGACTTAAGCGGTTCCTTAAGTTGACTTAAGGAAAGCTTAAATCCACTTAATAATATCTCCTTTTAGATTGACTTAAGCGTTAAGTCAACCTTATTAAGTCGACTTAAGCCAGCGTACATGGGGAGTAATCCTGAATCGACCTAAGTGTCCTAAGTCATCCTAGGGCTAGGGGGAGGCCTTCTCCCTGGTAGAAGGGAGCCACAGTTCCACTGGGGGACAAGGGGCTCCCCCCCAGGAACAAGGAAGCCGCTCGCAGCTTGTTTTGGGGACAGCCAGCTGCGCACAGCTGTCTCTCCTCGGGATAGGGAAGCCGTGAGCAGCTCGTTCCGGGGAGAGCCAGCCATGTACGGCTGGCTTGTGGCTTCCCTGTCCCTGGGACAAGCCATGAGCGGCTTCCTTCTTGGCAGGGAGCTGCGGCTCTCTTGTCCCCGGAAACCGCAGGTCCCCTTGTCCCCAGGAGCTGCGGCTTCCCTTGCCTGGGGAGCCGAGGCTCCTTTGGAGCCTTGGCTCTCTGTCAACCTACCAAGTTGACTTAGAGAGTCTAGTGTAGACTCTCCAAGTCGACTTAATAAGGTTGACTTAAAGTCGACTTAACTTTCTAAGTGGAGACATAGTCTTAGTGTGTAGGGTAGTGTCCAATGGTATGTGCAGAAGTCCTTTTGATTCAATTACTTAAATCTGGGGAGGACAAGGCACTCAAGAAGGCAGGAAATAAGATATGATGACCTAATAAATATTTTCTCATCTTCTCATTGTTTCAATAGGAGACATTGATAGTGGTAGCCAGTGAGATTTTGAGTAGTGTGGGCAGACATTAAATAAAGTTTCCCATTTATGAAATTCCAAACTCACTATTGTTTAGCATTAGCTCTCTCTTGTATTGTAATTTCTCTGTATTGAACTTTGAAATATCATGAAAGTTTTGTCATATAGACAAGTGTTGAAACACAAACACTCATTGCAGGTGTGCATTAAATCAAATGCATCTTCTAATGGGATGATTTCTGTTCTAATTTACCTTGTTATAGTTATAAGTTTTGCAGTTATTGTCCTTTTATCAGAAGAGCCTAAGAATTTATATCATAAGCTTCCAGAATTATCACTTTGTGTATCATGCTGAAGCCTAGAACATCCATTGAATCAGCGATGGAAACAGCTACAAGCACAACTAAGACTTCTTTATATTTGTACTATTATCAGATTCAATCATCACTGGGATATGCAGCCTGTTACTCTCCAATTTATACATTTTTCAGCCATTGTGACTATGAATTATATCTATGTGGTGTATAGTTATAGTAAGGAATGTATCTCACAATGCCAAGAGGCCTGGACCATTGCGATATCAGAGGTAACTCAGCCAATCACCACCCGTACTCTCCAGTTAATTTAATGCAACAATGTCATTGATTATACTATAGACATTACACAGATGGTGGATTTACTTGGCCCACCTGTCACATCTGTATGACATGGGTTTTCAGTTGCTAATCATAAATAATCTTATATTCTCCCACATAAAGATAGGGGTAAAGTCTACACAATTGAAGGAGCAACCACTCTTTTCTCAACTGTAAAGTGTGGTCTCATGTTGTTGATTTCATATAAATGAATGTTGCAGTATTGAAGGAAGATTATTTTTCATCGACTGAATGCTCTTGTGCAGGACATCCAAATAGTTCTTAAATTATTGTTCTAACTTTATCCTCAATAGATAACTGATGAATATTTGTGTTATATGAAATACCCAGAGAGAGAGAGATTTTCTTTTAAGTACCTGCAGCCATATGGTATTAGCTGATTGTTGGGAGATGTTTTCCGAGCCAACATGAAATCTCCAGAAAGTTAGTTTAGAGGCTAGTTTCCAGCTTTGTAAAACACTGACATTGGACTTTGGGCAAATGAGTATAGTCTTCTTTACATGGAGAGATTTTTGAAGGATCTTCTAAGAAAAGCATTTGAATAGTAGATAGGGAAGAATTGTGACAAAATAAAGTATTTGAAAAGCAGAATGGTTGCTCTACAAAATGTTTTTGAAAGTTCTCAAGGAAGTGCTTCTTGAAAATGTTCAGTCTTTCTCTAAATAGGGTAGCCACTCAACTTAGCAAAGAACCAGACTGCAGGAAGCACTAGAAAATATTCTGCAGGGAACAGCTCTTCACGAGCAGAGGTATGGAAGCTGATGCAAGTCTTTTCAGTCTTTGATGCAGCTGATGTTTCAGATTTAAACTTTGACAGCATAGCTCGTTTGTAATTGGTTGAGAAACAACATTCACCTTTCCAGTGAGCTTTTAAAGTCTGCAAAAGGCAAGTCATTTCCTTTGTTTTTCACAATATACATGAAGATTGCACCAAGTGTCATTTCCACATGATCAAGTAAAGCTAGCAGGGGAAGTATTTCTTATAAATTTACCTGATTTTATAGTGCAGTGAAATATCTCACAACCAGAACAGGTTTCTATTGTGAGGAGATGCACTAACCGAGAAGAGGAATATTTTGTATTTGATTAAACTCCTGCTGTATACTTAACTTACTGGTTACCTACACCAGTCAGTTACCAGTAATTGACTGGTAACTGACTGGTGTACTTGCTGTGTACCCAACGTGTACCAGCAGGTATCTATGTTAGGGTACAGATTGACTGAGAAGAGGAATATTCTGTATTTGATTAAACTCCTGTTGCGTGAAGGCAGATGTTTTCCTAGTCTCTGTGGTAGTGTCTGCTTTTGAGTTGAAGTAAATAAGCTTTTGTTAAATGCTGAAAAGCAAGAAGTGAAGGTCACGTTTGTCATTATGCTGATATGCTTGTCGTGCTGCAGATTAGAAATTTAAAAAAAAGAAAAACCCAGTCTGTTAAATCAGAGATGCTATTTTTAACATCTAAAAGAGGTCAGTATATTATTTTTCCATCAATGCCAGAGTGAGTGAGTTCCAGAGTCAGTAGTGCTAGGTTCTGTGGTACGAACGGGTGTCAAGAGTATGCATGTGTTTCTGTGCTGTCATTGTGGTCCAGCAGTTTTGCTTCCTGGCATAGCACTGAATGGAAGGTTTACAGTTATCACACAAACCTCATTGGAAGAAGGGAAGAGCAGAAATGTTCCACAGCCCTTGAATTATACAACTAACTGATTGTCAGTTCCCTTACGGTCTTTCCATTGTTTGATCATGTGTCTAGCTAGAGCTGGAGAAATATTTAAGGACCAATTCTGCTCTGTGTTGCACAGCTGTGGATCTGGGGAAGAGAACTTACAGAATCCCTACTGCTCTTTTAACCCTGAAGTGAAAAGTGTTGGGAATTGAAATCAGTTACTACCTCAACTAAGCCAGCACATCCCAGAGAAAATAGTTTTTGTCAAGGAATGTGTCCAGCTAGCTAATATATGGTGCTGTGGTCAGCAACGGATGGTGTTACACAAACAGGGAAAATATGAAAATGATGATAAACAGTGATAATTACTTTAGATATAAACAAATTGTAAAAATCAAACCAAACAAAAGATGCGCCTGTCCATACTACCTTAAAAATACAATGTTAAAATATCATGAAATACATAATGTGAAACCAAATAGAGTTCTAAAAGATAGGAAATATACAGCCTAAGGGTACATTTTGTGAGGAATTCAGACTAATTCTAGGTCACGTGGCTGCACTTTCTCGCTTCTATTCAATCAGCCCAAACTCTGTCCTAAGATACCCATGTACCCAGATCAGAGGGACTAAGGCACACAAAAGAGGAAAAAAATATTTTGCTAAAGATCGCGAGTTCTGTAATATATTTAAAGTACAGAATTGGATGGAATGTTTCTTTGTTACCCCTTTCATGCTCATTCCTCACTCATCTCTAGTTAATAGTTTTTTTTAAGAGCAAGAAAGTTCTTTTCTCTTTCCCAGCTTGCTTTCTAGGAAGATAGTAAGCACCTCCACCACAGTCACTCCTCCTGCAGCTATCCATGCTGCATTCTCTCCCATGGTGTTTTCTTCAAAGCAGAAAGCCCTACTGCTAAGTGTTTGCACTTTAAAAAACCAAAAAACAAAACTGAGTCAGAAGTTATGCTGCAGTGTTGCAATTTAACTTTGTGTGCAAAAGACAGAATGGGGCCACACCAGAGTTGCAGAGCTGTCAACCTATTTTAAAAATAATTTTGCTCTCTGCTAAAGTGTTGTCTGTGCTATCCAAGGAAACCGTGTTTGCGTGATTTTATGGAATTGTGATTACAAGCAACCCACCATTTCAAATGCCTCCAAGGGGCACTTTAATCCTGGATAGTCTAGATTCTCCTATTAAGAGTCTATTTTTAAAAGTGTAATGAGAAGTATTGAACTTAGATTCAACTTTTTAAATATTAGCGACAAATTTCTTTTTAAAGTCAAGTTTCATCTATAAGGGGAAACTCAATATGTGGTAGTGATGAAGCAGATGAAGTGGAGGAGAAGGAAAGAAGGGCAGAATGAGTGTAGATGACACTAATGAGGTGGAAGATATAGAAAAGGCCATTGACTTCCGGAGAAGCAAGGAAACCTGGGAAAAATACAGTTGAATTCAGGATCTTAAAAGGAATAAGGTTTATATTTTGTATTAATTTTCTGTTCATTTTAGGTTATTTTAATTATGGATTTTCTTTAGTGATGTTAGGGTAGATTTTATCCAGGTTTTCATTTTTTAATGTAACCAATTGGCTAAGTGTGTGATAGCCCCTTCAAGTGGATGGTCCATAAACAGGATAAGGGCCTGCTAGTAGACTGTCCTAAAAGAGATACTTCTTTGCTCAAGTTGCACTGTCCTGTCCTGTGCTTTGGGATCATGAACCAAAGCTCACTGAAGTCAATATGGGTGCGTCTATACTTACAAATTAAGTCAACTTAAACTTGCTTAAATCGACTTAATTTAATCTGCATCTACACTACATTTTCCTTAAGTCGACTTAAGCAGCAACTTAAGTTGACTTAAGGAAAATTAAAATCGACTTTATAAAGCCTAGTATAAAGTAGACTTTACTGGCTAAGTTGACTTTATTAAGTCGACTTAACCAGTGTAGATGTGGATTAGCCCTAACTCGACTTTAAGTCAACTTAAAGGGCTCCAGGACTCCCACACTGCCCTCCCTGCCAAGGTGGCTGGCATAGGCAGAGCCTGGCATGCTCCCCCCCACAGGGCAGGACAGAGCCATGCCCACCCTGCTCCTATGCCCTGCCAGTATCCCTGTCCTGCTCAGCCCCCATTGTACCCAGGTACAATGGGGCGAATGCTGAGACCCCTGGCACTTGGCAAGGGGTGACCCCCTGCCACTGTGGACCAGTCCCATGTCCACTTAGCCCCTAGAAGTCGACTTAGGCATCCACTGTGGACGCTCTAAGTCGATTTGGCAGGGTCCCCTTTAAGTCGACTTAATTTTATAGTGTAGACATGCTAAGTTGACTTAAATTAACAAGTGTAGACATAGCCTGTGAGTCTTTCCATTAACTTCCTGTGGGCTCTGTATCAGGTTGTGAAAAGTAACATTCCTAGGTTTTATGTCCATGGATAATTGTGACTGGCCATTATATTTTTAAAACACTGTACAGAGTAAGTTTACATGCAATAAAGACGTGTGCTGGATGGGATATCACCACTGCTTGTGTGATTATGATATATTCTGCCTTAGACCTTGTGTGCAGCACACCAGAAGTGTAGCAGTATTCCAATGTGATATATAGTCTGTTGCTATGTGTCCTGTTGCTTAAGTTTATTATTAGTAGTAACATTCCTTTCCCATCTACTAAAGAGACATAAACTTTGAGGATGGAACTGGTATTTTTTTTTTTTTTTTGCTTTAACTTTAAAACTTAAATATCAGCCACCCACAAAAATGTACTTGTTTGACATAGAAAGGTGTTCTTTTTTTACAGGTTTTACAGGAGTAATGGTTTTGACAGATTGATTGTGTATTTCTCCACATCATGTTCATAATTTCTCATTAATGGAGGCACATTAATTGATGTCTTAAACTCCTCCCTTATAAGGTCAGTCTCATTGCCCAAGTTCCAGTGCATGCCTGAACATCTACACTGCAGTTTCATAGCCCTGTGAATCTGAGTCATCTGACCTGGGCCAGCTGTGGGTCTTTCATTCCAATGTAGACATAGAATTGGTGTAAATTCATCTTAGCGTAAACGTTAATCTGTCTTAGTGAATCTTGTATGAAGACACAATGTTTGAAACTTTGTTTTGTCTGTCATACAGAAAGCAGCAAAATACAGTAACAAACATCAGGTGTATCTGAAGTTGTGACAAATTGCATATATTATATGATAATTTTATTTGAGAAATAGTTATAAAATCTTTTTGGAAGCGTGTGATGAGGCGGTTGCCCCACACTGGCCCTGAAGGGGTTAAAAAGGGCCAGGGAGCAGCAGCCAATGAGAGACTGCTGCAGGGGAGCCAATCAGGGGCCAGGTTCCCAGTCTAAAAGACAGCAGCAAGAGGAGCCCAGGCAGTCTGGGTTAGGATAGCAGGGAGGAAAGGTCTCTCCCTGGCTGGTGGGCTGGCTGCGGGAGCCAGTACCTTGGACAACTCACTGTGGCCACAATGGGAGCTGACCAGGAGCCAAGAGGTCCGGAAGGAGCAAACTGCTGCAGAGGTTTGGAGAGTGGTCCAGAAGCAAGAGGCTGGCATGGCACAGGCAGCTGCAGAGGAGCTGGCAGGCTGCAACAGGACCTGGCTGTGGAGTGATCCAAGATGAGGGTCTGTGTATGAGACTAGGGCTGCGGGGAAAGCGGCCCAGGGAAATAGACTGTGGGAAGGACTGGAGGGAGATGGTACTGGTGTTGTGGTTGCAGCATACAGGCTCCCTGGAAGTGGGCAGGCCTGGGCCCTTCCCTGGTCCCCCAGAGTGCAAGGAGTGGCACCATACTTGCTGGAGGACAGCGCTGTCCATGCCCCTTTAAAGTCTTTTTCCTTTTTCATCTTCACTTCAATATTTGTCACCATACTCTCATAGAATAGTCTTCCTTGCTTCATTTGTATTTCTCCTTGAAAATGTATATCTTCTGTGAAGCCTTTAAATAATTATTCACAAAATAGACAATATAATAAAATATTTAAGGAAGGGCTTAGAAACAGCCATAATACTCGCACTCTCTGAAGCTATGATCCTAGTCTCCAGGATCTCAGCTGTCATTTAAAATAAACAATCAGTCTCTAGCTATTAGGGTTGCAATAGATAGAAAACCTAAAATTTGTGAACCAAGTGCAGCCTATGTCTAGATGAACCTGCAGAGAGCCTGGAACAAAATCTCTAAGTGGTGTAAACTGCTCATTCATCATCTCAGTGAGGGGTTAACTCAGATAAATTTAATATCAGCATTATTAATTGTCACCATTCCATATGTAAGCAAGGAGATAGAGGGTCACTGGTGTTCTTGAATTACTGTGAGGGAGGTCTTATTCTAGTGCCACAAGAGGGCAGGAAATATCCCTACTTAGTTTTACTCAGCAACAAAGAGCCAAACCCAATGGTACGTCTACACTTGCACCTTAGGTCGACTTAACGATGCTGAAGTCGACCTACAGAATGCTGCGTCTCACTGGGCGCTTATTAAGTCAGCTTAATAACAGCAACTCTGAAGGTCGACTGAAGGCTTAAGTCAACCTTATTAAGTCGACTTAAAGCAAGTGTGGATGGGTATGTCTACATTACAGGCTCTGTTAAGTTGACTTAACAAGGCAACTTAAGTCGACTTTAAGTGTAGATGCTCCATTAAGTCGACCTAATAAGGTCAACTTTAATTCGACTTAAAGTCGACCTTGTTAAGTCGACTTAATTAGCCTGTAGTATAGACATAGCCATGGAGCTTAGGAGAACCTAGGCATGTGTTTAGCAAGCAACATCCAGGGGAGCCAGGCTCCAAGGCTATGTCTACACTAGACACAAAAGTTAAGTTGACTTTAATAAGGTCGACTTTAAGTCAATGTAAAATAGACTTTATTAAAGTCGACTTAAGTGGCAACACTTTAAGTCAACTTAGTCCACTTTGTTAAGTCAACCTAACTGCCCTTAGGTTGACTTAACAAAGTGGACTTATGCATCCACATTGAGTTTAGGTCGACCTAAGGAAGCTTAAGTCGACCTAATGAGTGGTAGTTATAAAGTTGACTTAAGCTTTCATTAAGTCGACTTAATAGATTTCTAAAGTCGACTTAATGAAAGCCTAGTGTGGATGTGGCTTGATTTAAGTCTCCTTAAGTCGACTTAAATTGCTAGTTTAGACATAGCTCAAGAGCCTGGTGGATCTCAGATTTCTGTATGATTGTATTTTGAACATCTGCGCAATCTGTGAGCAGTGTCTCATTTTGATGACAAATGAATGAAACTCATTTTGTGTACAGAGCTTGGAGAAGTACCACAGACTTCTTCCCATCATAATCTGACTCCTGGTTTAAGGAAACTGAAATGGATTGCTTATACATTGGAGCCTTTGCACCACCGCTGTGCCTCATATGTCTGGATTAAGTTATCTGTGTCTGATCTGGAAACAATTTCTCACCTGCAGCCGTATATGAAGTTTTGTAAAGTCATTGTGATCTGGATCTGGTCCTTGAACTGCAAGATTGATGGGACAACTATCATATTTTTGTGTAGGCCAATTCACAAATATGTAGTCCAGTGTATTATATCACTGTCAGTGATTTGTCAATTATAATTTTATTATCTCAATTGTCAGGAAAAGCTAACTGTTCTTTTATTTTATGGTTTATTTATATTACCATAGTATCCTGTTAAGATTGGGTTACTGCTGTGTAGGCACTGTACAAACATATAAGTATGAAGAGCTCATATGTAAGAACAAACATAAGTGAGCATGTAAAGGAGCTACCTCTGGTGCTGTTAGAGAGGAGTAGCTGAACCATGAGCCCTCAGGCTATGCCTACACTTGTTAATTTAAGTCGATTTAGCATGTCCCCTCTCAAAAATTAAGTCAACTTAGAGGGGACCCTGCCAAATTGACCTATAGCATCCGCACTGGATGCCTAGGTCAACTTGTAGGGGCTAGGTGGACCTGGGACAGGTCCATGGTGGCAGGGGGGGCACCCCTTGCCAAGTGCCAGGCGGCTCAGTTTTTGCCCCATTGTACCTGGGTACAATGGGGGTTGAGGGGGACAGGGACCCTGGCAGGGCATAGGAGCAGGGTGAGCAGGGCTCTGTCCTGCCCCATGGGGGAGGGGGGGTGAAGCATGCCAGGCTGTGGCTGTGCCAGCCACCCTGGCAAAGAGGGCAGTGGGGAAGTCCTGAAGCCCCCTAAGTCATCTTAAAATCAATTTAGGCCTACTGTGCGTCCACACTGGCTAAGTCGACTTTCTAAAGTTGACTTAGCCAGAAAAGTTGACTTAAAACTAGGTTTAGTAAAGTTGACTTTAATTTTCCTTAAATCGACTTAAGCAGCTGCTTAAGTCGGCTTAAGGAAAATGTAGTGTGGATGCAGATTAAATTAAGTCAATTTAAGCAAGCTTAAATTGACTTAATTTATAAGTGTAGACGCACCCTCAAAGTCCTGCCTCTGTGGGTAATGAAGGGGCAGGAAAGCTTAATTAGCTCCCTGCACCCTAGGATTGCTGCTCTTTAACTACCCTCCTTGAGAATTGCCTTCTTAAGGGCAAATTTACACTTGGAAAATTCCATGGAGAACAGGGGCACTGCTGCTGCTCAGCAAGACCTAGTTCTTACGGGTTTGACAAGCTCTCATCTATTGCCCCTCATGGTACTGCTAAGTCTCCCTTTCTTGCAAGATGCACTTAATGGAGCTGGTCAAAACTCAGAATTTCAATGTTGAAAATTGGAATGATAACAAATATTTTAGAAATTTCTCATGAAGTGGGTTTTTTTTAAAAAAAAATGTGTTTTGGATTTAATTTTATTTTATGATCTCTCTCTCTTTTTTCATATTATTTGTATCATTTGTATATCATTTCATGACTTGTCAGTATTAGTGCCTAATATGCACTGTCACAATGTGACATAAGATAGCTGACATCAAAGTGTTTCTTCTTTGCATTACAATGAAACAATTGACATTCAAACAGGTGATCTAGAAAAGAAGATACAAGATATTTCAGTCACTATGAAATAGCAGCTGCCCTTAATGATTTTATAAAATAGTATATAGTTTCATCTACTGTCACATTGTGCTATGAGTATTATGTCATATTATGGACTACTACTACAACTGACATGTCGTGAAATAATATACAAATAATATAACAATGAAAAATTTTCAAAACAAAATAAAATTTTAAATTTCAAAATTCATAAATGAAATTGACATTCTGAAATTCTTTTTTGACATTCCAAAATAAAATTTCAAAATTCACTGAAGTGAAAATGTTTTGCTATGACTGTTTTCATTTCAAAATAACTTCTGTTCTCTGCAGGAATTTTTTCAGAAGGCTGTTATTTTGATTACAACATCATTTTCTTTTTTTTTTTTCCAAAAAGGTTTGATGAAAAATTTATGACCAGCTCTAGCACTTAGTCTAAGGAACCAAATTTTCTTAATTCATATTTAAGGTATCCTGGAATCAATTTTTTAGTGGCTTTACTTGGCTTCTTGATTTGTATTCCCAAATTTGCATTAGCAATTTTCTGAATACCTCACTTTTAACACCTCAAAAAAATTGAATTTGACCATCTAAGTTGGATAGTTAGATGGCTGACTAGTGGAATGTTATTTGTATGTGGGGAAAAAAAACACTTTTGAAAATGTGTTCAATGGTATTTAGAAGAAGAATCTGATTTGCTACTGTGTTTTCTATTAGAAAGATTATTTTTATGGACAATGGTCTCTGACAGATGCTACTGAACTTCACTGATTATCCATATCTGGATATATTTTTTCACTGTGCATATTTTCACTATATTTATCTTGTTCAGAGGGAAATATCAGAATACTTCCATTTTAATTCTTTTCTGCACATTAATTTTTTTTCTTTGGTTTTTCTGCAGTTATCAAACCTCCAGTACATAAGTTGAAAAGAAATTCTTGTAATATAATTGTTGTAAATATCAATCTAAATAAGAATTAATTTTACTCAAAATATCAGAATTAAAATACATCCCTCTGGGCATGAACATGCAGACCTTATTGACCTCATTGATATCAATGAAAATGTTGGATGCAACTTTGTCTCCCCTTAATTTATATTTACCAGTGCAATTCCTCACCCTGTAAAGTTGTCTTCTCTCATCTCCGTAATAGTCCTAATGCTTAAACAAAGACTTGAAAAAAAGAATGCTTAGTTTGGCTAAATATGTGTCTTCATTTTCAAAAATGTGGAGACCCTGACACTACTTATGAAAATCAGGTCATGTACTTAATCTCTCAAAAATGGATTTAGGAATAGATCTTGTGAATAACTGATTGTTTGGTTTGTCGGCACTTCCCAAAAATGAAAATAAATTTGGTTTGGGTCAAACCAAATCTGAAAATTCTGAAAAATTTCTGCAAATCAAAACAGCCAGTAAAAATGTTTTGGGGATATTTTGGGGGAAGGGACAGAGAAGGTCAAACAAAACATTTTGTTAATCCAAGGAGGAGGTGAAGGTGGTGTTTGGCTTGTAACTTTCAGTCCAGTGCATGGGACTGTTACCTGCAGTCTAGGGCTATGTTTACACTTGTAAATTTAGGTCGACTTAGCATGTCTACACCTAAATTTTAAGTCGACTTGGAGGGAACTTACAAAGTCGATCTAGAGCATCCACACTGGACGCCTAGGTTGACTTCTAAGGGCTAGGGGGACCTAGGGCGGCGGCGGGGGGGGCACCCCTTGCCCAGTGCCGGGGGGCTCAGCCTTTGCCCCATTGTACCTGGGTACAATGGGGCAAAGGGGGACAGGGACCCTGGCAGGGCATAGGGGCAGAGTGGGCAGGGCTCTGCCCTGCACTTTGGGGGGGCATGCCAGGCTCTCCCTGTGCCACCCCCCTTGGCAGGGAGGGCAGTGGGGGAATCCTGGAGAGCCCTAAGTCAACTTTAAGTCAACTTAGGGCTACTCCAGGTCTACACTGGCTTAAGTCGACTTTAGAAAGTTGACTTAAGCCTAAAGTCGAATTAAAAGGAGGTTTAATAAAGTCGACTTAATTTTCCTTAAGTCGACTTAATTTTCCTTAAGTCGACTTAAGGAAAGTGTAGAGTAGACACAGAGTAAATTAAGTCGACTTAAGCAAACTTAAGTCGACTTAATTTACAAGTGTAGACACACCCTAGGAAACCTAGATTCAATTCACCCCCTTGCATGATGTACCTAAGGGAACTGAATTCATATAAAATACTTAGTCATTGGGCCAGATATAAAGTGTGAGAATGACTTTATAGTCTGATAGGTGGGGCATTTACCAAGGAGATGGGCACCACAAGTTTGAAGTCCCTCCTATAATGGCTAATTATTTATACGTAGTGGAACAGCTTCAACAGGAGAAACTGAGAAAGCCCTGCTTTAGAATATCCCATAGGCCAGGGACTACAGCATTCTTTTACAATACAGGAGACACAAGTTCAAATATCTGCTCCATAGCAGGTAGAGGGAAGAACTGAATCTGTATGTCCTACAACTAGTATAAAGTGAAACAGAGACAGCCTTCTCCAGCTATTTTGCGACTAGTGCCTAAGCACCACCAAAATCTTTGTCCAAAAAAAATTTTGGCCTGCTCAATTTAGTAGCCTACATTTAGGTGCTCAGTAGGCACATCTTGACCTTAAATATTAATGAATCTATTTATGTAGAACTCTGTGTTTTGTGAAAAGCAGTTGAAAGAATTTTGCTGGCAGAAATCACTGTTGAAGATGATTCAACACTTGTCTATGGAGAATATTCTTGTTTATATTGGTACTGTGAGCATGCCAAAACTTGTCAGAAGCCCCATGACACACGGAAGTGTGATATTTGTTCAGAGGGGAATAAATTATGTGTTTACCTACATCCAGCTGTGTATTCTTATGATAGAGTCTTTAGTGTGATTAATCACATGGTCATTTCACATTAGAACTGTCAAAAACCCTCTTAGTTCAAGAATAATAAATTAAATGCAGTACAGTTACTGCTTATAGCTCTCCTGCTGTGAACATTATTTTTTCCCCTTTCTGAGGCTTGTAGCAAGTATTTCAAGAGACAGACACTGCTGTAGACTTGAGCTGGGACACCTCCCTGCACATTTCAAGCACTAAGTTTTATAAAACCTACAACCAGTAGGAATATTTCCACTTAATTTTAACATACAATTAAAACAAAACCCTTTATACATACAACCTCCCTGTTGAATCTGAAACCCAAACAACACAGCACTAAGACAGAGTGGATTTTCAGAGACCCAGAAGGGAGGAAGTAGGCACCCAACCCATTCTGAAACAAAGTCAGTGGAAGTTCTAATCCAAATTCCCCATTGTGCCTTTCACAATTTCACTCTTAAAACAGAAACTGTCTTTCACCAAAGGGGTGCTGTAATCATTGGTTTGCATTATCCAAATAGAGAGGGAGGCAAGTAAAAAGGTGAACAAAGGTTCAATTGCTTCACTTGCTGACATACAGAATTTTAAGCTCCTGAATAATCCCATTGAAATCAATACATACTTGCTGGATTGGGAACAGAGAGTCTAACCAGGGAAGAATAAATGGAATTTAAAAATATTTTCAGTTTTGATAATAGTGTGTGTTAGTAACATTAGAAAATATGGTGCTTTGCACTGTCACTCTCAAATGGTTTGTCCATAGCATTTTAATTTTATGACTGAGCTATGTTCCAACAGAACAAAGAAATAGTCAACCATTAAGAGGAGTTCTTCATTGTTAGCCTTAATTAATAAGTTTGGCACTCTCCTGTTTTTGTGTGTGCTAACACTAATATTTACTGGTGAATGATACATGGTAAAGCACTTTTGCATTTTAATACTGATGGTTTGCAGGGTTTTTCTATCTCGTTAGTCCAATGTTTTAAAAATGGCACCTCTAACTGGTGTTCCAACTGGAGATTTTCATGGTAACATTGGTGTAGGAAATGCATGTTTTGATATCCAGGTGTCAGATGATCCTATTTGTTATAAAAGAATGGAAAGAAGATTTATTTCTATAACCTCTGACAGCAATAATTCATCTTGTTTAGTTAGCCAGCTAGGGAAAAATGGGTACTCTAGAGGGCCTAATGGATGATTAATGTATCTGCAGATCAACTTTGCTTTGCTACTTAAACTTGGCATCTGTTTTGTAATATATTTCATCCAAATGAATGAGAAGTCTATTGCACATATATAATTGTCTTGTCTAGTTTAAAAAAAAGGATTTTTAGGTAGAAAATTAGCACTATATTTTTGCAGTGATTTTCTGTAGTTCAATGAATTGCTGTTTTTCTTAGTGAGATTTCTGTTTATTTTCCTATGTACTTTTCACAATCTGAGTTCCTTATTGCAAAAAATTATATCATAATGGGACAGTAGCACTACTAGAGTTAAGGTTGTGACTAGCTTACTTCTTAACAGTTGGGTTATTTTAAGTTTGATAACGTGCACATGCTTACTCTGACTTCCTTGAAAATTGCTGCATCTCATGGAGATCTGCAGGAGGGTTAGTGGTCCAGTGAAGGTTGTCTGTAAGCCTTGTACTCTTCCAGAATGTTGAGTCACCTATACTAAAATCTCAGGAAATAATAAGTTAAGATAAACTTATACCCTTAAAACTAGGATATATAGAGATAAAGTATTCAACACCAGGGAAGCATAGGAAAAACCCCAAGTGTCCTGTAGGAGAGCTGAACCTACATGGGGTAAGGCAGCAGTTTGGTTTGACAGTATTAGGTCAAAAAGGTATTTACAATTTATAGGAGTACGAGAGACTAGCATGATAGTCTATCCCCAACCGTGTCCTCAAAGAGCTGCCCGCCTCTCCTCCAATTCTCTCCTTGGTTATAGAAATAGAAGCAATTTCCTGGTCTTGGTCTTATTCACCAGTGCTTTGGTGCACACATTGTTTTTTATTTTTTATTAGGAGAGATCTTGGAAAAGAAGTCTGTATAACACTATTTTGCTGCCAAGAATTTTTAGTATTTTCTTATTTTTCTTATATTATGACCTATTCTCCCCACCAACCCTGATGTAAGGGGGCACTTTTGGAAGAGGTCCCCATGATGGCATTATTTAAAGGAATTGGAAGCTTCAGGTTTGGATTTGGTGTCTCACTTGGGTTTCTTGAAAACTCGTGATTGTGACCTATGAAATTCAAAAGAAACCTGGCTACATGTACTTCTTTTAGAATGGAGGGCTATCAGATATCATGCCTATAATTGTTTTTTTTCACAAGTGAGATGACATAAGTAAATTCAGGTGATGTTTGACTGATATGGCAACACAGCAAAGAGAGGCTTGAACCATGACAATATGCCATAATGCTGGTTGGTAGAATTAGAAAGAAAAGTGTTTTGAGGGCAGCAGTGCACCGGATAAAATACTCCAGTTGAGACAACTTGGATAATTTCAGACTGTTATGTGATCTCCATATCTTGAGGATTCTACAGATACTAGAGCCACACAGAAGGTAGACATTTATCTTCAAAACACTTATGGTATGTCTATCAGCTGGCTACTAAATGGGCAATTCAAGAAGGATTTGTGGAGTTTTCAAATAGCTTTACTTAATCTTAAATGCCTCATATCCAGCTCTAGACAGTAGCTGGAACAAAGTTAGTTGAAGACAATGAGAGGGAGGATCCACAGAACACCTTTCTTCAATTTAGGCTTTGTTTCTCCTGCCTGCGTGTTAAGTTTTTTTCTTTTCTTTTTAAACTGCTGTAAAATTCTAGTCAAGATAAGGCATAGGTAGTTTTTACAGTATATACTTAGGTGGGAATTCTCCTAACTACTACATTGTGGTAGAAGCTATAGAACCTTGTCTCCACTAGGATAATACAGTGAGGCAGACAACCTACATAAATTTTCTCAGCATAAAAACCTCGCCTTTTTGGGCAGTGAAGACACAGCCTTAGTTTCCCTAACATGCTTCTTGCTGAAAACCAGTCTGTAAAGTTGTCTTACCAGAACACACATTTCTTTTTTAAGATCTTCTGATTTTAAAAATATATATATATATATAACCAGTATTTATGTGTCACTTTAGCTTATACAGCACTTTGTGCACTGAGAGAGACAAGTTTACTGCTCCTGAGAGTTTACAGTCTAAGTAAGGCATGATAAATGTAGGGCATAGGACAACAGTGTATAAGAGGAAGGAAAGAGAGAGGGCTTGAAAGGGAAGTTTGAAGGAGGGATTTGAAGGAATTGAAAGAGAGGGGTCATGGCAAATGAGGGCAGGGAGGCTTCTCATTGACTTTTATGTAGTTACATGCTTGTTAGTGAGTGGGGTCATGCCTGGGGATAGAGAGGCATGCACAAGGATTTATCACTTATTCTCTTGATTTACCTGCCCGAGTGCCTGTTAATATGCCAGGGTTGTCTATCTCTCTGAAACTGCATATCCTATGGACCTGAAGAAGAACTTTGTGCAGCTTGAAGGTGGGGTTTTTTCACCAACAAAAGTTAATTCAGTAAAAGATATTACCTCAACCACCTTGTCACTCTAGTTACCTGGGACCAGCACAGCTACAACGCTGCTAATATCATATGTTCTGGTAACCGAACTGTGAATCTATTCTACTCCTTCATTAAGAAGGCTCGTTATAGGCTGAGAATGGCTCTGTTTTTCTTTGTTTTTTCTGTTTCTTTACATATTATACATGTGATCTGTCACATATATTCCCTGCTGAAAAAATGTTTTTATATTCATTTTGATTTAAGGCATTAAATGGCACTTATCGCAAGCCCTAGGTGCCCTGGAAATCATTAAGAACACAGTCCAAAGCAATAAAAATAATATCACAGAACTGCAAAAGGGCAGTTTATCTGTTGATGCTGTTTTCAGAGCGATTTGATTATATTCTGGTTTACTATTTTTTTTTTAATCCGATGACTGGTTTGAGTTCAATCCCTGGTTCTCAGTTTGCAAATATTTGCTATACACATTGGCCTTGATCAAGTAAAGAGCTCCATACAGCCAGAAGCTACACTCACAGGGAGCCACATGGACCTCCCTGCAGGACAGGAGTTATTGTTAATTGGTTAATCAGTCTGGTTTTACATGTGAGGGCCAGTGTGGGGTTCTATCTAAATCTGCTGCTGCTGGCAGATCTTGCTATGCTGTGATTTCCTTATACAATATATTCCTACATCTCCCTATAAGCAATTTCCCGGTCTTGTCTTATTTACCAGTGCTTTGGTGCACACATTGTTTTTTGTTTATTATTAGGTGAGAGCAGGATAAGAAGTCTGTATAAATAACTATTTTGATGCTAGGGTTTTTTTTGTATTTTCTTATATTATGACCTATACTTTGGTACACACCTTGCCACGAGTCCTGGAAGCAATAATGATGTAAGGGGGCACTTTTGGAGGAGGTCCACAAGATGGTTTGTTATTTATAGGAATTGGATATTACCTATTGCTGCTCACATTGTTCTACATAAAGTTGGTAGAAAAATTCCTTGAGTACCCCCTGCCACCAAAATAATTTAAAAAATCAGTTTTAATTAAATTTAAATATTTTGTGAGGCTGTTGATTTAGATGAATTTTTTGTTGGAAAAATTGTTTTAATAGTGTGATTTTTATTCTTTTTTAACTTTTATATAATATTAAAATATTAATTTATCTTATATATTTGGTATATATAATAATGTGGACATACATAGTAAGTACAATATAAATAAAATAAATAATAAGTAAATAAGTAAAAAATTAAAAAAGTAAAATAAATTGAACAATACTTGAAACAAAACATTTCAATAGGATTAGGGTTAAGGTTAGGGTTTTCCTAGTGATTTTAGTGGCAGCCAGTTCTGAGTCTCTTTGAAAATCCCAGCCTGCATGTGTTGCTCTGAAAGGTTTACGCAAGACTAAGGCTTTGTAGCAATAAAGTTAGCCAGAAAAATGCAGCTGTGCCAAGATTCAATGGTATTTCCAAAGTCTCCGGTACTTAGGAACATTTTATTCACCTCTTCCTATGGAAGAAAACACTTGTTCTTAATGCAGGTAAACAGATTGTGTTCAGTCACTTATACACTGCAAAATTACAGACAGTGCCGCTCCATTTGTTTAGTAGTGTGACATAATCCAGGAGGAAGGAGTACCTTGCTGGTTGGAAATTACCAGGGCTTCTTATAAAGCCGCAAGTGCCTCTTTGGACAGCTACCCAAAACATATAGGCCAATTTATCACTATTTGTAGTCTCTAAGGGTACGTCTACACTGGCAAGTTAGGTTGACTTAAGGAAGCTTAAGTAGACCTAAACAGAGCCACGTCCACACTGGGCTTTTATTAAGTCAATTTAAGGAAAGCTTAAGTCGATTTAATAACACCTCGTTTCAGGTCGACTTAAATTGACTCCTTAAGTCGACTTAAAGCCAGTGTGGATGGGGATTAGCGCCTAAATTGACCTTATTAAGTCGACTTAATAAGGTCGACTTAAAGTGTAGCCGCTTTGCTAAGTTGACTTAATAAGGTCGATTTTAAGTCAACTTAAAGCTGACTTTATTAAGTCGACTTTACAAAGTCGACTTAACTTTTCTAGTGTAGACATAGACTAAGTTTTTTTACTTGAATCTACATTTGTTGCTGGTTTATATATTCACAAAAACGTGCACAAAACATGCATTATTTAAAATGATCTTTGGTTATTAATTCATGGTATCATAATCAGAAATTCAGTCTGTCTATTGAACTTAACCATTGATCCCTCAGACTAGCATATTAAGTTTTAACTAAATTGATCTGATTTCCAGTTAAAAGCAAAAAGAACTGTTTACAGTAACTATCCAGCTTGATTCTTTGCATATTACAAAATACTTAGGAGATCTTCTTTCCATAATCTTCCAGTTTATTGAGACTTTAAAATAACTGTTTCTTTATTACCCCTAGGAGCAGATTGTACTTTCACTTGTATGAATTCATAGTGGGATTACATTGTAAGGGCCCCTGTATGATTGCTATTTATGTGTCCATATCTTGGGCATTCTAAAGCTAGTGCCCACAGTAGTGCTAACTTTTCTATCTAGAGGGGATAAGTTACAGAGCATGTGATGGGGCAGAACCATTGCCTGATTGCCTTGCTTCATTTGAAGAGACAAGCACTTGATGACCTTACACACCAGGATAGCCATTATGCATGAGCCTTTATTCTGCTCCCCATTCACCATGGATCCATGCAATAAGAGGTGCAACTGGTCCTAAGGGAACACACAGGAAAGACTTACCAAAAAGCTATAAAATTGTCACAATAAACAGGGAGATCATGGTGAGAAGAACTCCGAAACATTCTGTGATAAGTAAAGTGTAAGGTGAGGAATTCACTATTAAGACATAATAGAACATGTATTCTTTAGCAGGCAGGAGATAGAATGCCTCTGTGTCACCCTTAATGTGGACAGTGGAGTATGCCTTAGTCTTTAGGTTCCGTTCTGCAGTTCATAGAACAGATCTGTCCCAGGACAATGTTATCACACAGGAAGTTTGAGAAAAACCAATTCATAAAAATGTTCTGAAGTTCTATTTAATTACATCTATAACCCTAATCATGGCCCAGGATCCTGCTGTGATAGATGCTGTGGAAAAACAGAAAAAAAAGATCATCCCTGGCTCAAAGAGTGTACAATCAAAGCATAAGACAAAAGATGAATATATATAGATGGGTGTAGTGAGGGAGTATGGCCCCCCTCGGAGATGGACAGCCTGGGCCCTGTTACACCTAAGTGGGCGGAGCTGGAGGCACCCTGTCCGTCAGGCCGGAAGCAGGTGGGCGGGACAGGAACTATAAGGGCCACGCCTGGACGCTCAGAGAGGGGGAGGCAGCTGAAGGGGAAGGGTGTTTCTTTGCTCCCTCCCCAGCACTCGCCTGACTACTACCCAGCCGAGGACCTGCCTGCGGCCTGGGGCCCTGACGGGCAACTGGACCCCGGGGGAACCACCTGTGGGGACCAGCCGCCCAGGAACCTGAAACCTGAGGAGTACCTGGACCTGCCGCTTCCCCCATCGCTGTCGACCGTGCCGGACGACCCCCTCCCGTCACCGGGACTGGACCTGGAGGAGCTCCCCCTGGCCAATGAGGACGCCCCACCCCTGGAGCTGGGCTGCGATCTAGAGGAGTTACCCCTCGCGGAAGACCTGGGCGGATTCTGTGACCTCCCCCTGGGCGACTACCCCGAGGAGGAGAACGCTGGAGGCTCAGACCAGGTACCCGCGGGGTTGGGGGCAGGAAGTGGCCCAGGGGGCCTAGAGGCCAATGATGACTCGGCGATTCCTGAGCCCGATCCTGTGAACCCTGATAAGGGTTCCGCCGGGCCCGTGGTAGACAGCTCTGCCACGGGTAGGGCCCTGGGCTGGGACGCAGTGGAGTTGGGTGGGCCTGCGTCCCCCTGCCTCCCCCCTTCTGGTACCGCCCCAGAAGCCTTGACAGGCGTGGAGTCGCCACGACCTGAACTAGGGATTTAACTGCCAGAGACGGTTTACCACCCTGCCTGCCCCGCCCGAGGGGCTAGAGACAGGTTATTTACCTGCCTGCCCCGCCCGAGGGGCTAGAGGCAGTCTATTTACCTGCCAGCCCTGCCTGAGGGCTAGAGACAGTTGACCTACCTGCCTGCCCTGCCTGAGGGGCTAGAGACAGTTTATTTCCCTGCCTGCCCCGCCTAAGGGGCCAAGGACAGTTTGTTTGCCTGCCTGCCCCGCCCGAGGGGCCAAGACAGTTCGTTTGCCTGCCTGCCCCGCCCGAGGGGCCAGAGACAGTTTATTTACCTGCCTGCCCGGCCTGAGGGCCAGAGACAGTTTGGTTTCCTTCCAGGGACGGAGGGACGAGTCAGGCCCCAGCCAGGGAGGGCTGGCCGCCTGACTACAATGGGGAATACCAGGAAACAATCAGACATTAGTAAGCATGGCAGGCTGCTATCTCAGCACACAAGAGGCCTTCCCCTATTAAATTTTCATAGACATCATGGCAAAGGCCAGTTCAGAAGAGGGATTTTGAGGAAAAAAATTTTAAGATAGTGTTGGAGATGTTGACAAGAAGCTCCTCCCAGGTGTGAGGGGCAGCCTGGGAGAAAGCACAAAGGTGCTTGTTTGAAAAGTTAATAACTGGGCAGCGGTGGATGGTGTCATGGGCTAATCAGAGGTAAGAGTCAACATTGCAATATTAGGGTGAACAGGTCGTGAAAGACCTTGAAAGTGAAGATAAGCAGCTTATGTTTCATACAGAAGAGGGAGACCTTGGAGGGATTCCAAGAAAGGGGTGACATATCAAAATCATGGGCTAGGAAAATGATCTTTATGGCAGAATTCTGAATGGATATCAATAAGGCAAGACTGAATTTGTTGAGGACAGAGAGCAGGATGTTTTAGAAACTGAGATGTGATATCATGAGAATCTGGATTTTAGCTGTTGGAATGCATAGGAAAGTCCCTATTTTAGTGATGTTAAGAAGAAAAAAATCTACAAGGTTGAGATCTAATCTGAATGTGAGGACCTAAATAGAGATCTCAATCAAATATGACATCCAGGTAATGGATCTGAGTGACAGGCGGTGGTGGTGTCCACAGTGATTGAGAAAGGAAGTGTATAGGAGGTTTGAGAGGGAAAAAAAAACTTAGAGCTCTCTTTTAGCCATGTTGAGCTTGAACTGATGGCTAGACATCAACAAGGAGATGTTAGAGAGATAAGCCAGATTTTAATTTGAACACAGGAGACAAGCCTCAAGTACAGAAGTTGAGCTGTGGGTTGGTAGATTAATTTACGTTTGCAGATAGTATTACCCAGAGATAACGTGAGAAAGGGGAGAAGACAAGGGATGATGGACAGCGCGCTGTTGGAGGCCCATAAGAAGAATTCTCCAAAGGACATGCTGAAGAAATGATGAGAGGGGTAGAGGAGAAACAGGAGAGGATAGTCATGAAAGTGAGGCCAAAGATTTCAAGACCAGGAGCATGATTGACTGTGCCCAAAGGTGGCTGGCATGTCAAGGAAGAGGATGAGGATGAAGATCTTGTGCTGAGCTTTGGCTACAAAAAGGTTCTTGGATACTTTAGCGAGAGTGGTTTCAGTGGAGAGCAAAGGGCACGCATTCCGTCTTTTAAAAAGTCAGCTTTAAATTCTTATTATTCAAGGGAAAAGAAAAAAAAACAGGTTAATGGCCAAGTATGGTCCTGAATTTAGATCTGAACTGAGCCTTAATTGTTTATAGCTCAATTCAAAAGAGACCAAATTCTGCTTTTGGTAAGGTGTATGTGGCTGCTACAGGAAGTCAAAAGTAGCTACGTGCTCTGCATCTGAGGGCAAACTTTGACCCTCAGTAGGTGCTGTGAATAGCATATAGTTATGTGCTTTTCACAAAGAGAAACAGGTGGAAAATAATGCAGACCTTTCTCATCTCCACAGGGTAGCTCTTTGACTTACATGTTTATTCAATTCCTTTTTCTCATACATATGCATACCTAAGAGAAATTCTTTTAAATCTGATACTGAAGTTCAGAAAGCCATCTGCTAAGTTTGCAGCCACTAAGTATGTTTTAATATTTTGTCATTCTGTTACACAGAGTAATTGTTTCAAACACTAGTTGTTTCTTTAGTCTATCCTGAGTTTTGAATACCATGTTAAGTACTTAAGTGAGGACGTGGTTCTAGATATTCTAAATGCTATCAGCAGTTCATACTTCAGTGTATAGCAGAATTTGAAATATTAAATACCCTCTGCCATTCAATAATTTCCTTCACCTTCACTTTTGCAATGTGTTTAACAGTCAGAATAAATTGACTTTTAGTATTCTGTCAGTATTGTATATGAAGTTTTATTTTTGTCACTATTCTGAACAGTGGTTCAAAATATGTAACTATTTGGAATATAAATTAGAAGCAAAGGTTTTATTACTTTCAGTAATAATGATGAACAATTTTCCATTTCAGTGATATTTAGAAAGAATTTCTGTCATTAAATTTCTTTAAAATATGCATTATATATATATGCAAAATATTTTGGTAAAAGACACTTCTTTTCATTCCTTATCAAAATCTTTGTTACCTCCATTACATGTATCAAAAGCAACTCCATAGTTCAGATTGCCTTGAGATTTCAACTGAAATCACAATTCCTCTTTTTCTGACTTAATGATTTTTTAGTGTCCAGATTTAGCAGAATAACTCTTCAAAGGGGACTTGGAATTTCTTTCTTTCTTTTTTTTTTTTTTTTTTAACTTAAATGTATTTCTAGTGAAATCTTTGCAGAGGAAAAACATTTAAAATGTTTTATATTTGCTCAGTTGTCCTCATATATCCTTGTCATTTCCAGCAAGACAAACAAGGAGTCTTGCGGCACTTTTAAAGACTAACACATTTTAAAAGTGCCACAGGACTCCTTGGCTATGTCTACACTGGCAAGTTAGTTCGAATTAAGGAGGCTTAATTCGAAGTAACTAAAGCCATGGCTACACTAGGCTTTAGTTAGTTTGAATTAAGGGCTTCCTTAATTTGAAGTAATAAGTTCGAATAGAGTATTCGAACTAAGGGGTTAATTCGAACTAGCTAGTTCGAATTTACCCATGTGGCCATGTTAATTCGAACTAATTTCTTAGTTCGAATTAACTGGCCATTGAAATGAATGGGGATCGCTAATTTGAACTAAGCAAGTGCTTGCTTATTTCGAACTAACATTCCAGTGTGGCCATGCTAGTTCTAATTAAGCTAATTCGAACAAACTAAAATTAGTTCAAATTAGTTAGTTCAAACTAACTAATTTGAACTAATTTTAGCAAGTGTAGACATAGCCCTTGTTTGTTTTGCTGAACTAGACTAACAAGACTACCCCTTTAGAACTTGCCATTTCCAGAGTCCTCAGAAATTCCTTTCTCTCTCTCACCACTTCCCATACACATTTTAATAAAGGCTCAGATACTGGAGCTTCACAAAATTAAACACAAACAGTTATTTCCATTACTCATTATACTTTACTTTGTTTATGCTAAGGTTAACATCTGGAAATGCTCAAGTATATCAGCTACTTGTCATTTCAACAAAAGGGAAAAATTTCAAAGATGTTCATTTTCCTATCAAATTGTACATCAGTGAAAAATTTTCCTACCAGCTCTATCCGTGAATTACCAGCAGAGCTGTGCACATAGTGATGGTGAGCCAGGAAGACAGACTGGGCAATAGAGGTATGAGTTGGACTCTGTAAAAGAGGGTGAGCAGAGATGGGGATAGGATGGCAGAGTAAGAGTATGCCTGTACTGCTGGGGCTTCAAAGATCAATGCAATGGGACTGATTGAGAGGGCTTTGGAGACCCACTCAATAAATCCCAGAAATTCTGTCCAGTCAACATGATTCATATACTCTCTTCTCACCCCCTTCCCCCCAGTCCTCCCAAAAGAGTAAGGCTGCACCGATCAGAGAGCATCTCCCATTCACTCAGCTTAGTGAAGACACTGTGGTATGGCAAATAAGTCAATGGGAGATATGCAAGCTACATTATGTAGCCAGTTTCAGTGCAGACGAGGCCTAAACTATCCAGCAAATTAGTTCTTTCTTTGAGACCTCTGCTCTTTTTTAAATTTGGCTGTCAAGACTTTAAGTACAGTGAACTTAGTTTGATTAGGCAGTCAGTGAAGTTACCTAAGAACTTTCTCATTTGAACAATATCAGAATTAGAAAAGAACTTGCTAGTTTAATAAGGCACCAGGATCAAATTTTCTAAGTCATGACAGGAATTTTTTTCTGGAAAACTCATATCTTAAACCAGGGGTTGGCAACTTTTGCCGTCCCCTGTGCCAGCCCCGCCGACCACACCCTCAGCAGGTGTCAGGGGCGAGGCCAAAAGCGGTGGGCCAGGCCTCGAGTTCCCTCTCGGCTGGGGCTGGCTCCCCCTGGCAGGAGGCCTCCAGTTCCTGGCCAGGGCCAGTGCCGGCACCTGATTCCCAGCGCTGGTTCCCGCCCGCAGCAGCGGCGTGGGGCTGATGGCCCCTGCTGGCTCTGCTGCCTGCTGGGCAGGGCTGCTGGAGGGGAGCTGGGCGGGTCAGCCCACCCAGAGCCACCACTGCCAGCAGGAGCTGGCCCCAGCTATGGCCAGCAAGAGGACGGGTCAGCTCGGCCCACCTGGAGCCACCTCCAGGGCCAGGAACTAGAGGCTCTTCTCCAGTGGGAGCTAGCCCTGGGCCCAGCCCTGGCCGGGAACCAGAGGCCGCCCGCTGGCAGGTGCCAGCCCTGGCCCCCAGGCCAGCTCCTGCCAGCAGCAGCGGTTCCAGGCAGGCCAAGCCGCTCTCTTGCCGGCCATGGCTGAAGCCGGCTCCTGCCATCCTGCTGTTGCTGGCAGCAGCAGCTCTGGGCGCACTGACCTGCCCCCCTCCACTCCAGCAGCCCTGCCCAGCAGGGAGCGGGACCAGCAGGGGTGATGAGCTTCGCGCCGCGGCTTCCATTTCCCTGCTGGCTGCGCGCCCCAACAAGGGAGCATAGCGAGTGGGGCCTGGAACTGCGGCATGTGGCTCTTGTGGCCTCAGGCTGCACTGGGGAGGTGGGGCCAGCAGAGGCCTGAGCAGTTCCGTGTGCCACTCAGGCTCAGCCTGCATGCCACCTTTGGCATGCGTGCCAGGGGTTACCGACCTCTGCCTGAAACCATTATTTTGCCAGTAATTTTAATGGAAAGCAAAGGCAGAATCTACTTATAACACATGGCAACCAGAGGCAGTAATCTGCCTAGTCCACAAAATATAGATGGTAGAACACTTACACAGATTTGCCATGTGAATTATGTAATATTTAAAATACTTCTATATAAATGATTTATATTTATCACCTCATTGATAGTGAATAAATTGCTCATGTTAAGGCATTTACTGTAATATAACTATCTATTGAAATAACCATCATGTAAACCTGTTTAGTGCTTACTCTATGGACAAGTGAAGTTAAGGAGGATAAATTGTTTTTCAGATTTGAGATGAAAAATGGAAGAATATTGTTATGCATCTGAACACTTGATATAGAACCAGCTGAAAAGACTGGTTTAGTGCTGCAGCTTTCTGAATAAAATCACACTGGTTCTTAAGTACCTGAGGATGAGGCTATGAGAAGTTATTTAATAATGTAACATAATAGAGAATTCAAAGAATTGCCTAGTACTTCTTATCAAAATGGGAATATGGAAGACAATTAAATGGAAGATGGATGTGAGCAGGAGGCATCTACCCAAAGTAACATCAAATAGCAATCCCTGCTGGCACAATAGCCATTGATGGACCTAAGGTCCATGAATTTATCTAGAGCTTTTTTGAACCCTGTTCTAGTCTTGGCCTTTACAGCATCCTCTGGCAAGGAGATCCACAGGTTGACTTATATGAAGAAATAGGTCCTTTTGTTCACTTCAAACCTATTGCCTATTAACTTCATTTAGTGCCCCCTAGTTTTTGTATTGAGAAGGAATAAATAACACTTCCTTTTTTACTTTCTCCACACCAGTTATGATTTTATAGACCTCTATCATGTCCCCCTTTAGTCGCCTTTTTTCCAAGGTGAAAAGTTCCAGTCTTCTTAATCTCTTCTCATATGGAAGCTTTTCCATACCCCAAATCATTTTAGCTGCCCTTTTATTGTACTTTTTCCAATTCAAACATATCTTTTTTGAGATGGAGTGACCAGATCTGCAAGCACTATTATAGATGTGAATGCACCATGGCTTTTAAAAGAGGCAGTACGATATTTTCTATCTTATTATCTTCCCCTTTCCTAATGATTCTCAACAATTCTATTAGCTTTTTTGACTGCTGCTGCACACTGAGTGGATGTTTTTAGAGAACTATCCACAATGACTCCAAGATCTTTATTGAGTAGTAACTGCTAATTTAGTCCCCATCATTTTATATGCATATTTGGGATTATATTTTTCAATGTGCATTATAGAATCATAGAATCTGAGGGTTGGAAGGGACCTCATGAGGTCATCAAGTCCAAACCCCTGCTAAAAGCAGGACCACTCTCACTAAATCATCCCCGTCAGGGTTCTGTCTAATCAGACCTTAAATGTTTCCAAAGATGGAGATTCCGCCACCTCCCTAGGTAGCCCATTCCAATGCTTCACCACCCTCCTAGTGAGAAAGTTTTTCCTAATATCCAACCTCGACTGCCCCAGCTGCAACTTGATACCATTGCTCCATGTTCTGTCCTCTGTTACTACTGAGAAGAGCCTAGCTCCTTCCTCTTTAGAGCACCCCTTCAAATAGTTGAGGTTGCTACCAAATCCCCCCTCACTCTTCTCTTCTGCAGACTAAATAAACCTAATTCATTCAGTCTCTCCTTGTAACTCCTGTGCTCCAGCCCCCTAATCATTTTTGTTGCCCTCCGCTGGACTCTTTCTAATTTGTCAACATTCTTTCGGTAGTGGGGAGCCCAAAACTGGACACAATATACCAGATGTGGCCTCACCAGTACCAAATAGAGGGGAATAATCACACCCCTCATCTGCTGGCAACACTTCTTCTGATGCAGCCCAATATGCCATTGGCCTTTTTGGCAACAAGAGCATACTGTTGACTCATATCCAGCTTTCCATCCACCATAACCCCGAGGTCCTTTTCTACAGTGCTGTTACTTAGCTGATCGGTCTTCAGCCTGCAGCAGTACATGGGATTTTTCCGTCTTAAGTGCAGGACTTTGCACTTGTCCTTGTTGTACCTCATGAGGTTTCTTTTGGCCCACTGTTCCTATTTGTTTAGGTCTCCCTGAATCTTGTCCCTGCCCTCCAGCATGTCTACCATTCCCCCCAGCTTGGTGTCATCTGTGAACTTACTGAGCGTGCAATCTATCCCATCATCCAGATCATTAATGAAGATGTTGAAAAGAACCAGCCCCAGGATCGACCCCTGGGGCACTCCACTGGTTACTGGTTGCCAACTAGAAATTGAGCCATTGATTCCTACCCGCTTAGCCTGATGATCTAGCCAGTTTTCTATCCACCTTATGGTCCCTTCATCCCATATTTCCTTGACTTGCTGACAAAAATGCTGTGGGAAACTGTATCAAAAGCTTGGCTAAAGTCAAGGTATATCACGTCAATGGTTATTCCCACATCCACAAATCCGATCATCTTATACAAGACAATCAGGTTGGTCAGGCATCATTTGCCCTTGGTGAATCCATGCTGACTGTTCCTGATCACTTTATTTTCCTCCAAGTGTTTGCATTTATCAACAGTGAATTTCATCTGCCATTTTGTTGCTCAGTTTTATGAGATCCCTTTGTAACTCTTTCCAGTCTGCCTTGGACTTAACTATCTTGAGTAGTTTTGTTATCATCTGCATATTTTGCAATCTTGCTATTTACCACTTTTTTCCAGATCATTTATGAGTATGTTAAACAGTACTAGTCTCCAGTACAGACTCCTAGAGGAACCATTATTTACCTCTTTCCATTCTGAAAACTGACCATTTGTTCCCAACCTTTGTTTCCTATCTTTTAATCAGTTTCTGATCGCAGAGAGGACCTTTCTCTTCTCCCATGACCCACTTACTTTGCTTAAGAGCCTTTGGTGAGGGACCTTGTCAAAGGCTTTCTGAAAACATAAGTGCACTGTATCCACTGAATCACTCTTGTACTCCTGTTTAAGGAGCCCCTCAAGAATTCTAGTAGATTGGTGAGACATGATTTCCCTTTACAAAAAGCATGTTGACTCTTGTCTTATAATTTTGTTCTTTAACCAGTTTACCAAGTACTGAAGTTAAACTTAATTGCCAGGATTGCCTCTTGTTCTCTTTTAAAAATTCAGCATCTCATTAGCTATTCTCCAGTCATCTGGTATGGAGGTTGATTTAACTGATAGGTTACAGTTAGTAGTTCTGCAATTTCACATTTGAGTTCCTTCAGAACTCTTGAATGAATACCATCTGGTGCTGGTGACTTATCAGTGTTTAATTTAACAATTCCTTCCCAAACCTCCTCCAATGACACCTCAGACAATTCCTCAGGTATGTCACCTAAAAAGAATAATTCCAATTTGGGAATCTCTTACATATTCTCAGTCATGAAGAATAATGCAAAAAAAAATCATTTAGTTTCTCTAACAATCTTATCTTCCTTGAGTGCTCTGTTAGCCTCTCGATCACCCAGTGACCTCACTGGTTGTTTAGCAGACTGCCTGCTTCTGATGTACTTAAAAATGTATTAAACAATAATAATTGATTCCTACTGTTTATTAATAGAAAGGATAGAATGTGTGTGCATCTTCCTGGAAATGTAGTATTAACAATTCATCGTTAAATTGAAAACGCTTTTATTTTGCTCTGAAGTCCTTCTGAAGATGGAAAATAAAAGCATAAAGTTGGTGAGGAGAATGGGGAGATGAAGACATCTGCCCGGTCCTTATTACTGTGTATTTATGCTTTATATATTCTGTGATAAGTTGGATATCAGTTCTGCTGAAAGGGCCTTGGAGTCTGTGGCAGAGTCATTTGTATTAAATTTTTTTTTAAATGGTAGGTTTTGATTAAATAAATATAATGAATGAATCTTAATCTCTGCAGCAGCTCCTCTGTTATTTGTTTGATATTAAATTCAGTTCATTTCAAGCTGTCCCCACAGATTTCACTGTGTCAAAAATTTTCATACTGCCAATGTCTAATTCCAACAAAAGAGATATCAGGGGACACCTGGAAGATTTGGCAGCTGAATAAAGCATAGCTGGAGCCTTTGGCAGTTGGGCATAGGCATCTTGGGTGTATTTCTCTTAAAATGATCAGAAGTGAAAAATTGTTGATAATGTTGCTATGAAATTGTTATCTTTAGTTTTTAGAGTTAACACCCTCTACTGAGATAAAAATTGGACAGTCCACACCATTTACAGTACCATGTAGGCAGATATTACACTCAGGTGATATAGGTATAAAGGTATTCTCCACAACCAGCACTGCTAGAAACAAGTAGTTGTGCATTATCTAGTGGTTAGTGGACTAGGCCTCTGTTCCCCCTAGTTCCAATAGTTCTCTTGGGCCACAGTGATACCCTGTGTCAGGCTGCCTTTTGGTAGGTGTTACTCAACTCTATGGTCAGGTCCCCAATCCATCTTCTTTCTTCCTGGGGTGACAGAGTTCCACAGAAGATATGGGGGGAACTTCAGTCTACCCAATGACCCTTATGGGTGTCCGGTTTCAGTTGTGTGGTTCTAAAGGTCTTTATATTCTCTTTCCTTCCCTCCTTCTTTCCCCAGTGGAGATTCTGGGTGTGAGGGTTTTCGTGCCCTTTGTAATGAGGTCTTTGATAGGGGAGCCAGGATCCTTTAAGGGGGACCAATGTCCAGCTCCCAGAAGTGCTTTAAGGCAGTCTCTTTGTGCTCTTCCTACTACTTACTCTCTCACCAAAGTCTTATAGTTTGCCTCCAAGTAGTAAAAGAAACAGAGAATAACTGAACTGTCAGCCCCTCTGTACTCAGCGAGGCTCTTTCTCTTCAGGAAAAGGTTTCTCTAGCACCCTTCTCCAGGAGCTCTCTGCGTAGATCTCTCTCCCTGCCCTGTCAGGTCATTTTTGAGTTGCCTACCACCCTTTTAAGCTTTACCCCACTGCTGAAGCATGCTCTGCAGGTGGGGATAGGTGGGATTGCGTGGGACCACAGTTGCTCCTTAACCCCTTTAGTTCCAGTGATGCGGTTATACTCCTCTCACATTTGTTTCATTGAAGTTAAAATATATATAAATGAATTTTTGTCAGATCAGGGCATTATTGCTTCAGGAACCCAAGATACTGAACAAAAATGGACCTGCTTCTGAACTCTATTGCACCATTCTAACTCTGTTGACTCTAGTTATATCAGAATCCAGCCAGGTCATTTATTTTCTAATTAATTTTTCCAGGGATTTAATTTTCCGTAGGTAGTTAATTTTTTAACATTACATTTGGCTAAAACTTGCAGTCTGATTTTTCTAGTCACCTAAATATGACACTTACAAAATGCCAAACAAAGAAATCATAAGCTTTGCAATATATACCCTAGAGAGAAGAGGAATTTCAGGTTCACTGTTAATTCCTGAGTAAAAATACATTTGAAAGGAGAATGACTGGCACCAAAGTGATCTTTATACAGAATTATGGAACAATCTTTTAAAATTATTCTGTGTAAACTAGAAATTCGTATTCACATAAAGAAAGCAGTATTTATTTTGCTTTGTTGTTATTGCATGAATTTAGCAATTGGTAGCTGTTAGAATTAGATGGAATTACAAATGTCTTTCCAGCTATGGTAGTAAAGGCACAAAACAATCGTGTAATACCTTGTTTCTCAAACATTTTGCAACAGTTCAAATCTGGAAACTGGTTTCTTTCAGAGAGAAAGATGCCCTACGTGCTGGATGTACAACACATAGAGTACACACTGCGATAGGATATTTGTATGTGCCAGATGTACAGCCCTTACATAACAACATGAATCCTAAACAGATGGGGGTCTAAGAATTGGTAATTAGAAGAACTTTAAAATGTGCCTAACAAATAGAGGAAGCATTGCCATTGATTGGTATTTATATGCAGGAGCTGGGACCGATTTAAGTGTTATGAAACATCAAAAGAAGACAAAGGGGAAAGAAATTGCCCTAGGGAAGTTTAAAAATGTATTTTTATTTCATACAGACTGGTAAAATGTAACAGTTAAAACATTGCTTGCAAATGATGTATTTCTTCCTGAGATGGGGAACTCTATCCCAAAGGAGTATTGTTTATCATTATTCCTTTTAATTTATACTTGACGATAATAAAGCCTGAAAGACAGATTGCAAGGCCTCTAAATTCATTGGCACCCACATAAGTAAAATCTATTTTCTTTTATATGGAAGTTATCTAAAGAAATTGCTTATCTTTGGTTAGTCTAAATAAATCATTCTAGCCAATAGGACAATGTTCATGTTCTTGCTCTTCTGTGCATTAAGGATGCTGGTGCAATCTTCAGTGAAAAATCTTGTTTCATAATGCTGCAGTTGACATTTAACAGAATGAAAATATTGCGTATTTTGCCTGCAAGCCAAAGAGGCCAAATTCAGGGACATAAGGACCTAAGGTACAAAATGATGTTAAATGCACTGGAAACAATGGATCCTTTAGTGAAATTTAGGGCCTTTTCTGGAATCACTAACCACATGATTGGTTTTCCCAGATATACATATAAGTAACTTGACGGTAAGAGAGAACTAGAGAAGTGCCGTTTCACCATATTTTGAAAAATGATAAGGAAAACATAATGCTTTTGTAGAGTTCTAAAGCATAACAAGACTATTCCAGTAATCTCTTTATCTTAATCCCTCTGTATTTATTACAGCTGTAGGCTCAAGAAATATTTATGGCTTTCTTTCTCAATAAGACCTGCAAATATAAAATACTGCATTTTGAAGAGTTATTGGTGGTTTTGGATTCTCAACTTGAGGTCCGATTTTCAGAATGTGCTGATCACCAAGCCTCTCAAAATCAGGCTCCTTTCTGGTGCCTCAGACTTGGCACCCAAATCAGCTCAGACAAAAACTAATTCTGATGAAATGATGGTTCGCTTCACTCAAAAGCCATGATAGATCTTTTGTTTGCGTGTAGGTGACAAAGGAGAGTGAGATTAAAATATCTCTCTTTCAACTGTTATAATGAATAACCATTCCTTATAGTCTGCACTTAATATTGAAACTCATCTCTAAAGTTTAGATCGTACGCAGGAGACAGAGAGAGATTAACTTAGTGTGCCAATGGAGAGGCAGGGAAGAAATTATGTAGTAGGCAAGAAGTTAGTTGGCTCTTTCCTGAGAACTCTGATGATCTATAGACCCACTGGATGGTATTATAAATCTGTCCACTTTAATCTGAGCAATAAAGGGAACTACAGAATTTTGCAACTGGCAGTGAATTGCCAGATGATGCAGAACACTGTCATAGCTGAAAAATTGCCACATTATTATTTATCTTTGTTATAGAAATTGGCTGTGAAGTACTTCACAATTTCATAACGTGTACCTAACATTTAGGGCTAGAGTATGCAAGTGCATGTAGCGTAAATTCCTTGCGATTTCCATGCAAACCCAAAGTACAATCACAGCTGTTTCTTCTATACAAGACTTTTGTTTCCTAAACCCCATGTGCTATCCAGGCGATAAGCTACTCTAAAAGGGACTGACAGGGGTGGGAGCAGGTAGCTTTGGGAGAATGAGCTACATCTTCTAGGGAAGATGCAACTGTCACAGTCCCTTGCATGCAGGGGAATTCTGGGTGTGTGGAAGGAGAGGAAGAAATGTGGCTTTTGAAGCTCAGTCCTTCCTGGGTATCCCTCTGGAGAAGCACTGCTCTATACCACTCCTAATTAAAGATTGGTCTATCTGACACAATCTGGCCTTCAACTTTTCTCAGGGAAACAATAATTAAAATGTTATTTTAATGGGGAAGGGAAGTTCCCCGATAACATACAGAAAAAGACCTTGCTTTAACCCCCCACTGGCATCCTTGCCTCTGTGGCATATCTGTCATTCTTCCAGCTCAGCATGACTAAATGAGAGGCCTTTCAAAGCCAGTCCACACCACCTCTTATTTAGTGGGTGGTGGCATTGTTAAAGAACATGAGACATGATTTTAGGTGTGATGTGCAAGTTTGCTAAACTTTTATAGTGACTCTACCAGCTGGTCCATCTAAGTCAAAACCCAACCAAGAGAGGATTGAAGCAGAGCCTGCAGCAGTAATAGTCCATTCACAACATAGCACCAGTTTAGTGATGGAAAGTATAAAGACATGAATAAAGATGATGGACATTTAAATCTCATCATCTGGGCTACTACTGTGAGAGAAGTGCAGTTCACAGCCCCTTCTGCCGTTCTCTGTCTTGTCCAGAGGAAAAAACTGCTCAACTACTGAGCTGATGTGTTCCGCTGTTTTCAGTTTCTGACAAATCTGGAGCTCCAAAAATAAATTATGAAATGTTGAAAAAAATTTTCTGCAACAAATTTCATTTAAAAATACAATGAAATAAGATTAATGGTTGGATATAAGTGGACAGCGGGTATGCATAATGGCTTCCACCTGCTGTTGCCAACTTCATCTTCCTGGCATATCACTTATTTGCCACATCCTGTTACAGATCTCTCTGTTGGCTTTCTCTTTTCCACTGTAGCAAACACAAACTTCTGTCCTTATCTTCAGAACCCTTTATAATTTAGCCCTTCCCTTCCTACTCCTACCATTGTCTTATTGCGATATTGACCCCTGCCTTTGCTTTGTCAGTCCTGCCATCTTTAATCACTTGCTTGTCCCATAAGTACCATAACACTTTCATCCATGCTGCCTAATACATGTGGGTAAATCTCCAAAGCCACCATATTTTCCTCTTTCAAGTTCCTCCTCAATGCTTACCTCTGCCAGGATGCCATCAGAAATCTGCAATCTGTAACAGTTAGGAAGGTATCCAGCTGTGATTGCTGCTACTAATTGACTTTACACATCTATGAATTGGGCACCCAGCTACTGTAAGCTAAAACATCCTCTTATTGTTACCTCGTCTTCCTTCTACCTGCTCATTTGTTTTCCTCACTTATCGATCTTGTCTTTTAGACTGTAATCTCTTCGGGGCTATGGACTGTCACTTACTATTTATTTGTACAGCATCTAGCACTAGCTGCTCACTTAACTGAGGCAAGTAAGCACTAGAAAAATACAAATAACAAGAATATATTCTTCTTCTATATTGCCGGGATCTTGGGGAAATTAATGAAGCAAAAGCTGCCAGTTTTGGTCTCTGTGAACTTTAGTGAATGATGAGTGATTAATTAGCTTCTGAATTATGTGTTTGAATTCTTAGTGCACTCAAAAAGATGTCTACACGGCTATTGGGATATGTGACTGCAGCTGTTAGATCAAAGCTAACTTGGGTACACATGCACATGGTGCAGCTACTCCTCCCAATTGCAAGGCAGATATATCCAGTGCTGCTTCTTCAATGGCATTTCATTGTGTCTGAGAGATAACACCAACAGTGCTGTACTGCAATGAGAATCTATTTAATGCGCCACTATTTTAAACCGGGGAACCCTTGAAATATGGTTTCATGGTAGAAAATGTAACCAACCTTTGTCATTTACATCGCAAATAACATTATCATCACTGCTGAGTGCACCCAGGAAACTAATCGATAAATACAAGGATATATGTGCATTTTTAACGTAAATTGCATTTTAAAGTATGTGGTGGTTAACAATATTGGACAGTCTCTCCTTCATTCTTGTGTGAGGCTGTACCACTCATAGGGAACTCAGCACCATCAGGTTGATATTAAGCATCTTGTTGCTGGCAGGCTTCATGGATTCTGTATTGGATGCTCTAGAATACATCTGCTGAGACTATTAAAGACTTGATTGGTTAGCCTTGTACTGCAGGATGCTATTTTCCTTTTAGCTCAGCTTTTAGTCAAAGAAAATGAGCACAATAACAAAAACAAAAGGGGCTAAACAAAACTGCTTGATGAGTGTGTGATAGTTTCAGTGAGGGCCCCCTACCCACAAGGGTGTTCTAACACACCTCCTCGCCTCATATTAGTCCCCACAGTGCCTTGCTGGCGGATAGTGGGGCCCAGAGCTTCCCAGGTCAGAATTGGAGTCAGTCTCTGCTGGTGGTGGGCCACAACAAAGTCCTAAAGACCCTCTTGGCGTGACTGGACTTCTCGAGGCAGTGGGGCTTACTCGTAGCCTCATCTGTAAGTTCCTCAGGCCTGGCCAGGCAAGCAGCCTTGTCCTA
Organism: Pelusios castaneus; assembly: GCA_007922175.1. Taxonomy (NCBI): domain Eukaryota; kingdom Metazoa; phylum Chordata; order Testudines; family Pelomedusidae; genus Pelusios; species Pelusios castaneus. The sequence continues at coordinate 2,545,681 of ML685801.1, forward strand.
CTGGACTGTCTTCTGTATCCCCCCTCCGGTGTTGCAGATCTCACCCAACAGCAGGGCTGTTTGCAATATCTCATTCGGTGTCTTCTGTATAGGGCTTGGAGCACTCAGCAGCAGGGCTGTCACCCCATAGTCCTTCTAAGCATTATCTGTCTCCCAGACCAGCAATACCCTGCCGTCCAGGGATCTTTCTGGTGGGATCTGGGAATGAATCTCTCTCCTTTCTGCTCCCCTTTGCTGAGGCCCCCTCTGGGCTTTTACCCACCTCTTCTTGACTGGGAATGGGAAGCATCCTTTCCAGCTGCTGAGGCAGGAGAGGGCTCCCTCTCTGGGATGGGTTGGTACGCCTGGTCACAGGTTGCTTTTTGTGAGGTTTGCATGAAGGACTTTTCTGAAAATAAATTTCAGATATTTTCCACTCCCAATATCCTTACTAAGAGCAAGATAAAGCAGAATCAAAACAGATTATTTACTTCAAGGCATTGTGTCCTTGCTTGTTTAGGTTGTGTAGAAAATTTATGCTAATTTAAAATATTTCTATGTTTATTTATCTTTTATTAAAAACAAAATAACAACACACTTTCAGTGTTATGAGAAGCTTACATAGCAGGAAATTGGATTCATTTTAATTGGACATTCTATAAGCTTGTATAAATCCTTACCTATGATTATCTAAAGCCTTCATTTTTTCTCCTTTTTGTCATTAGACTTAACAAAAAGTGAGTTGTTGATATAGTAAAAGATTTAAACATATAGCAATGAGCTTAAATTTTGCAAAATATAATTATGACAGTCCCATAGATGGATGTTTACATAGTATCCCTAAACAGCTCTGTATTAAACAATTTAATTGGTTTCAATGAATGCATCCAAACTTTGCTAACTAACTTTACTGGTCTGGTTTACTACTAAAAACAATAGGTTTTAGCACATATATTATCAGTTCAAGAGTTTCAGAAAGTAGGTTGATTCTTTCCTCTCACATCGCTGGCAACAGTTTTGTGTTGCAGAGTATAAATTCTCTCTGTGTTAATAAATCCAGTCATCTCACTATCAGATGGATTCTGGTAAACATATAACTACACTGTCGCTTTCGAAAGGAGCTGAAGCCATTTTTATATATTTACATTTTCTAACTATTAGAACTGTGTGAAACTTTGAGAATGAAATGAGAGGAAAGTGAAAGACTGGAAGAACATATGCCAAGTCTGTTGAAGGGTGTGGTTAAGGAGTGGGCACATTGCCAACCTCAAACATTGAACTGGCTGGCTCACTCAAATAGGCCATGCAATATTTTTCAAGCAGCCCTTAAAGATAGAGTGTGTTTGTGTACATACATGCATGCTACATAGAAAGCTAATACATGATAGAGTGGTTTAGCAGTGATGGGACGTTGAGTATAGCCAGTATAATTCACAAGCAGTGAAGCTATGCATATCATCTCAGATCTCTCATACCTCTCAATCCTTTGCCCAATAGCCAGGTAGGGGAGTAATCAGCTGCTCCCAGAAAGTTAATGAGCTGGGGGTATTCTATGGCACCATGTAGCAGATCCATGGAGAGAAATTTGTGGTCTTGATACATCACACTGGCTGGGGTGCCACCCTCTCCCATTTCATCCCAGTTTTACCCCAGTTGCAGATGTCTAAAGGGCCCATTGAGCTCGACTCCCTGGTAGTTGTCCCCCTCTGTTACCTTCTTTTGTCAACCCTGCCAGGAGTTTGTGGGACATATAAGTCACAGCAGTTTTTGGCCATAACTTGCAAGTTTTTGCAGGTTCTTACCAATATTTTGATTTGAAAGTTTAGGTTTTAAATAACAGGCTTGAAACTCATGTGAACTGAAACCATGCAAACTGAAATTACCCGTACAGTGTGCCAAGACATGTGCAAACTGAAATTGGAGCTTTTGGCTCAGTCCTGCTAACTTGTTACTTTTGTTGGAATATATGGAGCCATTACAGATGTTGTTTCAAATGACTATGCAATATATACTTCTGTGTTAGACTTTTTGTCTCTGTTTAGAATACAAACATAAGAAACAAAAGGAAGTTCACACACAAACAGAGAATGACTTTGAGCAACTGGCTTAAACTACAAAACCCAGGAAATCAAGAGCTAAGTCTAAAATTCAATACTTGACCAAATCCAATATGCTAACATATGGCATATAAGATTGTTCATATTCACATACTATATTACAGAGGCATGCACAATTGGCTGGTAAAGAATAGGAATTTCTGCTCTGACTATATATTTGCTTACTTTTGACAGCCCATTTTGCAACTTAACATTTTTCAGCAGTATTGTATTTTTCCTTGGGAATATATGTTGATGTAGAAGAGGGAAAATATACTTTAAGTGCAATCTGCTGAAAAAAATGCTGCAAACAGGTGGATACAATGCAATTTAGATTTTAAAGGACTCTAGATTTGATCAGTATTAAAACTTAAAGAAAGCTGCTTATGGTATAAAGCTGTTTTGTAAAATTGCTTAAAGGCCCTTTGTACTCTAAAGCCATTGAAAAAGGCCATCTTCATGATGGAAAATATAAGCAATGGATGAAATATTGGTATTCTCTTAGTGGCTTGTAGGTTGTTCCTCTAGGTTTTTTTTTTTTTTTAACTGTAGGTGATATTTGAAAGAAAAATCTAAATAAGAAACATCAAAGGTATTCTGAAATAATAAAACCAATCTATCCCTCAGCTAAATGACTAGAATTTGGAGAGTCACAAATGTAATGAAAAACTCCATTAGGTAATTGATAACTGTGCTCTTTATTAAACAAACAAACAAACAAACAAAAACCTTCTCCCCCACTCTTTTAGGTTGTCAACAGCTTCTCATTAATGTAATACAGAGCAGGTATTAAGTGTCCAAAGTCCAATATAAATAGTTCTCTGGTGGCCAAAGCCCAAGAGTGTTTGTCTGTTTGCTTTTTAATACCTACCTACAGACAGATGCATACACCCATTAAAAAATATTGAGACATCCCAAGACTAGAAACTGAATTTCTCTAATTATCTGCCTAAAGATACAATGTCTTAAAGTCTGAATACATAGTTCACCACTGGATGAATAGCAAACAACCCGAGTCATGACTTTGTAAAGGCTGCCATCTTTATGTTTAAATATATATTTGGTCCCATTGGCCTTCTAGAAGCTAAAATGTGCTTTATCTGAAGGTATGATAGACACTGTGTTTCTTTCTATGGGGACACTAAGGAAAGATCAACCTTTTTTATGTCAAGCTGAAACCAATTCAAGAAAAGGACATTGAGTCATTTCCAGTAGAGGTATAAAATGTGGTAAATGGTTATAATAGTGTAATTAGGGCATTTCAGGGTGTTCTTTCAATGTGATATTTTGACTATTGCAAGTAGCAAAGATACTTAAGATAACAGACCCTTTTTTATGTGTGAGGGGATTACTCTGTGAGCTGTCCTCAACACTGGAGTTCACTTTATTTCTACTGGACTGTCCAATCCCAGATTTGTTCAGAGTTCACTGCAAGGGCCATCTGTTATCTCAGGCTTTTCAGGGACGAGTGACTTTGAGGGATTTGAGATGGTTGGTTGAGTGGTGCGTGGTGGTTTAACAGGCTATGTGATGCCAATGAACTATCTTTCAAAGTGTCTTGGGATAGTAAAGTATTTGCGTTAGGGATAGGTATTTTTTGGTTTATGGAAATGTATAAGAACTTCTTTATCAAGTGTAATTTTCCTTTGGGGAACAACTTCTATTTTACTGTAAGCTAAACAAACAGAACTGTCCCACTCTGCAAGGCTGGTCCTGTTGTTTGTTCCAGTACCAAATAACTGACTTGTCACGTGTTCCCAGGGTGAAAGTGTACACCTCGAAAGATATATAAAAAGTCCTACTAGAAATAAATTGGCGCAAGAAAGCAAGGAATGCAATGTGACAAGCTTTACATTTGATTACTAAAGACTAGATTGACTAGCTCTGTAATGCAGGACACTGGTGGTTTTTTTAAGTTTGTGTTTTAGCCAGAGAAAATGAACCCATTAGCAAAAACAAATCAATTTAAAGAATGCTTCATTAGTTTTCCTGCTATTGCTTGCTTGCTGTTGGAGACTGTACAATGAAACATCATTCCTGTTGCTTGATCACTTATGGTGTGATTAAGTACTTTGCTGAATAGGGGTGTGTTACATAGCTAAAGCTAAATATATATTTAAATGCTTTGCTGCATCATGGTCTTGAATTCTGAGATCTGTGCCCACAGCTAATCTTTACTATCCTCTTGCTATTCTTTGGCTACCTATTCTTCCATAGTGTCAAACTACTAAGGACTAGTCCATAGAAGAAGAAATGCTGAATTGATATGATATACAAATTTAGCAGTGCCCATCATGACATGAACCAAATTTACACCTAAACTAATTAATAGCCCATTGCCCCTCCCACTCTGTAACAACGAACACATCTAAAAAAGTTTAGATCTGGTAGTTTAATTTAGCTATAGTTTATATGTGGAGAACCGAATCATGAATCACTGCATTTTACACACACTCATTCAGATATGAAGAAGTTCAGCTTCTGAGGCATTTTTCTGACTTCTTTATACTTAATATGACACTTTCAAATAAAATTAACTTTGGATGCAAAAGACAGAAAATAATGAGGTGTTCCTTCCCAGCATCAAACTATTGACATTCTATTGACTTTTAATTACAATTTGTTGGCTTTAATTTTTAACATTCTGTCCAGGTGTCAGCTGGACTTAATAATGTCCCATGGGAGTCAGGCAATTAATGTCAACAGGAAAGTCACTATATTCATCAGCTGCTGTTACTATCTCACCATCAATTTGTTGCAGTTTTTTGAAGTCATAACTATAGTCTTTTTCTCCATATTTCAGTAGGGTATGTATAGCTTTTAGTATTTCTTCAGGTGTTTCACACAGGTGTCTACATCCCTGCCTCTCCATGCTTGAATAGCTTTTGAATAGTTATAAAGACATATTTTATTCTGACACCCCTATATTTCATATGAACTGCACCGCAGTGATAGTAAAGGTGGGCAAATACTGAAAAAAAAATACTTCTGTGACTATTGAATTGAACAATAAAGCTAGAAGTGGTAAATTAACTATTTTCCTTACAGGAAAGTACTATATTGACTGTGCTTTTTTCCTTCAGATGAGCAGATTTTGGAAAGAGAGCAAAATGTTTACTATAGGTTCACTATGGAAAGCATAAAGATTATTGTCAAAAGAATTCAGGAGTTTTTTTTCCAGAATCTAGAATGCACAATTTAACACCATTATTTTTCTCACTTGGAATTTGATTTTCCGAGGTTCATTATTTAGAGGGACTGTATGGAAATTCCTAGCACAGACTCAAAACAGGTAGAAAGCAGGGAGAAATTATTGTAATTATAGCAATCAGAAGAAACTGTGGTTATAGGTTATGTTCAGTGTTTTCAGTTACATGTTAACTACTATGTATGGTAACTATGTATGGTAACCTGTAATTTTCATGTAATTTCAGGCTATGTGAAATTCTCAGTAATTTTAGTATTTCACAAATGATGGTTGGCATTGTTAGCCACCTGCTGTCTTAGAAACAGGTGTCCAGTTGTAAAGGTGTCATGATCATGTGGATAAACAGGAGCATATCTTTTTTAGACCTTTTCCTTAACCAGGCACTAAAACCAATACTGTCCTGTTCCTCCAAATGATAGAAATAACAGTATCTTGTGGATATGGGATGATGGAAAGTTGAGACAAATGAGAAGACAGAAGACACAGAGGATAGCAGAAGATAGAGGAGAAGGGGTGATAAGGAAATAGGAGGGTGACTAAGAGGAATAGAAGAGATAATAAGAACAGAGAAAGAAAAAGAGGAGAGGAATTCCTAGGGCCCTGATGACAAGAGAGAGACCATACATTAAATATATATCCCAAATTAAGTCTGAGTGCCTTTTTTTTTTTAAAGTCCCACCTGTATTCATTCAGATTTTTAAATGGATTTACTTCAACTGTGTTTGCACAGGTTTTTTTGTGTGTGTTCGACTTCCATGTTTTATTGTGGATCAGTATGGTGCAGGAATGTTTGCAGAAGCAGATAATTTTACATAAATATTGAAGTAGTCTGAACATTTTCTTATACTGTTCATCCACTCAGAGAATAGAAACATGTGTGGCAAAGCCAGGCCAGATGGCTTTAGAAGGGTAATTGAAGGCAGGTTTGTCAGCCCTAGAATGCTGAAAGTACTATTCCCAGCAGGCAAAGGAGAAACAGCTGTGGGCCAATTAGGGACACCTGGGCCTTGTTAAGGGCTGTTCCTGGCCCAATAAAAAGCCCCACCTCCACCAGCTCAGGGGTGGGAGTTTAGAGGAGACTGGAGGAGAGGAGAGGAGAGGAGAGGAGAGGAGAGGAGAGGAGAGGAGA